>CM037859.1:42173336-42515836 GCA_021292105.1 Anadara kagoshimensis | reverse complement strand
GTATGGTCTACTTATTGTAGTGTTGTTGTATTGTCGTGTTTTCAAAAACCTCGTATTTCTTTCACAAACTCTGGCCCCTTTGCACTGCTCTATACCCCTCTTTTACGCTTTTCAACCAAATGGTTTTCACTTGAATTTTCCTACTTAGATGACCCTTAAATTTTAGAAAAAATTATGTATTAAGATATCATCTGTTGAACCTTTAACTTGTCTTACAGCATTTATCGTCTGGACTGGCGTAAGGTAATCAAAAAGTCGATTATTATGTCGTACAATGCGATATTTAAGTTTCTGTTAAAAGTCGCGATGTTATTACAGTATTGGGACTGTAGGAAATCAGACAATTTATTTCCTTTAAAGCAATATAGTGTTCGTTTCAGACTTTTTTATTGGAAATATCGATTAATGTAGCAGTTGGCCGTCACGTAATGGTCACGTGAAAACTGAAATCAAATATTGAGTGTATTGAATTATTGAGTGTATTAGCTACTGGGTCAGATTAGGCGCTTCTAGCATTTGGTTACAGGATTGGAAACTCGGTACTCGAATCCAGAATCTTTCAAATACTAAAGAAAATGCTTTTTCGACTGAGCTGGCTACATAACAAGTCCAATCTGTTCCACAATATCGGAACTAAACATTTTTTATATACACAAATTTTCAGACCAGATATACGTGGCAATCGCAAGATCTGCGTTTACAAAAGCCGTACTATGCAAAGTTTACTTCTTTAGCATAAATTTATACGTAGTCCCCTCCTCCCCCTCTCTCTCTCTTTCGCTATGCCAGGAGTATAATTTGAATACCGTTAGAGTTGTCTCCCTTACAACATTGCCGTCCAAGAGATAAATGCAACTTTAGAGTAAGACAGGGTACAGCCTCGTTACAATTGTAAAACTTTAATCACATATTACTCACACTTTTAGTGTTATTTTTTATTTTTTTCAATCTTTATTTGAAGTTGTAATTTTAGTAATATGATTATTTACCGTGAATGTTAAACCGGACAGGGATTGGTATGCTTGTTTTTCATTTATTGTATGGATTTCTGAGCTCCGATTTGTTTGTTTAATAAATAAATAAATAAATAAACAAATTCATTCATTCATTCATTTATTGGATTGATTAGCGTTAACATCCCAGTGATTTAACTTATATCGGGGCGTCACCACGGCGAAGTGACAGAAGTTGTGTCCTTTTGTAGTGTGCCAAGGGCAATGTGCAGGAAGATTTCTTGAGCGTGTCAGGCTTACCATGACAAAATATCCAGGAAGAGATCTTTAGCGTGTCACGCCTACCATGACAAAATATCCAGGAAGAGATCCTTAGCGTGTCACTCCTACCATGGCACAAAAACAGGAAGAGATTTTTAGCGTGTCACGCTTAGCATGGCACAACAAACAGGAAGAGATCTGTAGCGTGTCAGGCTTACCATGACACAATAACAGGAAGAGACCTTTAGCGTGTAATACCTACCATGGCACAAAAACAGAAAGAGATCTTTAGCGCGTCACGCTTACCATGGCACAAGAAACAGGAAGAGACCTTTAGCTTGTCACGCTTACCGTGACAAAATATCCAGGAAAAGATCTTAAGCACGACACGCTTACCTTGACACAGGAATCAGGAAAAGATCTTTAGCGTGTCACGCTTACCATGACAAAATATCCAGGAAGAGATCTTTAGCGTGTCACGCTTACCATGACATAATACACAGGAAGAGATCTTTAGTGTGTCACAGTTACAATAGCACAAGAGACAGGAAGAGATCTTTAGCGCGTCACGCTTACCATGACAAAAAACAGGGAGAGATCTTTAGCGTGTCATACCTACCATGGCACAAAAACAGGAAGAGATCTTTAGTGTGTCACGTTACCATGGCACAAGAAACGGGAAGATATTTAGCGCGTCACGCTTACCATGACACAAAAACAGGAAGAGATCTTTAGTGTGTCACAGTTACCATGGCACAAGAAACGGGAAGATATTTAGCGCGTCACGCTTACCATGACACAAAAACAGGAAGAGATCTTTAGTGTGTCACGCTTACCAAGGCACAAGAAACAGGAAGAGATCTTTAGCGCGTCATACCTACCATGGCACAAAACAGGAAGAGATCTTTAGTGTGTCACAGTTACCATGGCACAAGAAACAGGAAGAGATCTTTAGCGCGTCATGCTTACAATGGCACAACAAGAGGCCCATGGACCTGATACGCTCACCTGATAACTAATGGCTAGCTGATAGATTTCGAGAAAACATAAATACTGAAACCCCAATGACTTTTTTCTTTACATCATGATGACCATTGTATCAATACCTACAGCATTCTAATATATATGCCTATACAAAAAGTCAATAGTTTTTAAAATAATTACCCATTTCAGTATTGTTTCGCATCTGTGACCTTGACCTTTGAACCCATGACCTTTTCCTATACATCAAAATGATCGTTGTATCTATACCAACAACATTCTTATATACATGTCTATAAAAAAAGTTTATAGTTTTCGAGATAATTAACCATTTCGGTATTGTTTTGCATCTGTGACCTTGACCTTTGAACCCATGACCTTTTTCTATACATTAAAATGATCGTTGTATAAATACCTACAACATTCTAATACACATGCCTACACAAAACGTTTATAGTTTTTGAGATAATTATTTTGGTATTGTTTTGCATCTGTGACCTTGACCTTTGAACCCATGACCTTTTTCTATACATCAAAATGATCGTTGTATTGATACCTACAACATTCTAATATACATGCCTATACAAAAAGTTTATAGTTTTAAAGATTATTAAACATTTCGGTACTGTTTCGCATCTGTGTCCTTGACCTTTGAACCCATAACCTTTTTCTTTACATCAAAATGATCGTTGTATCAATACCTACAACATTCTAATATACATGCCTATATAAAAAGTTAATAGTTTTCAAGATAATTAACCATTTCAGTATTGTTTTGCATCTGTGACCTTGACCTTTGAACCCATGACCTTTTTCTATACATCAAAATGATTGTTGTATTAATACCTACAATATTTTAATATACATGCCTTTACAAAAAGTTTATGGTTTTCCAAATAATAAATATAATCAGAGGTAAAAAAAATAGGTCACGACCTTCACAATTGACCTTGACCTCATTTTGAAGATACTAAGAAGAAGATGTCAATACTGAAACCCCATGTCATTATCTGGTCAAATAGTCAAGTTATAACAATTTGAAGCTATTTTATGATTTTTAGCTCACCTGACCATAGGTCATGTGAGCTTGTGGCATAGCGCAGCGTGTGTATGTGCGTGTGTGCGTGCGTGCATCATTAAAACACATTTTCGACTTCTCCTCTGAAACTACTGGACAGATTTTAATGAAACTTGGTAAGAAGTATATATGATCCGGCGCAATTCAGATTTGTTCGTGGCATTGCCATGGCTACCATAACTAGGTCAAGGTGACCTAGGGGTGCAAAAATCTTAAAAAATCTTCTTCGCCGAAAGTATTGATTGGAGAAAAAATCTGATGTGATATTTGGCTTCTTTAGGGTTTTAAGCCTTTAGTTTGTTCATTTTGTGAAATTCGGATAAAAAATAGGTTACGCGTTTTTGCGTTTAATTTTGAATCAAAGCAACGAAGGTGCTCAGCGAACAGAGAGCGAGAACAAAATGCAAGCATCTTTTATTATTCCTAATTACCTATTATCATGAAGGATGTTATAACTGTGTCAGTTTTTAAGTACAAGTGAAGATTGCACTGAGTCTCATTTTTGAATATGTATTATTCTTCACATGTTTTTTTCCACAGAAGTGTTTCAAAGTAGGCATATATTCTACACTGCTAAAAACTTAAGAATTAGATGTTGCATAATACATGCAATTTTCTTGTCTTCCGTACATCTGTATTTATTTCTATCTTTGGTTGTGGCAAGACAAGTTTTATTCAGTTGAAAACTTTAGTGCTCTATTTTGAAATTGGCATAAGCGTTCTACAATTTTGTTCAGTGGTTGTCTTTGGTGTATGTGGTGTGCATATTGTAATTTATTCAATATTTACAATATATGCCTTGCGTAAGATTTTACGAAGTACATGTACATTTTGTTCAGCTGCAAACTATTATAAATACTTTCTATTTTTGAGAAGATTGGTTTTTTCACAGGCTCTGATTTTAAAATGCTGTTGTTTCCAATGTAGCAAATTTCAAATCCTGAGGAAACATTGTCAAACATAGGGAAGCTTAATTAAAAACTTCAAATTCCAATATACAATTGTAAACACTGTTGTCTTATAAGAAGGGGGCTCAAAGGGGCCGGAATTGCTCACTTGGCACGATTGACAGAAAAATGGCAGCAATCAATCAGAACAATATTTTGCCATCGACATTAAAATCTGTATATTCCCATGTATATAACATTGAAATCGAAACAACTTATAAATTTCGCAGGGAAATGGTAACCATATCACAAATGGCCAATCGGAAACAATTTGTTTCTGCGCCACTTAACTATGCATACCATTTTATTCATGTAAACCAAATACTCTTGAATTTTGAGCAACTTGAAAATTTGTGGAGAAAGGAGGGCTTGCAAAAAATGACCGTTCATTTTTTCGTCATCCCCATTGATCTCGGCATACCATGTTTCTCATAAACTACAAATGGTCGCTAAAAATGGGTCAAAGACTCAATGGGCCGGGTTGCCATTAGGTCAGATGCACATCTTTGATAATCTTTTGATATATACAATACAAAGTAACTAAGTTTAAAAGTCTGGAAAAATGGGGTCAAAATCCTGAAATATTTCCAAAAAGTCAGATGCATATCTTCAATATTTATAGAAACATTCTGTGAAGTTTAAAGGTTCTTGATTGAAAACTGTAAGAAGAATTGAGTTCACAAAATAGGTACCCTCAGTTCAAATACTTGCTAAAAAGTGACTAAGTTTTAAAGTCTGGAAAAATGGGGAAAAAATCTTGAAATATTTCCATAAAGTCAGGTGCACATCTTCAATATACTAGTATATAGAAACATTCTGTGAAGTTTCAATGCTTTTGGTTGAACACTGTAAGAGGAATTAAGTTCACAAAGTAGGTACCCCCGTTCAAAAACTTGCTAAAAAGTGACTAAGTTTTAAAGTCTGGAAAAATGGGGAAAAAATCTTGAAATATTTCCATAAAGTCAGGTGCACATCTTTAATATTTATAGAAACATTCTGTGAAGTTTCAAGGCTTTTGGTTAAAAACTGTAGGAGTTGAGTTCACAAAGTAGGTACCCCCGTTCAAAAACTTGCTAAAAAGTGACTAAGTTTCAAAGTCTGGAAAATGGGGGGAAAATCTTGAAATATTTCCATAAAGTCAAGTGAACATCCTCAATATGTATAGAAACATTCTGTGAAGTTTCAAGGTTTTTGGTTGAAAACTGAATATGGTGTTGAGTTCACAAAGTTGGTACCCTATTTTCCCCGCCCGCCCGACATTCATTATACTATAAACCGGATTTGCACTCCGTGCAACCGGCCAAAAAACGGTCTTGTTCTTGTAGGATCACTCCAAGTAACGAGGAATCTTTGTAGCAAACATGCTACAAAGTTTCAAGCAACTCCATTTATCAGTTTCAGCGTAGATGTGTTTTTGAGAAGTTTACAGACAAACGACAGGCACATACAAAGTCATGATAAAAGCTCACGAGCGGCCTTCAAGGCAAGCGACAATTCAACACCGCGGCTCACACAAAAGAGAAAAGTTGCAAAGAAACTTGCTTTTATGGTTGTTGCTGCTTAAAAAGCAAATTTTATCTATTATGAGCTTGCAAATATCAAATTAAAAGTTCAAATTTAGAAAATCACTTTTGAGGTCACTCTGAGTAGTTACGATAGTTTTCATTAGTTGCAATTCGTTAACAAAAAAAAGGTAGCAATCAAACGCATCTGACAAGTATCATGTAGATGATACCAAATGTGATAGTCTAGCAATTTATAAAGATTTCTTCAAGATTCCAAGCATTCTCTACTGAAGAAAATCAAACAACGATCACTTACGGTTTGTTTTTAATAAAAAAAAAAACAAACAAACCAACTACATGTCCACCCATCGCGGTGTCAAAAGTTGCCGATATGAAGGGATTAATTTTCATAGACATTCACCTTAAATAACAGATTAAAAATATTTCTGCCGCGGTGGACAGTAAAATCGTCCGCCGGCAGGAAAAATCTCCACCGCGATGTTTATTGAAAATGAATTACATACCATTGATGGATTATCACGTTATCTAGGTACATGCACAGTCTAACTTAGTTTTTTACAAATGCCTACGGTTATTCGAAGTTCCCGTCATTCTTTTAAAAATCGAACACCGCAGATTATTCGAACCCGAATTCTAGACCCAAATATTTGTTAATGATACTTAACTACCTATCCCAATAAAAAAATCGAAGTTTTTTTCACCAATATTAAGTTTTAAAAAGTCCAGTGTGCACGTTTTACCGGCCTGTATGTTTTCATCACCTCATTAACCAAGCGTAACGGACAGTAATTTCACACAGAGTGGCATGTACTAGCCTTTCCAAGCTCTTTTAAAACTTTTTTCCAAAGCTTGCCGACAAAGACGATTAGACGATTGAACGCACACTACCATTTTCAATTAACCACCCCCGCAACTTGTCCATCATAATCTGAAACCTAAGCACGTGCACACCGATCCTGCGGTATTCCAACAAAGTGACGTGTATTAGCTCTTCAAACTTTTGTTCAAAGCTTGCCGACAAAGACGAGTAGACGGTTGCACGGACAATAAAGATACTTTCAATTAACCACCCCCGCAACAGGTCCATCATAATCTGATCTAATTTAAAGCGTCCTTGACACTTGTCTGTGTATTACATATCATGAGTACTTTCTTACCCCTATGTACTGTATAAAAGACATCTCGTTTTTTGTGCGTTTTTTTTCAAAATGTCGCATTAATTAAACACTCGCTTTTTGGAAATTGCATTGAAAGCGACATTAAAAACTGATGCTCCGTGTCGTGGTAAGCGCAGCGCTCTAAAAAAAACCACCCCAGTAATTACCGAGCGCATTGCAAAGATAAATAATTCTGCCATTTCACCTATAGTTGGTTTTGTCTCGATAAATGTGATAGATTCTTTACTGAACTTTAAACCCCATTCAATCAACCAATCACCTCTGCTTGTTGAGACCACTGCGGTAGCTCAGTTGGTAGAGTGCTCGCTCCGTAAGTGGAAGGCCGTGGGTTCGATCCCCGGCTGGATCTGACCCAAGACTTGAAAGTGGGTAGTGACTGTTCTTTCGCCAAGCACTCGACATATCTTATTGCAATCGACATATCTTATTGCAGCCTGGAACATTAGAACCAATATCCTATCCTCCACTTAATATTATTATGATTCCCCACCACCGAAGGTGGGGAATCATATTGTTTTCGTTCTGTTTCTTCTTATTATTATTATATTTTTTTTATTATTATTATTCTGCCATATGCTGTAGAATATCTCGGGAACGGCTTGATGGATTTAGATGAAATTTGCTACCAATAATCTGCTGTCTGTGTAGATAATCAAGACGTGTTCATTTTCGTTATCTTGAAGGTGGGTGGGTGGGTGTACATTGCTTAATTGAATACGTAGTAAAATACCCGGGGAAACCAATTCTGAATGGACATAAGCTGGTTACACTTTAATCATACCAAGCAAATGCTTTCACCTATGAGTTAATCCGATTAGTGACCATCAAAAACTTCGCGATTTTTAAAACCACAGCTTGTCACGTCACACGCCTGTTATTAAAACCTTACACAATGAGCTGAATGGTGTATACAATTTGCCTTGATAGATCAAATGGCTTTGGGGTTTTCTGTTAATCACTGACTGTGGAAGTAGAAGACTGCCCACTTTTTTAAGTTTACACCAATGAAATGTCTCCTTTTACTGACTGACACTTTCCTAATGACCGGTATGTAGAGTACAAAAAATTGTAGTTTTAGTCGGAAATGAATCTTCCGAGTAAGCCGCCACTCTGTTACTATTAACACTTTTCAAATAACAGATGGACAATTATTTCAGGTATTGTTCAAGTTTAAGATAAAATATTTTTGTGTCTTTTTTATTCGATTTAAACATTGGAATTTTCGTAATTTGGACTGAAAGTGCACTTCGATTTAAACATGGGAATTTTCGTAATATTTCGTAATTTGGACTGAAAATTCGCTTCAAATTCGGCATATCGAATTAACTAACAAATTTACCCAGAGAATTGGGTTGTTTTGCATGCCCGGGTCAGGGCCGAAAAGTCGTGGTATAAACAATAGACTGGTAATAAATTCCAAAAATGTGCTTCGGCTTTCAGTATTCTGTGCATTATTGCTGATCATTGGTGGGATAGAACCTAACCCCGGCCCAACTGGACGTGAAAAAACGGGTACAGGGTCAGTAGTCACACGACAAACGACATTGTCGCAAACCCAGACGGGAGTACTTGTCACTGATACACCCCTTGATCTGCAGCTACAAAGAATGTGTGATAAACTGTCGTGTCAAATTCAGGAATCTGCAGAGGCTATAAGAAATGACTTCTTAGGTTTGAAACACGAGTTAATAAATTCACAAAAACGGATGGAAAAAAAGATAACGGGTTTGGAAGTAGAAAATAAACAACTAAGGGAGAGAATTGATAAACTCGAAAATCGGGACAGAAGGGACAACCTTATATTTTGGGGTATAGAAGAATCAAATGAAAGGGAATCCTGGGACCAGTGTGAGGACAAAGTACGTGATTTTATTGACTCTAACTTAGAAATACAAAGCAGTGATGAACATTTGTTTATAGAACAGGCATATAGGGTAGGAAGGAAAAAAACAACCCCAGTAATAACCCCCGTGGTATATTGGTCAAATTTGGTCGTCTGAAACATAAGCAGACTGTACTGTCTGCAGCCAGAGAAAAGCTTTTAAAAGAAAGTCAAATTAAAGTATCAGAAGATCTCAGTCAATATGTGAGGAACATTCGAAAAGGGCTTTATGCCCACTTTGACGATTTAAAACAGCAATATGCTCCACAAAAAGTTCTATTCAAATATGATAAACTTGTGGTTGGGAAGGATGTGTTCCGATATGACTTGGTGAAAAAGGAACTGTACAAAGTAAGTGAGAGATCAAGGACAAACCGGCGGTCGAGTAACCCAGTATTTACTGACGAGGACGAGGAACTCAACAATTCATCTGGATGACGATCACAGAAGGATCCAAAATCAGATAAAAAGGCTTTGAACATTATAGCATGGAATATTGGAGGGATAAAGAGACTTCACACACACAAAACATTAGTGGATGAAATTCAAGTGAATGACATTATATGTATTTCTGAAACATGGGCAAGTACAAAAACCGAGTGTAATAATATATTTAACAATCATAAACTTTACAGTAATATAGGTGTTAGAAAATCTAAATTTGGTATAAATCCTCGTGGTTTAGCAGTATATATAAACTGAAACTTAATAAATTATGTTAAGAAGGTATTTGAAGATGGTTGTACATCAATTATGGTGCTATTTAAGGGTGAATTATTGGTAGTAATAGAGATATTTTGTCTTGTTTTTGTTATATTCCACCATATAACTCATTTTATGAAGATAAGGACAATACAAATGGTATAGAACTTTTTTATGATGAGTTAAGCAATGTATTAAACTGTATAAAATCTGAGGTACACATTTTCTGTTGTGGGGACTTCAATGCACGAACAGGCACTGAAAATGATTTCATCAATGAAAGCATGAAATACCTCCCAGTAGGGGAAGACTTTGATGATGATCATTTTCAGCATACAAGAAACTCTAAGGATTTTAACATTAATAGTTTTGGTAGGGCATTATTAGATGTGTGTAAAAGGCTAGGTATACATATTGTAAATGGTAGGTCTAAAAGTGACATACATGGTGAATACACATTTATCTCAACACGAGGTAAAAGCATAATAGATTACATGCTATTATCCACATATTTATTTCAATATTTGTCTGATTTCAGGGTCCTTGACATTGATATTACTGAGCACTTTCCCTTGCATTGTCAGTTAAATTTAGATATACCATTGAACAGTCAAAGCAATTGCGTGTCAACTTCCAGTAAGTACAAATGGTTAGATGCAAACAAAGATGTATTTTTATCCAGGCTAAGAGATAGTTTTGTTTTTGACAATATTAAATCTTTTAAAGAATTTATGTTGAGAGATTGTATAAATGAAGGTGTAGAAACTTTATGTGAAATAATTCGATATGCTGGTGAGTGTATGAAAGTAACACCAAAAAATTCAAAAACACAACCAGAATGGTGGGACAAAGATTGTGATCAAATGAAAAGACAAAAATATGAACTACTAAACAGGTTCAGGAAAACAAATAGGGACAATGACTTAAACTCTTATAAGAGATTAAGACAAACATTTAAACAACTGTGTGAGAGTAAAGAAAATGATTGGAAACGTCGGAAATCAATGGAAGTAATTGAGCTAACAGACACAAATGACCTGTGGTCAAAGCTAAGAAAATTAAATAATACTGGACGTCTGACAAATAGTATCACTGGTGAGCAATGGTTTGAATATTTTAGTGAACTGTTAAATTCAGCGACGTTTGAAGTAGACAGAGAGTTTCAACATACTGCCAATGAACATGTAAATTCAGTTTTAGATGGAGAATTTGACTCAAACGAAATATTAGACCAGGACATTACCGCAGACGAAGTGATTGAAGCATTGAATCAAATAAAAAATGGGAAGGCACCGGGTGATGATGGCATCGTTATTGAAAATTATAGAGGAATTTCTCAGTTAAATGTTATGGGGAAAATATTTACAAATATCATAAACAATAGGCTTGTTACCTGGGCGGAGGAGGAAATATATTGTATGAGGAACAGTCAGGATATAGACGTGGTTATTCTACCATAGACAATTGTTTTGTTCTGCAAGCCGCTGTACAGAAGTATGTTGGTAAATTAAAAAGAAAGGTAGAATGTATTGTTTATTTATTGACTTTTCGAAAGCTTTCGACTGCGTCCAACATAGCCTGTTACTTTATACACTCTTGAAAAGCGGGATAAGTGCTAAAGTGGTCAAGTATAAGATCCATGTATTCACAGTTGACATCATGCGTTAGGCTGCCTAATGGTATATCTAAATTTTTCCATTGCAATGTAGGAACAAGGCAGGGATGTATGCTCAGCCCATTTTTGTTTGTTATGTTTCTTAATGAGCTTATAAAAGCATCGCAGGATTGTACAGGTATATATATTGACATGTTAGCACCAAATATTTTACAGTTATTGTTTGCAGATGATATAGTTAATTTAGCAGACACTAGTGAACTTACAAAGGCAAATATCTGTTGTAGAATCATTCTGTAGCAAATATGGCATGAAGGTAAATTTTCAAAAACCAAAGTAATGGTTTTCCGGAGAGGGGTCCATTAAAACATACAGAGAGATGGTTTTTTGGTAGAGAAAAACTTGAAGTTGTGTCAAGTTACAAATATTTAGGTTATTTTTTACACCTACATTATCATGGGAACACTGCAAAAAATCTCTGTCATTAGCAGCAGAAAAATCATTGTATATTTTATTTAAGTTTATAAATTCATATAATGTCTCATATAAAAATGCATTATATTTGTTTGATACCATGGTTTTACCAATTATTACATATGGTGCAGAAGTATGGGGTTTTGAAATATCGTATTGTATTGAGAGTATTCATGTAAAATTTTGTAGACGGTTATTGCAAGTTAAAGTAGTACACCTACTGTTGCAGTCCTTGGGAACTGGGAAGGTTCCCAGTTTTTGTATATTATTTTAAAAAAACTGTTGAAATACTGGTTTAAAATTTTACAAATGGACGAATCGAGATACCCAAAGAGATGTTATAACATGTTTATATAAAGAATTTAGCAGGTAAAACATCACATAACTGTGCATCTCGGATTTGTGATCTATTGGTTAGATATGGTTTTAACTATGTATGGTTATATCAAGGGTGTTGGTAATACTACAGCATTTTTGTATATGTTCACTGAAAGAGTGAAAGATAATTATTTTCAGAGTGGAGTGCTTTGAATCTGGTTCAAGTAAACTAGTTTTACCACTGTATTAAAAAGTATGATAGAACCAGAAAAATACTTAACATGTTTGAAAATAATCTGTTTAGAACAGCTCTATGTAGATTTAGAGTTTCAAGACACAATCTTGAGATTGAAGCAGGTAGAGCTAGACTATTGACAGGGAAATCGTGTATGTAAATTTTGTTTATTATCCAACATGTTGATAATTGAAAAGAAAACCATTTTTGTTTGAATGTGAACTTTATAAAGACATCAGATTTACTTGTAGATAGAAGAATACTTCACTAGATTTAGAAGTATACAAACTTTATTCGAAACAGATGATGAATATATCATGTATAATTTTGCCAAATTCATATATCTGGCGTTTAAAAAACGAGACAATTTCTAAAAACTTTCGAGTAACTTCAACTTCAGTAAGTCGTGAAATTATGAGTGTTCGGATTACACAAAACTGATAATCTTGTGTATTATAATTTATGTATTATACATGTATTATATATATGTGCGCACATTGAAATGTTAATTTGAATTAGAATTGTACTATGGGGGCATTTTGCCTTGCATACTAAATAAACTATATAATTTACCTAGAAATACATAGCGATCTGACGGGACCATTTGTATCATTTCGATTTAAGAGAAATTGTGATTCAACCGATTTCGAATTAACGAGAGTCGACTTTATTTCTTTGCATCAAAAACACCAAAATAATCTATAGACCAATGAAGATCTAAGTCTTTTAGATGCTGGAAATAACAATATGATGATTATTCCGTATAATACACTAGGCTAATGTACCTCAACGTGTTGAAAATACGTTTTTTCATATTTTTTCTATCTTTTAAATCGGACTATATATACAGCGTCAAACAATTTCAACACATTATACACAGAGTTAACATAACATGCTTCTTATAAAATTGTCCGTCTCTGAGTAGATGTATCGTTATGATCATCAACCTAAAACCGCATAATTAAAATAATAAAAGATGGCCTCCTATATATGATGTGTATTGTGCTTGAATTACGATTATTAATCAATAAACTTTTTAGAAAAAATATTAAATAACATCACAAAGGTAACTTTTATTATATTTATTTTGGATTTTACAATAATTCCGAGTCCATCGGTGTTTATACTGTCTGACGACATCGGAAGGGCACCTGGGTATATCCTCAGGCAGTGTCGACACGCTCCAATATTACTTGGATCTACTGCCCATCATTAGAAGGTCTTACATTCGCACCTAAGACAACGATCTTAATCAACTCAGTCGTTAATTACTGTGTTTATTCAGTGGACACTCGCCAATCCGTCACTGGCTTCAATGTGTTATCACCTTTTAATTACTGGTGACCAAGATACCGGTGAACTTTGAAAAACTTGTGGCCAGAAAAAATCGCAAAGCGCC
The DNA here is from genome assembly GCA_021292105.1 of Anadara kagoshimensis. Taxonomy (NCBI): domain Eukaryota; kingdom Metazoa; phylum Mollusca; class Bivalvia; order Arcoida; family Arcidae; genus Anadara; species Anadara kagoshimensis. The sequence goes on along the minus strand of CM037859.1, from coordinate 42,502,287 downwards.
GTGTTTTGTCGTAAGTTAAGGAAAAAAATCGCAGTTAGCGATGCCCAACGCAAACCCTCCCATACGTGTTCATTCATTGTAACACGCGGCGACGCCAAATCAGAGGCCTGAGAGGGGTTCTACGAGTTTTCTTATTCAATAAAATTCATTGAAAACGTCACTTCCTATGCAGAGAAGGCCTTCCAATGTACGATTTTTTTCAACCGAAAATTTTAATTCAAATCTACTTTAACTTTCAAAGAAATTTGAAAAAGCAATCAAGGTATGATTTTTTAGTTTACCAGGTCGGCGCGGTACAAATGTACTTTATACACAACTGCCTTTAAAATGTAATTGTTCATCAAGGCAATATATACACAACATTAAAAACGCATGTGACGTGAAAATCACAAGATTTACCCTTTTTGGCGACACAGTAATGAAATTGGCAACAAAATTTTACAACTGGCGATTTCCTTGACGACAGACTTTTACAACCCTGCTAGGGTCTTTTCACCAGATATATGCCATAAATTATTTATGGATGGTGGGGAATCATACGTAACTGATATCCCAGTTACAATCTCTAGTTATGATTCCCCACCACCGAAGGTGGGGAATCATATTGTTTTCGTTCTGTTTCTTCTTCTTATTATTATTTTACTTATTCTTCTTCTCTCAAGACCATATGCTGACGCATATCTCGGGAACGGCTTGATGGATTTAGATGAAATTTGCTACCAATAATCTGTTGTCTGTAGATAATCAAGACGCGTTCATTTTCGTTATCTTGAAGGTGGGTGGGTGGGTGTAAATAAATACGTAGTTAAATACCCGGGGAAACCAATTCTGAATGGACATAAGCTGGTTACGACACCTTAATTATACAAGCCAATGCTTTCACCTATGAGTTAATCCGATTAGTGACCGTTAAAAACTTGGCGATTTTTAAAACCACAGCTTGTCACGTCACACGCCTGTACTTAAAACCTTACACAATGAGATGAATGGTGTATACAATTTGCCTTGATAGATCAAATGGCTTGGGGGTTTTCTGTTAATCACTGACTGTGGAAGTAGAAGACTGCCCACTTTTTTAAGTTTACACCAATGAAATGTCTCCTTTTACTGACTGACACTTTCCTAATGACCGGTATGTCGAGTACAAAAATTTGTAGTTTTAGTCGGAAATGAATCTTCCGAGTAAGCCGCCACTCTGTTACTATTAACACTTTTCAAATAAGAGATGGACAATTATTTCAGGTATTGTTCAAGTTTAAGATAAAATATTTTTGTGTCTTTTTTATTCGATTTAAACATTGGAATTTTCGTAATTTGGACTGAAAGTTCACTTCGATTTAAACATGGGAATTTTCGTAATATTTCGTAATTTGGACTGAAATTCGCTTCAAATTCGGCATATCGAATTAACTAACAAATTTACATAGAAATACATAGCGATCTGACGGACCATTTGTATCATTTCGATTTAAGCGAAATTTCGATTCAACCGATTTCGAATTAACGAGAGTCGACTTTATTTCTTTTGCATCAAAAACACCTAAATAATCTATAGAGCAATGAAGATCTGAGTCTTTTAGATGCTGGAAATAACAATATGAGATTTATTCCGTATAATACACCTAAACTAATATGTACCTCAACGTGTTGAAAAGTACGTTTTTTCAATAGAGGGGGTCTTTTAAATCGGACTATATATACAGCGTCGATCTATTTCAACACACTATACACAGAGTTAACATACATGCTTCATATAAAAATGTCCGTCTTTTACTATTTTGACTGAGTAGATGTATCGTTATGATCATGAACCTCAAACATATAGGAATAACCGATATAAGTCGCGTAATTAAAATACAAACAGATGGCCTCCTATGATGTGTATTGCGCATTGAATCACGATTATTAATCAATAAACTTTTTAGAAAAAATATTAAATAAACATCACAAAGGGTAACTTTTATTATATTTTATTTTGGATTTTACAATAATTCCGAGTCCATCGGTGTTTATACTGTCTGACGACATCGGAAGGGCACCTGGGTATATCCTCAGGCAGTGTCGACACGCTCCAATATTACTTGGATCTACCTGCCCATCATTAGAAGGTCTTACATTCGCACCTAAGACAACGATCTTAATCATACTGTGTTTATTCAGTGACACTCGCCAATCCGTCACTGGCTTCAATGTGTTATCACTTGTTAATTACTGGTGACCAAGATACCGGTGAACTTTGAAAACTTGTGGCCAGAAAAATCGCAAAGCGCCGTGTTTTGTCGCAAGTTAAGAAAAAAAATCGCAGTTAGCGATGCCCACGCAAACCCTCCCATACGTGTTCATTCATTGTAACACGCGGCGACGCCAAATCAGAGGCCTGAGAGGGTTCTACGAGTTTTCTTATTCAATAAAATTCATTGAAAACGTCACTTCCTATGCGAGAAGGCCTTCCAATGTACGATTTTTCTCAACCGAAAACTTTAATTCAAATCTACTTTAACTTTCAAAGAAATTTTAAAAAGCAATCAAGGTATGATTTTTTAGTTTACCAGGTCGGCGCGGTACAAATGTACTTTATACACAACTGCCTTTAAAATGTAATTGTTCATCAAGGCAATATATACACAACATTAAAAACGCATGTGACGTAAAAATCACAAGATTTACCCTTTTTGGCGACACAGTAATGAAATTGGCAACAAAATTTTACAACTGGCGATTTCCTTGACGACAGACTTTTACAACCCTGCTATGGTCTTTTCACCAGATATATGCCATAAATTATTTATGGATGGTGGGGAATCATACGTAACTGATATCCCAGTTACAATCTCTAGTTATGATTCCCCACCACCGAAGGTGGGGAATCATATTGTTTTCGTTCTGTTTCTTCTTCTTAATATTATTTTTACTATTCTTCTTCTCTCAAGACCATATGCTGACGCATATCTCGGGAACGGCTTGATGGATTTAGATGAAATTTGCTACCAATAATCTGTTGTCTGTGTAGATAATCAAGACGCGTTTATTTTCGTTATCTTGAAGGTGGGTGGTGGGTGTAAAAATACGTAGTTAAATACCCGGGGAAACCAATTCTGAATGGACATAAGCTGGTTACGACACCTTAATTATACAAAGCCAATGCTTTCACCTATGATTAATCCGATTAGTGACCGTTAAAAACTTGGCGATTTTTAAAACCACAGCTTGTCACGTCACACGCCTGTACTTAAAACCTTACACAATGAGATGAATGGTGTATACAATTTGCCTTGATAGATCAAATGGCTTGGGGGTTTTCTGTTAATCACTGACTGTGGAAGTAGAAGACTGCCCACTTTTTTAAGTTTACACCAATGAAATGTCTCCTTTTACTGACTGACACTTTCCTAATGACCGGTATGTCGAGTACAAAAATTTGTAGTTTTAGTCGGAAATGAATCTTCCGAGTAAGCCGCCACTCTGTTACTATTAACACTTTTCAAATAAGAGATGGCAATTATTTCAGGTATTGTTCAAGTTAAGATAAAATATTTTTGTGTCTTTTTTATTCGATTTAAACATTGGAATTTCGTAATTTGGACTGAAAGTTCACTTCGATTTAAACATGGGAATTTTTGTAATATTTCGTAATTTGGACTGAAAATTCGCTTCAAATTCGGCATATCGAATTAACTAACAAATTTACCTAGAAATACATAGCGATCTGACGGACCATTTGTATCATTTCGATTTAAGCGAAATTTCGATTCAACCGATTTCGAATTAACGAGAGTCGACTTTATTTCTTTTGCATCAAAACACCTCAATAATCTATAGAGCAATGAAGATCTGGTCTTTTAGATGCTGGAAATAACAATATGAGATTTATTCCGTATAATACACCTAAACTAATATGTACCTCAACGTGTTGAAAAGTACGTTTTTTTCAATAGAGGGGGTCTTTTAAATCGGACTATATATACAGCGTCGATCTATTTCAACACACTATACACAGAGTTAACATACACGCTTCATATAAAAATGTCCGTCTTTTACTATTTTGACTGAGTAGATGTATCGTTATGATCATGAACCTCAAACATATAGGAATAACCGATATAAGTCGCGTAATTAAAATACAAACAGATGGCCTCCTATGATGTGTATTGCGCATTGAATCACGATTATTAATCAATAAACTTTTTAGAAAAATATTAAATAAACATCACAAAGGGTAATTTTATTATATTTTATTTTGGATTTTACAATAATTCCGAGTCATCGGTGTTTATACTGTCTGACGACATCGGAGGGCACCTGGGTATATCCTCAGGCAGTGTCGACACGCTCCAATATTACTTGGATCTACCTGCCCATCATTAGAAGGTCTTACATTCGCACCTAAGACAACGATCTTTAAGTCATTACTGTGTTTATTCAGTGACACTCGCCAATCCGTCACTGGCTTCAATGTGTTATCACTGTTAATTACTGGTGACCAAGATACCGGTGAACTTTGAAAACTTGTGGCCAGAAAAATCGCAAATAATAATAATAATAATAATAATAATAAATAAACTTTATTTGCATAAAGTATACAAATAATACTTATAGCACATAAACAAATACATGCATATGTCACATGACAAGACATTATAATAGTCGAAATATGAAAATAAATAAAAAATCGCAAAGCGCCGTGTTTTGTCGCAAGTTAAAGAAAAACATCGTAGTTAGCGATGACCAGCGCAAACCCTCCCATACGTGTTCATTCATTGTAACACGCGGCGACGCCAAATCAGAGGCCCGAGAGGGGTTCTACGAGTTTTCTTATTCAACGTCACTTCCTATGCCGAGAAGGCCTTCCAATGTACGATTTTTCTCAACCGAAAACTTTAATTCAGATCTACTTTAACTTTCAAAGAAATTTTAAAAAGCAATCAAGGTATGATTTTTTTAGTTTACCAGGTCGGCGCGGTACAAATGTACTTTATACACAACTGCCTTTAAAATGTAATTGTTCATCAAGGCAATATATACACAACAATAAAAACGCATGTGACGTGAAAATCACAAGATTTACCCTTTTTGGCGACACAGTAATGAAATTGGGAATAAAATGTTACAACTGGCGATTTCCTTGACGACAGACTTTTACAACCCAGCGCTAACCCTGCTAGGGTCTTTTCGCCAGATATATGCCATAAATTATTCTGTCGCCATCAGTCCAATATTGTAAATAGTTAGGGTATAAGCATGTAATTTGCTTTATGCTAATAAAGTTATTATTATTATTATTATTAACGACTGAGATGAAAGTCACGGTTCTTTCGGATGGGAACTTTAAACAAACGAGGTCCCGTGTCACGGTGGGCTAGGAACGCTAAAGAACCCTGCTGTATAATGCCATCAGCGCAACGCACAGGCAAAATGTCTGCACCTTTGCCTATAGCTGGCGACGTCTCGATGTAAGTGAAATATTCTTGACTGGAACGTTAAACACCGTTACTCAACTCAACTCTGCTTGTTGGGGCCTCAGAGGCCGAGTTTTTCAAAGTGATCCTCTAGCTACCTTTCGCCGCCAAGGTTCGAATCGACGGGAAGTTTGTCAGTTTACTTGCTGTTGGCTCAGCTTGTCCTTAAATAAAATCCGACTAATTTACTTTACACATCCAGCTATTGGGGAAAATGTCCAATTTAAGAAGGAATAATTGCGAAGCTTGCGTTTTGTCACTGTTTGCCAGCAGTGATACCTTGTTCATGTGTGTGTGTGTATCTGTTGTGAATCTTTAACTGTAAGGGTAACGGAAAACCCAAACTATTACAATACACTTATTTAATCCTTAAAACTGGTGACCGCGGTGGACAAGTCCTTTCAATATTTTACCACACCGCAAATCGCGGTGGTCAGATAATTCCCACCGGCAATTTGCTGTCACGGATTAAGGTGGAAATTCACGTATCCACTTAAGTTGTACTGTACAGTGAAAAACCACTAAGTATTCTCGCACTTTGGCGTATATGCCAGAATGAAGTCTATGTAAAGGTGCACGATTAAAGCCGCCTGAAAAGTCTTTTTTAGGGCCGATTTTCATATGAAAAGGCTGAAAACGAGCACTGATAAAAAAAACCAATGATATGCCTACGTCTGATAATCTTGAACTTAAAACTAACATTGCTTCGCCCTGTACGCTATCGCCACGTGAAACACGATATATTTCACCCAGTTTTAGTTGCGATTTTAAATTAGTAACTTTATTTTAAGTTTTAACGCTATCCATAGAGAATTCATTTTATTCGCCTCGTGACGGCGGTTCGCCCATAGTGGTGGAAACTACAGCAGAATAAAACGAAATAATCAAATAACGGCTTATAACACGTGTCCGGTACTCGCTTATGTTTATGATCAAGAGTTTATGAATGAATGCCTCATTCATAAATCCGTTACGATGTATTTTCAGAATTCATACGCTAGTAATGTAAGAACTACTATAATATAACCATTGAATCGAACTTTGTTCCAAATAGTTTAAACAATGATGCTCATTCATTTTCATATTCCATACAACATAATGTATACATCGATTATTTGTACACTGACGCTCACATATCCGCACTACATTATTATAGTTTGCGCAAGGTTTGTCATTTAGCGGTTGTTCAGCCTGTCCGCATTTTAAACGGCTCCCGTGGCAGTACTCCCAGAGATTACTCTCTGTTCGTAAAAATCGTGAAATAACTTTAAATTGTTAAAACTTGACTATTTGACCAGATAATGACATGGGGATTTCAGTTTTGACATATTCTTGTAATTACCTTCACATAGTTTCAAGGTCAATTATGAAGGTCATGACCTAATTTTTTACCTTTCTAATATTATTTATTATCTTTTATATATTTATATATTATATATTTATATTTTAAGGTCAAAGTCACAGATGCAAAAGAATACTGAAATGGTCCATTATCTTGAAAACTATAAACTTTTTATATAGGCATGTAAACTAAAATATTGTTGGTATTGGGGTAACGTTCATTTTGATATATAGATAAAGGTAATTGGTTCAAAGGTCAAGGTCACAGAAGCAAAATAATACCAAAATGTTTCTTTATCTTGAAAACTATAAACTTTTATATAGGCATGTATATTAGAATGTTGTAGGTATTGATACAACGATCATTTTGATGTATAGAAAAAGGTCATGGGTCCAAAGGTCAAGGTCACAGTAGCAAAACAATGCCAAAATGGTTAATTATCTCGAAAACTGTAAACTTTTTGTTAAGGCATGTATATTGGAATGTTGTTGATTTTGATGAAACAATCATTTTGATATATAAATTAAGGTCATTGGTTCAAAGGTCAAGGTCACAGCTGCAAAAGAATACTGAAAAAGTCCATTATCTTGAAAACTATAAACTTTTTGTATAAGCATGTATAATGTATATTAGAATGTTGTAGGTATTGATACAACAATCAGTTTGATGTACAGAAAAAGGTCATGGGTCGAAAGGTCATAGTCAAGGTTCCAAAACAATACCAAAAAGGTTCATTATCTCGAAAACTATGAACTTTTTGTATAGGCATGTAATTAAAATATTGTTGGTATAGAGGTAACGTTCATTTTGATATATAGATAAAGGTCATTGGTTCAAAGGTCAAGGTCACAGTAGCAAAACAATACCAAAATGTTTCTTTATCTTGAACACTATAAACTTTTTTATATAGGCATGTATATTAGAATGTTGTAGGTATTGATACAACGATCATTTTGATTTATGGAAAAAGGTCATGGGTCCAAAGGTCAAGGTCACAGTAGCAAAACAATGCCAAAATGGTTAATTATCTCGAAAACTGTAAACTTTTTGTATGACATGTATATTGGAATGTTGTTGGTTTTGATGTAACGATCATTTTGATATATAGATTAAGGTCATTTGTTCAAAGGTCAAGGTCACAGATGCGAAAAAATACTGAAATGGTCCATTATCTTGAAAACTATGAACTTTTTGTATAAGCATGTGTTATTAAAATGTTGTAGGTATTGATACAACGATCATTTTGATGTATAGAAAAAGGTCATTAGTCCAAAGGTCAAGGTCACAGTAGCAAAACAATACCAAAAAGGTTCATTATCTCGAAAACTATAAACTTTTTGAATAGGCATGTATATTGGAATGTTGTTGGTTTTGATGTAACGATCATTTTGATATATAGATTTAGGTCATTGGTTTAAAGGTCAAGGTCACAAATGCGAAAGAATACTAAAAAGTTGTAGGTATTGATACAACGATCATTTTGATGTATAGAAAAAGGTCATTGGTCCAAAGGTCAAGGTGACAGTAGCAAAACAATACCAAAATGGTAAATTATCTCGAAACTATGAACTTTTTGTATAGGCATGTACATTGGAATATTGTTGGTATTGATGTAACGATCATTTCGATATATAGATTAAGGTCATTGGTCAAAAGTTAAAGGTCACAGTAGCAAAACAATACCAAAAATGTTCATTATCTCGAAAACTATAAACTTTTTGTATAGGCATGTATATGGAATGTTGTTGGTTTTGATGTAACGATCATTTTGATATATAGATTAAGGTCATTGGTTCAAAGGTCAAAGTCACAGATGCAAAAGAATACTGAAATGGTCCATTATCTTGAAATCTATTAACTTTTTGTATAGGCATGTATAATAGAATGTTGTAGATATTGATACAACGATCACTTTGATGTATAGAAAAAGGTCATGGGTCCAAAGGTCAAGGTCACAGTAGCAAAACAATACCAAAATCGTTAATTATCTTGAAAACTATAAACTTTTTGTATAGGCATGTATATTGGAATGTTTTTGGTTTTGATGTAATGATCATTTTGATATAGATTTAGGTCATTGGTTTAAAGGTCATGGTCACAGATACGAAAGAATACTGAAATGGTTCATTATCTTGAAAACTATTAACTTTTGTATAAGCATGTGTATTAGAATGTTGTAGATATTGATACGTTCATTTTGATATATAGATAAAGGTAATTGGTTCAAAGGTCAAGGTCACAGAAGCAAAATAATACCAAAATGTTTCTTTATCTTGAAAACTATAAACTTTTTGTATAAGCATGTGTATTAAAATGTTGTAGGTATTGATACAACGATCATTTTGATGTATAGAAAAAGGTCATTAGTCCAAAGGTCAAGGTCACAGTAGCAAAACAATACAAAAAGGTTCATTATCTCGAAAACTATAAACTTTTTGAATAGGCATGTATATTGGAATGTTGTTGGTTTTGATGTAACGATCATTTTGATATATAGATTTAGGTCATTGGTTTAAAGGTCAAGGTCACAAATGCGAAAGAATACTAAAAAGTTGTAGGTATTGATACAACGATCATTTTGATGTATAGAAAAAGGTCATTGGTCCAAAGGTCAAGGTGACAGTAGCAAAACAATACCAAAATGGTAAATTATCTCGAAAACTATGAACTTTTTGTATAGGCATGTACATTGGAATATTGTTGGTATTGATGTAACGATCATTTCGATATATAGATTAAGGTCATTGGTCAAAAGTTAAAGGTCACAGTAGCAAAACAATACCAAAAATGTTCATTATCTCGAAAACTATAAACTTTTTGTATAGGCATGTATATTGGAATGTTGTTGGTTTTGATGTAACGATCATTTTGATATATAGATTAAGGTCATTGGTTCAAAGGTCAAAGTCACAGATGCAAAAGAATACTGAAATGGTCCATTATCTTGAAATCTATTAACTTTTTGTATAGGCATGTATAATAGAATGTTGTAGATATTGATACAACGATCACTTTGATGTATAGAAAAAGGTCATGGGTCCAAAGGTCAAGGTCACAGTAGCAAAACAATACCAAAATCGTTAATTATCTTGAAAACTATAAACTTTTTGTATAGGCATGTATATTGGAATGTTTTTGGTTTTGATGTAATGATCATTTTGATATATAGATTTAGGTCATTGGTTTAAAGGTCATGGTCACAGATACGAAAGAATACTGAAATGGTTCATTATCTTGAAAACTATTAACTTTTTGTATAAGCATGTGTATTAGAATGTTGTAGATATTGATACAACGATAATTTTGATGTATAGAAAAAGGTCATGGGTCCAAAGGTCAAGGTCACAGTAGCAAAACAATACCAAAATCGTTAATCATCTCGAAAACTATAAACTTTTTATATAGACATGTATATTAGAATATTGTAGGTATTAATACAACAATCTTTTTGATGTATAGAAAAAGGTCTTGGGTCCAAAGGCCAAAGTCACGGTTGCAAAACAATACCAAAAAGGTTCATTATCTCGAAAACTTTGAACTTTTTGTATAGGCATGTATATTAGAATATTGTTGGTATTGATGCAATCATCATTTTGATATATAGATTATGGTCATTGGTTCGAAGGTCAAGGTCACAGATGCGAGCAGCAAGTTTCATAAATATCTAAATATTCACATCAGAGTTATTGCTCCTTAAATGTAGTATTTATTGTGTTTTTGTGCTGTTAACGGCCCAGGTGAGCGGTACAAGCCCTATTGGGCCTCTTGTTGATATAGGCGCGGAGAGGGAGATCTGCGGAAACACCGTTTAGGGGCATATGTGAATGACCCATTGTCGTAACATTTATTGTCCAATAAAATTTCAGCTTCCGAGATTTTGAAAGTGTTATGCCTTTATTGTAAATGGAACGCGCAATTTGAATGGTCAGTTTTAGTTAATTACCATAAGGTCATTCACATATGACCCTCAATGGGGTTTCCTCAGATCTCTCACGACACAACTATATCAGGAAAGGGCAGCAAGTGAAAGATCTGATTTTAATCAGATTTCCGTTTTTTGGGTTTTTTTGCATTTGGTCCCATGTTCAACTATAAATAATTAAAAAAGTTTTATTTAGAGGTGGCATATACATACATAAATTACAAACATAAGCTCTGATGAGCTTTTGATCAATCGACTATGATCAGCTTTTGACTATGTACCCATCTGGAAGTTATATTTTTTGTTGATAAAAAATATGGTCAATGTTACAGTACAGCTAGACTTTCCAAGATAAATCACTGTGATCGACATATTAAATGGAATGTAGCTTTTTTCCTGGTAGTGCTATTGACAAGTTTTCTTTTGTGTTTAAAGTTGCACAATGCATCATTTTAAATGCCAAAGAAAAAACGTGTGGGTACGTGTGTCAAATTATTCTTACTAGCATTTATAAATGGATGAATTTATTTATTTATTTATTATTTATTTATTTGTTTATGTATTTATCTATTCAATACTTGATTATCTGTATCTTGTGTGTGCATACCGTTTTATTTAATATTGTGATATTTTGTGTAAACAAAGGATTATGATCAATATTATTATTATTTAAAAAAAAAAAATGCCAAAGAAAGCTTTTTGATAGATTAAACAAGAGAAAGGATATACACATTTCACTTACCAGAGTGGTACGTCTATCACAGTGATTTATCATGGTACGTCTTTGGCTGTATTGTAGTAAAGGGTTTAATATATATAATTATTGTATAGAATGGATAAATTGCTTCAGTAGTTTCAAGAGATGGTTGAAATGTGTTTTTATCTATGTTGGTGGTCATGTGTTTAGTGGAGGCAAGGAGGCAATCTTGGTGAATTTCTTTCATACATCATTTTTGTAAAGTTTGGTTCAATTTGCTTCAGTAGCTTCAGAGGAATTATCAAATATATGCTTTTCCCATTGGGTCCAATGTTAAACTATGTTCTGTATTACAGCCATGTTTTAGGCGGATCTGAAAAATTTCGGCAATCTAAGTAAAGAACCATCCATACATCATTCCTGCAAAGTTTGATTCAATTTGCTTTAGTAGCTTCAAAGGAAATAGCAAATATATGCTTTTCCCATAGGGTCCAATGTAAAACAATGTTCTCTGCTGGCAGCCATGTTTTATGGCAGATCAGAAAAATTTTGGCAATCTATGTAAAGGACCTTCTATACATCATTCCTGTAAAGTTTGGTTCAATTTGCTTCAGTCATTTCGGAGGACATAGTCAACAAGAGCACCGCCGAGCGGAGCATTATATGCCCGGTTATATTGATCGAGTAGTAATATTTACTGAGAAGTATAAGTACAACTAGGATATATGTATGTAAAAATATATTACCAACTCCGTGTTCGGGCCATAACTCGTAACCCAAAAACGTTGTAATTCAAATTTGCACGAGATATTACCATGATTAAGGTGTAACTGTATAACAAATTTCATTTAAATCCATGTTTGTATTGTCTTCTGAATGGAATACAAACCACATGGTCATACATACAAAAATTTCTAAGTTAAAAAAGGGGCATAACTCCTCCAAAAATAATCCGAAAAAGTTGTAATTCGAACTTGCAAGATATTAACATCGTAAATGTGTATACCAAATTTTATTTGAATCCATAAATAGTTGTAGGCTCTAATGATCGGAAACCACATGGTCATACCTACAAAAATTTCTAAGTTAAAAAAGGGGCAAAACTCCTCAAAAAATAATCCGAAAAAGTTATTATTCGACCTTGCACAAGGTATTACCATGGTAAAGCTGTATACCAAATTTCATTTGAATCCATAAATGTTTGTGGTCTCTATTGAATGGAATACAAATTGTTAACAGACGCCTGCCCACCAGGACGGACAGCACCCTAACATAATACGTCCCGTCATATGACGGGCGTATAAAAATGTGTTTTACCCATAAGGTTTAATGTTAAACTATCTTCTACCTGGTGGCCATGTTTTTCCGCGGATCAGAAAAATTTTGGCAATCTAAGTAAAGGACCTGCTATACATCATTCCTGTGAAGTTTTGATAAATTCGCTTCAGTCATTTCTGAGGAGATAGCAAAAAATTCGTTTTCCCATAGGGTCCAGTGTTAAACTATCTTCTGCGCTGATGGCCATGTTTTTCTACAGATCAGAAAAATTTCGGCAATTAACGTAAAGGACTTTCCATACATCATTCCTGTACAGTTTGGTTAAAATGGTTCAGGGGTTTCAGAGGACATAGCCAAAATGTGAAAAGTTTACGGACGGACTGACGGACGCCAAGTGATGGCAAAAGCTCACGTAGCCTTCAGACCAGGTGAGCTAAAAATGCGTTTTTTTCCCATAGGGTCCAATGTTAAACTATCTTTTGTGTTGGCAGCCATGTTTTTTGGCCAATCAGAAAAATTTTGGCAATCTATGTAAAGGACTTTCTATACATCGTTCCTGTAAAGTTTGGTTCAATTTGCTTCACTAGCTTCAGAGAAGATAGCATATATATGCTTTTCCCATAGGGTCCAATGTTAAATTATCTTCTGCGCTGGCGGCCATGTTTTTTGGCAGATCAGAAAAATTTTGGCAATCTAAGTAAAAGACCTTCTATACATTATTTCTGTAAAGTTTGGTTAAATTCGCTTCAGTCATTTCTGAGGAGATAGCCAAAAATTTGTTTTTCCCATAGGGTCCAATGTTAAACTATCTTTTGCGCTTGCGGCCATGTTTTTAGGCAGATCAGAAAAATTTTGGCAATTAAAGTAAAAGACTTTCCATACATCATTCCTGTAAAGTTTGGTTAAAATTGGTTCAGGGGTTTTAGAGGAGATAGCCAAAATGTGAAAGTTTATGGAGGATGGACGGACGGACTGACGGACGCCAAGTGATGGCAAAAGCTCAACTGGCCTTTAAAAATTTATAGTTTTCAAGATTATTAACTATTCCAGTATTCGTTCGCATCTGTGACCTTGGTCCCATGACCTTCATCTATATACCAAAATGATCGTTGAATCAATACCAACAACATTTTAATATACATGTACATTGTATATACAAAAAGAACATACACACAATGCACACATGAACACAGGTATTACTTTACCCCCCCACCACTAGGGAAATCAAAAGATGTGATAAGGCTATTAAAACAATTACAAACAAGAACTTTGGATACATTATAAACAAGAGGCCCAATAGGGCCTGTACTGCTCACCTGGGCCGTAAACAGCAAAAAAAAAAAAAAAAAACACACAATAAATACTACATTTAAGGAGCAATAACTCTGATGGGGATATTTAGATATTTATGAAACTTGCTACTGGCATCTGTAACCTTGACCTTCAAACCAATGACCATAATCTATATATTAAAATAATGCACCAATTTTTATATATGCCTTTTGATACATGCCTATACAAAAAGTTGATAGTTTTTGAGATAATCAACCTTTTGGACATTCGTTGGCATCTATGACCTTGACCTTTGACCTTTATTCATATATCAAATGATTGTTCTGTAAATGCTTACAATATTCTGATATACATGCTTAAACAAACAGTTTATAGTTTTTGAGATAATTAACCATTTTAGTACTCATTTGCTTCTATGACCTTGACCTTTGAACCTATGGCCTTCATTCATAAATCAAAATGATCGTGAGGCAAATACCTAATATTTTAATATATATGCCTATACAAAAAGTTTATTTTTTAAACATAATTAACCATTTCAGTATTCCTTTGCATCTATAAAACATGACCTTGACCCCTGAACCTATGACCTCTATTCATACATCAAAATGGTCGTTGTGCAAATGCCTACAATATTCCAATATACATGCCTATAAAAAATTTTTTTTAGTTTAATCATTTCAGTATTTGTTTGCATCTATGACCTTTGACCTCTATTCATATTGTGCAAATGCCTACAATATTCCAATATACATGCCTATACAAAAGGTTTATAGTTTTCAAGATATATTAACAAATACATTAATTTTAGCAATTTCCACATTAAGTACCTTGCCATTTCCCCATTTTGGCCCCTACAGCTACAATTTGTGCAAATCTGTAACTAGGTGCCCTAAGTATGTTTTACATGAAATATCTAAGCTGTATCTCTTTTAGATTCAGAGACGATTTATAAAAAAATTTCACAATTTTTCCCTTTATCGGGCCCCAAAGGGACATAATCCTTTCATTTGTGCAAATCTTAAAGCCCCTCACCTAGGCATTATTATTGCCAAATATCATCAAATTTGGGTCAGTAGTTTTGGAGGAGTTGATTAAAATGTGAAAGCCTATGGCTCAGGTGAGCTAAAAATGTAAAACTGACAAATTGAATTATATGTAGATGAACTTCTACTACTCAGTACTAGGAAAGTGAAGTCGGGTGCTCGGCAAGGGTAAGCACCTCCTGTTTAGCTAGCTACACCTGCAACTTGTGTAATAAAAATTAAGAGTGATAGGGACACGGAAAAGTGGGAAATTATATCCAGGTCAATACTGGGCACAGAGACACACTTTTTAAACACAATTACTCAAAAGTATTTCAAAGTATTTCAATTTCAGTAAATTTTATTCTATCATAATGAATTTTCATAAGTTTTTTATACTATATACAATGTACAGAATTTGATCAACCAATTGATGAAAGTTTTAATCTAATCAATCCACTGTATATCCATAAATGGAGTGCACATGGTTTTTATTATTTATTTCTTTCAATTAAAAATGTTTCCATTTAACTATCAATAAAATACATTTAAAACGCACTGACCTAACTAAATTATTTTATAATTAAAACATCGTTATACAGTTTTCTTGAACATAGAGAAATGTTTGAAAATTTTTTTTAGAAATCTGACCAGGTTTTTACACCAATTGAGTCTGATTCAAAGTTTTACATCAAGGTAGATAATTGTTGTTTGGTTTTTTTTTCCAGGTATGATCTTCATGATTATTCAAATTATGACATTCCATTTAGTCCTGGGTAAGAAGATACAGAAGGGATAATTTTGAGTTATATTTGTTGCTTTTTTAAAAACTTAAAATATTGGTCGAAGTTCAGAATTAAATCTACTTATTGATGAATAAAAAATATTTTTATCTATTAGGTCAGTAGATTTTGTATTAAGTTTTGACAATTTTTTGTGAATTTGTTTTAAAGTGGGACTTTTCTGGCATTTTCCATGTGCACTCAATTTGTGGATATACAGCAGGTCCATAAATATACAGACTCTTGGGTCACTTCATTTCATTTTCAAAAATCTTCTCCTTTAGAAAATGAAAACGTTCTTCAGGCAATAAAAAATTCCATTCATGTCCTTGAATCAACACAGCTTTGTAACCCAAAACATTTAGATCTTTGATCATGTTGGTATTATACACAGAGGGATCTTTTGGATCTTCAGCAAGGTATTCTTGGTGTGTCTTTCTGCCAATGATGACTGCAATTTTCTGGATATCTGATTTCGAATGGTATTTTGCTGTTCTATAACCTATAGGCTTGTTTGATGAGTCGAGATAAAACTCAAAATCGATGTTAATTCCATAGTCGGCTTTACCATGGGTTATTAACAATGCAGATTCACCGAGCACTTCCTTTAGGTGCATCCTAACTTCATCAAATTCAACAGTTTCTTGTAAATGGTCAGAGTTAAATTGAGACGCAATAGATGCAAAAGCATTGGATCTCCATGGAATATTCAATTCTTGACAATGCAGTGCAACTTCTCTATTCAATTTTTCAAACACTGCCAAATTGATTTTCTTCTTTTTAGAAGATTTTCTTCCTAGATAATCATCCATTTTTTTCAAGTACTCTTGACTGAAAACCATTTGTAAATATTTATCCAAATAGATGTCTAAACTACACAGGGCTTGGAGAATCGAGTAGCATGTATGAATAGGTAGATTATGAAAATATTTCTCAAGAATATGTTTTGACAAATTTTTTAGCAAGTCTTTATCTTTTGGGTAACGAGACATTCCAACAAACATCAATATCAGATTGAAAAGGACATAAGACCATTTTTGTCCCACATAGTTTCCATTAAAATAAGCCAAAGCAAAATAGCTCAAAAGTGTGTTTGCATTTTTTTCGGATATAAAAGGTATCATATTTCTTGAAGTATAATCATCTAAATGATTTTCATCAATTACCATTTGGTCTGCAATTGCCTTCTTGAAGTCTGAAATGCTTGAACCCTGTATGAACCCAATGTTTACTCTTTGTAAAAAATAAATTAGTGACTTTGTAAGGAATCTGTGATGTTGATAGGTTGTTGTGATCAGTCTTATTATGCTATCAGCATAGTCACCTTGTTCGGTATTGTATCCTAACAAGGCCCCTTGAAATATATAGACCAGGCGGTCTAGGTAAATCCAGTTAAAAGTGTGTTCATTATCTGGCATCCACAAAATTTCATTCCTTAATCTCTGGTCAGCAACTGGCGGCATATTGTAACCTAGAATAGGTATGGCAAATTTGCTAATTTTGCAAAAGTGGAAAGAACAACATGCATGTCCACTTTCAATATACCATGTTATGTAGGGTGCAAATTCATAATACAATCTGTTCAACCAAAAAGGGCTAACCTCAATTAAAGTAGATAAACATTCAGTTATTGAAATACCATCAATTAGAACAACAAAAGTAGGTTGGGACTTTAATATTTCCAAGATCCTATTTGTAAGAGAATTTAAAACAACTTTGACTTTTTGTTCGCTTTGAAATATCCGCAAAGTGTTAATAAAGAAATGGACTTTTGCGAATTCAGCATCAGGGGTTTTTTCAGTGATAAAAAGTAACATTTTATTTATATGTTCATGTGTTAAGATGCGAGAGTTTACTGAATACAATCTTGCTACTGTAAACAGATAATCCACTTTCTTTGCTAGTGGAAGATCTCCTGTAAATACCCCTTCAAAACAAAATACTACCTTTGTGCACAAATCTTTGAAAATCCTCGAATAATTCTGATGGAGATAAAAAAAAGATTTAGTTCTAATTCCTGCTAAAAAATCAACAATTTTACTAATTGGTAATATTTCAATTTCTGGTTCCAACCGATTCATGATTATGTTCAAATTACTATATATTGCAAAATCTTTAATTTTACTACTAAAAAATGCATTTACAATTTTAAGAATAAAATCAATATCATTTAGGTTAGAATGAACTGCATACAAAAATATTTGATTAAAATATAATAATCTATCCTTCATAAACCTGTCTTCGTGAAGTACTAGTATTAGAGCAAGATTTTTACAATCCTCTTGGGTTTGGATACAGTTATTTTTGAGCAAGTACTGAAGATTTGGTGTATAATTGGACGAGAATACCCATTTTGAATTTCTGATGCCAAAAAAAATAATCTTATTTTAGCTAGTTCTGATAACCCTAACATAGAATCCGTTTTATGAAAATTACAAAAAAGATGATTCATAGATAAATTTGTTTCTTCAACTCCAAGGAGTATAAGTCCCATATAAATATCTAACTGGTCTCCAATACTTATGTTTTCTACATGATCAGGCAGTGTTTCTAAAAGTTTTTTGAAACTGTCCGATTGTATTTAAAAAAGAGATGTTCTCTCCTGACACTTGCGGTACAAAACCAGACCTCTTCTAACATGTATCTGATACAAATCTACAATAGACATACTCCTTTCAACTGATTTCTGTCCAGTTTGGCTTTCAAAGCCATAGTAATAAGACACCAAATCAAGGATGTGTTTCTTAAAATCTGCTGATTCCAAAGCCACTTCCACATGAGGCACATTCCTAACCTTGAGCCTTTCCAATACTACTTTGAAGTTGGTGGATATTTGTGAAGTATAACTCCTTGACCAAATATACTTTGAACATAAGCCATTTTGGTTATCAAAAACAGAAAAGTTTGACTCTTGATGTAGACATCCACAAACATGATTTATACTGCTTCCTAAACGATGGACATTGAAACTTCTTAATGCCAGTCTTGTCCCAAACTGCTGAGTTAAATGTCTTAAGATATACATTACTAACTTGTCAAAGGTACAACAATATGTTCAGCAATCTGGTAGCAATGTGACACAAACACCATGGCAACTCTACAATTGCAGCAGATGAAAGGTTGTCATAAGATGGTCAAACATCCTAAAACTGAAATAAATCAGAATATTTTTTAATTTGTTCTTAAAGAAAACTTTTGTTGAAAATAAATAATGCTAAATAAACATGATAAAGTATTTATGTTTTATACCCTAATCAAGATTTTCATATATCAAGAATGTCAGTGCAGAGATCGAGGAGAAAACCAAACAAGAGGATCATCTTCCTTAAAGCTCACCTGAGGGGTGTACATATCTCATGCAGAGGCTCAATGGTCAATTACATTAATTAAAAAGAATGTCTATATTTTCAGCAGTTATAACCAATATGCAATTTTTTGCTAATCAATTATAATTGTTGATACATCTAAAAGTCTAGGTGAAGTAAATTATTTATGAACAGCTTAAATAGAAACAAAAGGCCTTAACGCTCACCTGAGGGTATGCCATATCTCCTGAAGAAGTTCAATAGACATTCACATTAAATACAGTGACCATTTAAATTTTCAGAAGTAAGAGCCTAATGCAAGGATATTAGAAATTTCATTGTTACTTGTAAACATAGCACTGCCCTGCTGTTGTACAGCGTAGTTGAAACCAGAGGCTCAGTGTGGCTGAGCCTGTATCACTCACCTGACTAAAATGCTTTTAAAGCAAATTTGTATTCCAGTGATGAAAAAATGCACTGTTTATATCAGCCAGAATGGCTAAGGAAATCACTGTAAAACTATATGTACCATTCAGTTTTTTCAATCTGATTAAAATCACATCTCTCACTTGCTCCCCCATTTTTGATATAGGCGCGGAGTGGGAGATCTGAGGAAACACCGTTTAGAGTGAAATTTCAGCTTCCGAGATTTTGAAAGTGTTTTGCCTTTATTGTAAATGAAACAGGCAATTTGAATTTGTCAATCTAAGCAAAGGACCTTCCATACATCATTCCCATAAAGTTTGGTTTAATTTGCTTCAGTAGCTTTAGAGGAGATAGCAAATATATGCTATTCCCATAGGGTTAAACTATGTTCTGTGCTGGCAGCCATCTTTTTTGGCGGATCAAAAAAATGTCCACAATCTAAGTAAAGAACCATCCAAACATCATTCCTGTAAAGTTTGATTCAATTTGCTTTAGTAGCTTCAAAAGAAATAGCAAATATATGCTTTTCCCATAGGGTCCAATGTGAAACAATGTTCTCCACTGGCAGCCATGTTTTATGGCAGATCAGGAAAATTTTGGCAATCTATGTAAAGGCCCATTTACACATCATTCCTGTAAAGTTTGATTCAATTTGCTTCACTAGCTTCAGAGGATGCTTTTCCCATAGGGTCCAATGTGAAACTATGTTCTCCGCTGGCAGCCATGTTTTTTGGAGGATCAGAAAAATTTTGGCAATCTATGTAAAGGACCTTCTATACATCATTCCTGTAAATTTTGATTCAATTTGCTTTAGTCATTTCTGAGGACATAGTCAAAAATGCATTTTTCCCATAGGGTCCAATGTTAAACTATCTTCTGCCTTGGGGGCCATGTTTTTCGGCGGATCAGAAAAATTTTGGCAATGTAAGTAAAGGACCTTCTATAAATCATTCCTGTAAAGTTTGGTTAAATTCGCTTCAGTCATTTCTGAGGAGATAGCCAAAATGTGTTTTTTCCATAGGGTCCCATGTTAAACTACCTTTTGCTCTTGCAGCCATGTTTTTTGGCCAATCAGAAAAATTTTGGCAATCTTTGTAAAGGACCTCTAATACATCATTCCTCTAACGTTTGGTTAAGTTTGCTTCAATAGTTTCAGAGGAAATAGCCAAAATGTGTTTTTCCTATAGGGTCCAATGTTAAACTATGTTCCCCGCTGGCAGCCATATTTTTAGGCGGATCAGAAAAATTTCGGCAATCTTTGCAAAAGACCTTCCATACATTATTCCTGTAAAGTTTAATTGAATTCGCTTCAGTCGTTTCAGAGGAGATAGCCAAAATGTGTATTTTCCCATAGGGCCCAATGTTAAACTTTGTTTGGCCCTGGCGGCCATTCTTTTTAGCAGATCAAAAAAATTTGGGCAATCTTAGTAAATGACTTTGAATACATTCTTCCTATTAAGTTTGGTTAAAATTGGCTCAGCGGTTTCAAAGAAGATAGCAAATATATGCTTTTCCCATAGGGTCCAATGTTAAACTATCTTCTGAGCTGGCGGCCATGTTTTTTGAAGGATCAGAAAAATTTTGGCAATCTAAATAAAGGACCTTCCATACATCATTTCTGTAAAGTTTGGTTAAATTTGCTTCAGTCATTTCTGAGGAAATAGTCAAAAATGCATTTTTCTCATAGGGTCCAATGTTAAAACTATCTTCTGCGCTGGCAGCCATGTTTTTTGGCGGATCAAAAACATTTCGGCAATCTAAGTAAAGGACCTTCCATACATCATTCCTGTAAAGTTTGGTTAAAATTGGTTCAGGGCTTTCAGAGGAGATAGCCAAAATGTGAAAAGTTTACAGACGGACTGACAGACTGACGGACGACGGACGCCGAGTGATGGCAAAAGCTCACATGGCCTTTAAGCCAGGTGAGCTAAATAGTTGTACCCGATCGTTTTGTCATTTTGGATAGAGAGAAAGTAGAGTTTTGCAGATCCTACCGTCGCTATGAGGGGGTACATTTTAGCGGTTGTATGTAACTGGACCATTTGCTGTTAATCTTGGTTTTAATTAACTGCTGATTATCACTCACAATATTCCTGTTTCATGTTAATGGTGAAGTATTTAAAATCCACATGTGGTAATTTGCATACAACACTGTACGAATTATCCCCCTTTCACGAAAGTGAAATCTAATCGATAAACAGTTTTAAAATATGACACAATTGCCTCAACATCAAAATACGTTATTATAACCTTCAAAATAAATTCAAATTTCCGTAGATTTCATGAAGAATTAATTAAATCAACCTGCCGTTGCTGTTCATTCCATAAAAAGTTATGATTTTACATCGTAGGATGCAAACTTCTTGGACTACTTTTTATTGTAAACATGAGATCAGTTCGCCAAATTGCAGAAATTATTAGATGCATCCAGTCGCAATATTTTACTAGATTCCGAAATGTATTCTGAAAATTTATTCCAAATGTGCATATGTAACCAAATGCATTACCTGTCTCAAAATACATATCTCACAATAAAACGGATATACTTCTTTCACGCTCATTTACCAGACGCACTATTTCCATGTGTACTCATATCTTATAATTTCATAGCAAAGAATCTCCATATCTTGGAAGAAAGCGATAGCAAAGTACGCGTTCACTATCGTGAAACGCTGTACAAAAATTTTACATATAAATAACTAAGGTCTGGCTAAAGTGTATGAACAACTACTAGGTTGACACTAATTTTTTCTATTAGTAGCCAAAAGTGTGCGGCCGAACATTTGTCATCATCAAAAACGTTCACTTTTCATGTATTCTTAAGTTTTTTTTACAGCTGTAAATGCCACTGTATTTTTCACTACTTGTCACAGCTTAATGTGGCTAAATGCTTATTTGAATTTCAGACTTTGATCTTTCATCAGAATTTCAATGACAATTCACTAGCTGTTCATTACATAATTTACAACATTCATGCATTTTGTTAACAAGAGGCCCATGGGCCTTAACGCTCACCTGAGGAAGAGTACATATCTTATGCAGAGGTTCAATGGTCAATGACATTAATAAAAGATTTTCAGCAGTAAGGGCCAATAATATGCAAGTATTTTTGCAAATTAATTATAATAATTATTATATAAGTATAACATATTGAAAGTCTAGCTACAATATATTATTTATAAACAGCTAAAACATCTGTATATTAAAATTTGCATTAGGCCAATACCTACAATATTTCAATATACATGCCTATACAAAGAGTTTATAGTTTTTGAGATAATTAACCATTTAAGTAGTCATTTGCATCTATGACCTTGACCTTTGAACCTATGACCTTCATTCATATATCAAAATGATTGTTGTGCAAATGCCTACAATATTCCAATATACATGCCTATACAAAAAGTCTACATTTTTTGAGATAATTAACCATTTAAGTATTCGTTCAATTCTATGACCTTGACCTTTGAACCTATGACCTTCATTCATATATCAAAATGATCGTTAGGCCAATACCTACAATATTCCAATATACGTGCCTATACAAAAAGTTTATAGTTTTTGAGATAATTAACCATTTCAGTACTTGTTTACATCTGTGACCTTGACCTTTGAACCCATGACCTTTATTCATATATCAAAATGACCATTGTGCCATTACCTACAATATTCTGATTTACATGCCTATACAAAAAATTCATAGTTTTGCAGATAATTAACTATTTTGGTATTCTTGGACATCTGTGACCTTGACCTTTGAACCCATGACCCTGATCTATGTATCAAAATGATCGTCATGTCAATACCTACAAATAACTGAAAATCCTACGCCATTATCACAAGAAATGTTAAAAAAAAATAGCATTTTTTATCAAAGGTCAAAAACTGGGACATGACCTTGACCTTCGACCTTGACATCAATTGGAAGAAAATTGCAAGACAAGATCAACAGTGAAAACTCCATACAATTATCTTCAGCCGTTTTGAAGTTATAACAATAAATGTCTCATTTTAAAAATAACATAATTTTACGCAAAAACGCGTAACCTTTTTTTCGTCTAATTTTCATGAAAAACACAATTTTAATGTTCCCAGGTATGCTGAATCCAAATATCCAATCAAAATTTGCCTGCACCTTGTAGTTTCAGAGAAGAAGATTTTTTTGTTTTTTTGCTATTTTTAGTAACAGCGGCCATCTTGTTAGGCGTGGCCAAACCCCGAACACAATTTTGAAAGGCTGTTACCCAGGCATGATAATCACCAAGTTTCATCAAATATGACCCAGTAGTTTTGGAGGAGAAGATTAAAATGTAAAGTTTACACACGACACACGACGGACGACGGACGGTGATAGATTGCAATAGCTCATCTGAGCCTTTGGCTCAGGTGAGCTAAAAAACAAAAAGTTCATAGTTGTTGAGATAATTAACTATTTTAGTATTTGTTTGCATCTGTGACCTTGACTTTTGAACCTATGACCTTCATTCATATATCAAAATGAATGTTGTGCAAATGCCTATTAATATTCTATTATACATGCATATACAAAAAGTTTATAGTTTTTGAGATAATCAACCATTTTAGTATTGGTTTGCATCTGTGACCTTGACCCCTGAACCTTTGACCTTCATTTAAATATCAAAATCATTGTTGTGCAAATGCCTACAATATCCTATTATACATGCCTATACATTAAGTTCATAGATGTTGAGATAATTAACTATTTAAGTATTTGCCTGCATCTATGACCTTGACTTTTAAAGGTCACCAGTCACCAAAAACCGAATTTTGTTAGTACTATTTTCCGAAAGATTACATGATAAAAAGTCGATTTAGCCACAAATAACATTTTTTAATCATTTCTGTCCTATCTACAGCCTAAATTAAAGTCCTTAAACTGTTGATAAAACTGTGTTATCTCCCTTTGGTAGTAAAAGGGCACAAAACCAGAAGTGACGCAAAAGGTGTTATCCCAACTATTTAGTAAATGAAGCTTGTATAGTAAACTGCATTTATTACCCAGATTTATCGGAAATAACTTCTAGTGTTATTATATATTTATTTATTTTTTCGCATTGGGTATTTCAGTTTTCTTCAGCAGAAAAAATAAATAAAAAATAAACATAATAATAAGAAATAAATAGAAGAAAAAAACTATATTTGTGTGCACTCTTAGTATGATATACTTATACTTTTACAAAACATAAATTTACATTTCTTTTGAAATTTATTTATTTATTTACTTACTTATTTATTTATTTATATCTATTTATTACAACAAATAATAAAAGAACCCAAATTTCCGCTTTTTATTTAAAATATTGTTCATATTAATTTTCATTAATATTTAATATCATTTTAATTCTCTTTCCATTCAGCCCTCTGGGCTGTGCGGGTTCAAACTGCAATAGTTCTATTGACCAGGCACGTGACCTAACTCCAAAGACAAATCAAAGCACCGATGGTGCTGACCGAACAGGGAAATTGGATCTTGATCTTACTATAAATAAACTGCATTGTTTGTAATTTCAAAGTATTCAGCCAAAGAAAGGCAATTAAATTTTAACATCAGTCCCAGATGTTGTTTTAATTTCTTCTCTAAATGCTTCCCAAGGACCAAAATAACGAACTTTTAAATATTTTAAACATGTGAATATAGATAAAAAAGGCATTAAATTTAATAAGATGATATGGACTGTCACTGTTGAGTCAGACCAGTGTTCCAGCCAGGATTTCAAAAAGGTAGGCTGCTGTTGTAACAATGGTCACCTGAGATTAAGGTCAACCAACTTAGTAGAGCTTGAAGGTAGCTCAAGGTCAATTAGCTTTGCAAACAAAGTAGAACTTCATATCCTGATACTATATATTAAATTACAAGCCTTAACGTTTTTTATTAAATGAAAAAATATGTTTTAAAGTTTTGCATACTATTGCAGTCACTGCAACCTTGAATATAGGTCAAGGTCAACCAGTTTCCCAAAAATTGGTAGAACTTTTTGTTCTGATGAAGTTATTTTACGATTTTTGCCAAATTAAATGCAAAAACGCGTTACCTATTTTTTGTCAGAATTCCACGAAATGTACATACTTAGAGGTTAAGACCATCTAGAAGCCAAGTATCATATCAGATTTTGCCTCCAATGACTGGTTCTGGAGAAGAAGATTTTTTTTAGGTTTTTTTCTTTTTTTAGTAACGACAGCCATCTTGAATATCTAATCGTCAAGATTTGTACAATCTACAGTCAGACTCTAGCAAGGACCTTGCACAGCAAATTAGGTTTCAAAAGCAGGGCTCCAAGTAGCGAGTAAATTACTCGCATATGCGACTAAAAATCAGACATGGCTAGTAAATTTCTGATGCACTCGCCAAACGGCGATCAATAAATACAGAAGGTGCGACCGAAAAATTATTTTTTGTACTGAAAAGATCGTTTTATAATCAGGAGATGATCATGTAAACATTGTTTTTAGCCAAAAGACGATCATGTAAACAATAATTTGGTACACCTCGGCCGCTAGTGTTGTATTTACAGTTTGTTTATAGCTCCTGCTCATATACACAGGAACCCCGCCTGTGTTATACAGGTCACACGAACGCTTGTAACTTATGATAATCCTTGCTAATATACAAACATACAAAAGGATTGTGCATTGCTATAGAAAACAACATAAACGAGCGAGCGGGACACAGGGGAAATTGTCCTCATTCGGTTTCAGCACACCATCTATTCAGAAATCAAAATGTGTTGCCGATAATGAACAACAAACGCCAACTGCTGCATCAAGCAAGCAAAAGTTTTGAATGGTTTTCTTGGTTGTATGTAAAGAAAGCGCAATGTTTTGTAAAAACAAAAGGCCCAATAGGGCCTGTACTGCTCACCTGGGCCGTTAACAGCACAAAAACACAATAAATACTACATTTAAGGTGCAATAACTCTGATGTGGATATTTAGATATTTATGAAACTTGCTACTCACATTTGTGACCTTGACCTTCGAACCAATGACCATAATCTATAAGTCAAAATGATGATTGCATCAATACCAACAATATTCTAATATACATGCCTATACAAAAAGTTCATAGTTTTCAAGATAATGAAACATTTCAGTATTATTTTGCATCTGTGACCTTGACCTTTGAACCAATGACCTTAATCTAAATATCAAAATGATCTTTACATCAATACTAACAATATTCCAATATATATGCCTATACAAAAAGTTTTTAGTTTTCAAGATAATGAACCATTTTGGTATTGATTTGCTACTGTGACCTTGACCTTTGGACCGATGACCTTTTTCTATACATCAAAATGATCGGTGTATTAATACCTACAATATTCTAATATACATGTCTATATAAAAAGTTTATAGTTTTCAAGATAATTAACCTTTTTGGTATTGATTTGCTACTGTGACCTTGACCTTTGGACCCATGACCTATTTCTATACAACAAAATGATTGTGGTATCAATACCTACAACATTCTAATATACATAATTATACAAAAAGTTTATAGTTTTCAAGATAATGAACCATTTCAGTATTCTTTCGTATCTGTGACCTTGACCTTTGAACCAATGACCTAAACCTATATATCAAAATGATCGTTACATCAATACCAACAATATTCCAATATACATGCCTATACAAAAAGTTTAAAAGTTTTCAAGATAATTAACGATTTTGGTATTGTTTTGCTACTGTGACCTTGACCTTTGGACCCATGACCTTTTTCTATACATCAAAATGATTGTTGTATCAATACCTACAACATTCTAATATACATGCCTATACAAAAAGTTTATAGTTTTCGAGATAATTAACCATTTCGGTATTGATTTGCATCTGTGACCTTGACCTTTGAACCCATTACCTTTTTATATACATCAAAATTATCGTTGTATCAATACCTTCAACATTCTAATATACATGCCTATACAAAAAGTTTATAGTTTTCGAGATAATTAACCATTTCGGTATTGATTCGCATCTGTGACCTTGACCTTTGAACCCATGACCTTTTTCTATATATCAAAATGATCGTTGTATCAATACCTACAACATTCTTATATACATGCCTATACAAAAAGTTTATAGTTTTCGAGATAATTAATCATTTCGGTATTGATTCGCATCTGTGACCTTGACCTTTGAATCCATGACCTTTTTCTATACATCAAAATGATCGTTGTATCAATACCTACAACATTCTTATATACATGCCTTTACAAAAAGTTTATAGTTTTCGAGATAACAAGAGGCCCAATAGGGCCTGTACCGCTCACCTGGGCCGTTTACAGCACAAAAACACAATAAATACTACATTTAAGGAGCAATAACTCTGATGTGGATATTTAGATATTTATGAAACTTGCTTCTCGCATTTGTGACCTTGACCTTCGAACCAATGACCATAATCTATATATTAAAATGATCATTGCACCAATACCAACAATATTCTAATATACATGCCTATACAAAAAGTTCATAGTTTTCGAGATAATGAACCTTTTTGGTATTGATTTGCAAATGTGACCTTGACCTTTTGACCCATGACCTTTTTCTATACATCAAAATGATTGTTGTCTCAATACCTACAACATTCTAATATACATGCCTATACAAAAAGTTCATAGTTTTCGAGATAATTAACCATTTCAGTATTCTTTCGCATCTGTGACCTTGACATTTGAACCAATGACCTTAATCTATATATCAAAATGATCATTACATCAATACTTACAATATTCCAATATACATTCCTATACAAAAAGTTTATAGTTTTCCAGATAATTAATGATTTTGGTATTGTTTTGCTACTGTGACCGTGACCTTTGGACCCATGACCTTTTTCTATACATCAAAATGATCGGTGTCTCAATACCTACAACATTTCAATATACATGCCTATACAAAGAGTTCATAGTTTTCAAGATAATGAAACATTTCAGTATTATTTTGCATCTGTGACCTTGACCTTTGAACCAATGACCTTAATCTAAATATCCAAATGATCTTTACATCAATACTAACAATATTCCAATATATATGCCTATACAAAAAGTTTATAGTTTTCAAGATAATGAACCATTTTGGTATTGATTTGCTTCTGTGACCTTGACCTTTGGACCCTTGACCTTTTTCTATACATCATAATGATCGTTGTGTCAATACCTACAATATTCTCATATATATTCTTATACAAAAAGTTCATAGTTTTCAAGATAATGAACCATTTAAGTTTTCTTTCCCATCTGTGACCTTGACCTTTGAACCAAAGACCTTAATCTATATATCAAAATGATCCTTACATCAATACCAACAACATTCCAATATACATGCCTATACAAAAAGTTTATAGTTTTCCAGATAATTAATGATTTTGGAATTGTTTTGCTACTGTGACCTTGACCTTTTGACCCATGACCTTTTTCTATACATCAAAATGATCGTTGTCTCAATACCTACAACATTCCAATATACATGCCTATACAAAAAGTTCATAGTTTTCAAGATAATGAACCATTTCAATATTCTTTCGCATCTGTGACCTTGACCTTTGAACCAATGACCTTAATCTATATATCAAAATGATCGTTACATCAATATCAACAATATTCCAATATACATGCCTATACAAAAAGTTTATAATTTTCGAGATAATAAATAATATTAGAAAAGTAAAAAACTAGGTCATGACCTTCATAATTGACCTTGACACCATTTTGAAGGTAATTACCAGAATATGTCAAAACTGAAAACCCCATGTCATTATCTGGTCATATAGTCAAGTTATAGCAATTTAAAAATATTTTACGAGTTTTTCAAAATTAAACGCAAAAACGTGTAACCTATTTTTTAACCAAATTTTATGAAATGAACAAACTTAAAGCTTAAGACTATGTAGAATCCAAATATCACATCAGTTTTTGCCTCTAATGAGTGGTTCAACAGAAGAAGATTTTTTTAGGTTTTGTCTATTTTTAGTAACAGCGGCCATCTTGGATATTCGATCGCCATGATTTGAACAAACTATAGTTAGACTCTGTCAAGGACCTTCCATGGCAAATTTGGTTTCAGTTGGCCCAGTAGTTTCGGAGGAGAAGATTAAAGTTTACTGACGCACACACGGACGCACGCACGCACGCACGCACGCCTCGCCATGCCATAAGCTCACATGGCCTTTGGCCAGGTGAGCTAATAATTATAATCAGAGGTAAAAAAAATTAGGTAACGACCTTCACAATTGACCTTGACCTCATTTTAAAGATACTAACAAGAAGATGTCAAAACTGAAAACCCCATGTCATTATCTGGCCAAATAGTCAAGTTATAACAATTTGAAGCTATTTTACGATTTTTTCAAAATTAAACGCAAAAACGCGTAACCTATTTTTTGTCTGAATTTCACAAAATGAACAAACTATAGGCTTAAGACCCTAGAGAAGCCAAATATCACATCAGATTTTTTCTCCAATCAATACTTTCGGAGAAGAAGATTTTTTAAGATTTTTGCACCCCTAGGTCACCTTGACCTAGTTATGGTAGCCATGGCAACACCACGAACAAATCTGAATTGCACCAACCCAGACATGCTTCTGACCAAGTCTTGTTGAAATCTGCCAAGTACTTTCAGAGGAGAAGTCGAAAATGTGTGTTAACGACGCACGCACGCACACACGCACATACACACGCTGCACCATACCAAAAGCTCACATGACCTGTGGTCAGGTGAGCTAAAAACACGTTTTCGGGTAGAATCTGGGTCCAAGACCTGTAGTTTTTTGTACAACGAAAATATCAAAATAAAGGTTTAAAAAATCCATTGTGGGCTTGGCACGCTAAAAGAATCCTGCTGTATAATGCCATCAGTGCCTATAGCTGGCGACGTCTCAATATAAGTGAAATATTTTTGACTGGGACGTTAAACACCATTACTCAACTCTCAACTCATCATCTGCCAGTGTTGACAAAGTGCACGAGGTATGGTCAGTTTCTGGATCGTGGTGACAGGAACGTTTTGATATAATTAAATGGTAAAAATTATTCTTGAAAGTTTTACATTCAAAAAAATATTTTAGTTATAGAATCTACTGATTTATTTGGATAAAGAAAAAATATTCTTAAATATTTCTTAAATATTTCTTAAATATTTTCGCACCGCATAATAAAACGTTCCGATCACCATGATCAGGTAACCAATGATCTAATTCAATTCTACGCCGCTTAGCCGGTGGTTTTGACATTTTGCAAAGTTTCACACAAACGTTTCATATAACAATCAAACCGTAATAATAAATTAATGTTTAACCATTTACATTTTATGGCCACTGAAATGAAACCATTTCGAATAATATCGGCAACTCAATTTTTTTATAAAGGACAGTTTTTCTAAATTATGCCTTAAAATCTAAAGTTTAAAAAAAACTCCGTAAAGATCAATCTATAAAATTCTAAACTTAGAACCGTTTTACAAACAGAAAAATAAACAGGATTTAATCGTTTGTTTGTTTTAAAATCAGAAGAACAACAACAGCAATAATTTCATAATCAAACAACAATGGGAACAATTAAGATCAATTTTATTAATCATACAAGTACACCTGCACAGGACCTCTCAAATCATTATCCGGTTTACACCAGTACAACATGTGTACATTATGACACGCTGTTATTTCAGTGATTGCATTAACTGACAAGAGAAAATCACTTTTCGTTACGGTCCAACGATGCACGGTCGGTTTTTGGAGTTAAATTATTGAGATGTAACGTAAATTCGGCACTTAAAAAAGGCCGGTATTCGGAATTCAGAGGGACCGAATGGAATTTTTTCTTTAATATAAAAACTTTTCTTTATATGATAATTATATGTGGAAATCCCCGTATTTTGTTGTGTACACACCGATACAATTTAAAACATTTATTTTGTAGGTGAATATGTTTTTGATGGTAATTATTCATAATTCTAATGTTATTTTAATAGAGGTGTGCAGTATTACCGGTATACTGGTAAACCAGTCCATTTTAAGTAAACCGGTAAACCGCGGTACACTTTTTGAAACACGGTTACTTCGGCAATTTCCGTAAACACGAATCTACGGTAATTGATGATCTTATAAAACAACGATTTTCGATTAAGTTAAATCATTTAGAATCATTTTAAATTAATTTACATGCATTTAATGATTTTAGTATACAATAAAAATACAGATTAAGTAAAATTTCTAAAAGTTATTAATCAACTGATATCTTACACGATGTCGTTATTACATACGACTGCTTTATGGCAGATGTCAACATGGCAACCGAAGAATTTGACATTATAAAAAACTGTCAGGGGAAATCTGCCATTTAGAAACATTTCGGTTTAAAAAAGAGGAAAATAGATAGCGTGGTTGGATTTTGTAGTCAAGTTCTATATTCTAGTTGGACAATTTCAGTGGTGATGAGCATGGTTTATGTTTTAACTTTTATGACATTTGTGACATGCAACATGACTGTAAATGTGCTTTGTTCCAGATTTCATTAAAGCTTTTTGTTACAAGATTGCAGTAGTTTTATTTCCTTTTCACAACTTCGTCTTCACAATGGATGATTAATAGCAAATGAGTTGCTATATATAACAAATTCAACAGTCATCTATCTGCAATCAAAGTAGCATACCAAACATACTAATCCATGTTCAAATCACAAATAGCAAAAGAATATAAATTTAATTTTATTTTGTGTTGTTAACCGATCTGGTCAAATTGATTTATATTTATGCTCCATTTGAAGTAAGAATTTCCCATTCAACAATACTGTGGTATACTGTGGTACATACCGCGGTACTTGTTAAAATACCGTGGTATACCGCGGTACAAAATTTTTTGTGGTACCCAACACTACATTTTAACAATATTAAAATTACAGTACAATTTGTCACTGTCTTTATGTTTGCATTACCGCATCTATTACTATATACAACACATTAAACAATATTGAAGTCCCCGATTGACATTACGTTATGATTAAACGGTACCGTTTTGGTTACAATGGTCCGTGTAAACGTTTACAAAATTTTGTAAACGTGACAGCCCTAATGCTGAAGTATTATCGTTTCAAAAATCTGCAGTAAAATTTGTCACCGATAATGCAGCAACCTTCCACAAATTGATGGATTTGAGTATAACTCATATATAATTTTTTGGGGGGTAAATTTTTGGTTTTATGATAGTTTTGATATTTTGATCTACTGTTTTCACTCCAAATGACCGCTATGAAACACACGCTATGATTACAGACTTCCAGATCAATCTATCTGGTATAAGTGAAAAGGTAGTACTTTCTAGATTTGGCTAACAGTGTCTCAACTTATCCACATCTAGATCTGACAGTGCTGTTTCACTTATAAATTATTCTGGACTTCAGAAAGTACTACTACTGCACTACCTACCACCAAAACTATTTGTAACCTGATAAACACACCCAGTTTGTTGGATGCTGGACATGTGCAATATACTAGTTATCTTACTCAGTATCTTTTATAAACGCATGTCGGAGAATGGCAGATGTTGTATGTCAGTACTATGTCTCAGCTGATCAGTTTGGATAACAACAAACTGCTATCAAATTTAAAAAAGAAGCCTTTAAAAATTAGACTTGTTAGTCAGGTCCTTATAGTGGGTAGATTGGTGCATCTCAAAATTCAGAGTATGTGTCTGACGAGGGCTGTCACGTTTAAACGTGTACACGCTACCGTTTCATGGCAAGCTCATAAACGTTTACAAATTTTCGAACCGTTTACACGATAAAATACATTATAATGATATAATGATATAATTATTGCCCCTTAAAACAGCCCTAATTACGCCCATTTTCATTAATTTGGGATTCTTTTATTTATCAAGGCTTGCATCTTGGCTGATAAAAAAGTTTGATCGTTTTGAAATCCGAGTGGAAGCTAACGGGCAAAATGCACAAAAAGTAAAACGTAATTTATGCTCAATTCTAAATTAATATAATGGAGGCGGTACCGGTACCTTGAACAATCATGAAACATAAGCATAAATCTATAAACACTGTGGTACCTTGAACAATCATGAAACATAAACATAAATCTATAAACACTGTAGTAATGATCAAGACCGCAATATTAACCACAAACACTCATTACATTTAATGTCGGATAATGAGTTTCTATTACACTTGCCCGGATGTGTGTTGCCTGATCTACGTCCTGAGGGGACGGTTTCAAAGCGTTCGTTTCTGCATTAAACAGTGTCCACGAATCTCCCGGCAAATTTTGACTTGATTGAAATAGACTGACTATTTTTTGTACAATATTTTTGTTAAATCAAATGTCGAATAAAATTATTTCAAAAATACGATACCTTTTCTTTTACAAAATAGTATGAATCTTAAGACTGTTCTTGAAATGCCCCCGTGACACGCCATTCTAAACACCTCGCATTTCACCATATGATAATTATATGTGGAAATCCCTGCACACACCAGTACATACAGCTTGATACGATATTTAAAAAGAACAGTGTTCTTGCTGGTAATTCTACACAATTCTAAATGTCTTACAATATTTTAATTACAGTACGATTTTGTCACTGTCTTTATGTTTGCATTACCGTATTACTAGGTACAACACAAATTATAAACAAATGAAGTCCCCAATTGACATAAGTTACTGGTTCGTGTAAACGTTTACAAAATTTTGTAAACATGACAGCCTTATGTCTGACCGATTTGAATGAAGATATTCTGAGTGTGATACAGGCCATAACTCAAAGAAGAGTTCAATCCTATGTGATCCTTGGATATATGATCAAAATCTATTGCTTATACAAACTCCCTCTAAATGAATACAGTTCATATGCCAGTCGCTTGCCAATTTGCTTCTAATTTGTCACTGTAGTGGATTCAGTTGTAATTGATGAGTAGATGGAATACGAGAGCATATCCAGTCTACCTGATGAATTTTTAATGCCACCTTTAGCTCTATAAAGGCAACAAAGTGATGCGGTCAAGATGGAAAAACAAAGTCAATCTTAATCTTGAAAACATGTTTCTTTTGTTACAATGGACAAGGGTAGTTTTAGCTTACTTTCTGCTTGCATTTAACAAGAGGCCCAATAGGGCCTGTACCGCTCACCTTGGCCGTAAACAACACAAAAACACAATAAATACTACATTTATAGAGCAATAACTCTGATGTGGATATTTAGATATTTATGAAACTTGCTAAGTACTCGCATCTGAGACCTTGACCTTTGGACCCATGACCTACCGTAAATCGGGAAATTTTGGCATCGGGATAATTTGGCGGTTTTCCCCCAAAATGTGGATGTTTAATTTTGGTGTGTTTAAATTTGGCACTTCACTGAATAAGGCGTTTTATTTTTGACACTTCACTGAATAAGATGTTAACAAACAGCCACAAGACGAACGGATTATGCTGATTGAAAACCGGAAGTGTTGTAATTTATAAATTAGAAAATGAAATGTAATGCACTATTAAGCCTTCCGGGTTTCATAAAATAACGATAATACAATTTGAAATACCGATATATCGGTATATACTATATATGCAAGTTAAAGACAGAAGTACTGTATAAGGGGACAGTTCATAATAATGAAACAATTGCGAAGCGCGTAGTAGTTAATTTTCAACACCCCGCGTGGAACCTATGTAATAACTAACCTCACTCGTTATGGCTTCCGTAATCAACACATTTTACAATTAAACAAACACACGTTTAAAGAAAGTTATGATGACTCTGATTGGGAAACAAAAGAAATAGACACGCGACTACTTAAGTCCATAAGTATTTACTGATTAATAAACAATCACCTGATTAGATGAGAGGTTAACACGCGGTAAGGCCAATATCGTAGGATATACTTAGTCAAGTCGGTAGGGTTTTAAAGACAGGCAGACAGACTAGCGCTAGTTTACTTTTGTCGGACCGAAAGCTGATTGGTCCGTTTATATTCCTGATGTAAAATTGAAAATGTCCGAAAACAAAAAAATGTTCAACTGGTGATTTTTCACGTCGGTCAAAATAAATTTTTATCGGACAAATCCGGCAAATATGACCGTTTTCTGGCAAGTTAAGATAAAAGTGCTCTATTACGGAACATCGATTTTCAGGTAAATATTGGCATTTCTTTTTTTAGAAAATATTTTATTTTGGTGTGTTTAATTTTGACACTTTTGAGTTGGGTGCCAAATAAACCAAAATTAAACTACAGCCAAAATTTCCCTATTTACGGTAGTTATGGTAGCCATGGCAACGCCACGAACAAATCTGAATTGCATCGGCCCATATATACTTCTCACCAAGTTTCATTGAAATCTGTCATGTAGTTTCAGAGGAGATGTCGAAAATAGGTGTTAACGACGCACACACGCACATACCACGCTGTGAGGTTTTGTCTCACAGCGTGAGATATGGCATGTATGTCAGCACAGACTTTACTTTCATATTTGGGTTTTCAATGTGATTTGT
Source organism: Anadara kagoshimensis (assembly GCA_021292105.1). Classification (NCBI taxonomy): domain Eukaryota; kingdom Metazoa; phylum Mollusca; class Bivalvia; order Arcoida; family Arcidae; genus Anadara; species Anadara kagoshimensis. Next base: position 42,466,254 of record CM037859.1, on the reverse strand, counting down.
TATAAGTTCACATATATCTTTTTCATGAAAAAAAGGAACAAGCTCCAGAAAACAAGTTATTAAAACAATTGCCCCTGTAATTAATAATCTTTGACTGTTTTTTAACAATATCCATATATGCCAACCACTCTTGCCGTTTTCCATTTTTTTCATCCCCCCCCCCTTTTAGGACCAAAATTTTCACTGGCAGGTTCATCATTTCGATGAAATTTAAACTCTGGACAACTTTCTCTTCCAATCTTCCAGGCATAAATTTATTCCACCACAACTTAGTTCACCCACGTAAATCGCTCTAATCCTCTGCGATTACAGATGGAGTTTAGTGTTTATGAATGAACATTGCAAATCCTCACTCTATGGTCATTTGCAGGTAAGTCTTCCTCAGCTTCATGTCCAAATGAGGGCCAGACCCGCAAGTTGCGGCTTAGTTGGCAGCTCTGGTTTCGGAGAAAAGGGTTGCTTACGATTTTTGAACCCCTAGGTCACCTTGACCTACTGATTATTTAGCCTATTTCGGAGAAAGCAAGATCGCAAAATACTCTATAAATTTCAATACGACGGGGTACAATTCAATGATTATTTTACTTACATGAGCCGAGTCATAACTGAAAATTTCTGTTTCGGTTCCATCCTTACTTAATATATCATTTTATGCGACAAAATATAACCTGGGTGGGTGTTTACAATGGTCATCTTTTTACGAAATGGCGGGGTTCTTTATGTTACGCAGTCATGACGAAAGAGTCGACTATTAACGTAGATTAGTGCAGCTCAAGAACGGATTGATTTTTGCGTTACCGGATGACCAAAATCGATTTAATAAAGTTATAAAGTGAACTACCTTTCTGCATTTTAAAACTTTTGAAAAAAATTGACGTAAATTCAAACTTTTAAACTCAACCTTTGAATTACCCTTCATTGTACCCCTCGCGAACCTATGTAAATAATAAATTCTTCCGTCATCATTACGTCACACAAAAGACTCCACCATTTTGTCAAAATTTTTACCATTGTAAACACCCACCCAAAACACGTTTTGGTGCATTAAAGTAGTTATAATGCACGGATTAGATCAAAATAAGGATTATTAGCAACGACTCGGCTCATGTAAGTAAATGATTATTTGATTTTTAACTGTGCCATTCAAATCTTTGAGATATTAGCGTTATTCCTTTCTCTCTAGCAGAGTAAATAGATAGTAGTTATGATAGCAATGGCCATGAAATCTGTCTTGTAGGGTTTCAGAGGAGAAGTCGAATATAGGTATTAACGATGCATACACGCATGCACACACGCACATACACATGCTGAGCTATTCCATAAACTCACATGATCTTTCGGTCAGGTGAGCTAACTGTGTTAAAACCATCAAAAGAATTGAGTTTTAAGTTAAACCCACAGTAAACTGCAGGAGTCTACTAAGTGACAAAAAGAAAGTAGATTTTCATGACTTAATAGAAACACACGATCCCGATATCATACTTGGCTGCGAGTCACATCTAGATGGCACTGTTGTCAGCAGTGAAATCTTCCCATCATTTTATAGTCCACCTCATAGGAAAGACCGTGCATATGGCCAAGGTGGTGTATTTATCGCAGTAAAAGATGACTACATTAGCACAGAAGTCACCCCCAAAAACAAATGTGAAGTAGTGTGGTGCCAAATCAATATCCGTGGTAGCCAACCACTGCTTATAGGATCGTTCTACCGACAACCAAGCAGCAGTGTAGACATGATGGAAGAATTAGAGGGGTCAATTAACCAATTACTGACCACAATGGACGGACATCTTCCAAATGTCATCCTTGGAGGAGATTTCAACCTACCCGACATTGACTGGTCAACAAACTCAGTAAGACCAAACCCACAGTATGGATATACAATCAACAATAAATTAATAGACATCACAAGTAACAACAATTTTAGTCAAATAATAGCAGAACCGACAAGAGGCAAAAATATCCTAGACATACTTCTAACAACAAACCCAAACCTGATTGTAAATCATGAGGTCCATCCTGGAATGAGCGACCACTCGATAGTCATCGCAAATATCAACCTCAAAGCCAAAACATTAAAGAAAACACCAAGAAAAGTACTACTCTATAAAAAAGGAGACATGGATGGACTCCGGAAACACCTAGATAATAAGTTCAGAGAAGAACTCCATATTGCCAATACAAAAAGAATGACAGTTGAAGAAATGTGGACTGTATTTAAAAACACAATACAAACAGCAGTAGGCAAATTCATACCAACCAAAACCATGGGAAGCAAACAACATGTCCCTTGGATTAACACCAGAATAAAGAGATTAATAAGACGGAGACAACGCAGATACAATGCCGCACAAAAGTATAACCCCCCTTAAAACTGGAAGAAATTCAAAGAATTGAGAGATCAAGTGAAGAAAGAAATGAACACAGCACATGATGAATATGTCAGGCAAATTCTTAATCAAGATGAAGAGACCAACAAGCAACAAGCCCTAGGCAAAAAATTCTGGAAATACATCAAGTCCAGGAAGAAAGACAACATGGGAATATCCCCACTACAAACCAAGACCGGAGGACAAGCAATAAGTGGGAAGGAAAAGGCCGAAATCTTAAATGAACAATATGACAGTGTTTTCACAGACGAAGATTTAACACACATGCCAAACCTGGGAACAACCAACACACCAGACATCGAGTCTCTACACATAACAACTGAAGGAGTATGTCGCCTCTTGGAGAAGCTGGATCCAAGTAAAGCCAATGGACCAGATCAGATACCAACTAGAATACTGAAGATAGCTTGTAACGAAATATCACCTTATCTGCAGCTAATATTCCAACAGTCACACAACACCAGTGAAGTACCAGAGGACTGGAGGCAGGCTAACATTACAGCCATCTATAAAAAAGGAGATAGGAGTCAAGCAGTTAACTACAGGCCTGTGTCTTTAACATCCATATGCTGCAAAACAATGGAACATATCGTTTACCACCATGTGATGAAACACCTTGAAACACATAAGATCCTAAGCGAACACCAACATGGTTTTAGAAAGCATCGATCATGTGAGACACAGTTAGTGAACACAATTGAAGTAATAGCAAGATCACTGGATAAAAAAGAACAAACATATGCTAGTTCTAGACTTTTCCAAGGCATTTGACACCGTGCCACACCACCGACTCCTGTATAAAATGTCTCATTATGGAATTCGAGGAAATATGCATAGATGGGTAGACTCATGGCTCACGCAGCGACAGCAAAGAGTATGTGTAGATGGAGAATCAAGTCCCAACAAACCAGTCAGATCGGGAGTGCCTCAAGGAACTGTTCTGGGCCCTCTGTGCTTCCTGATATACATCAATGATATGGGCAGCGACATTACTTCTTCACTACGCCTATTTGCAGATGATTCCTTACTATTCAGAACAATATCTGATGAACAAGATGCTGAAACCCTTCAGAAAGATCTCGACGACCTTGTTGACTGGGCACAGAAGTGGCAAATGACATTCCATCCTGCCAAATGCTACATACTGCGGGTCACCAAGAAAAGAAACCCCATCAAATATAAATACCACATGATGGGACAGATTCTGGATACAGTCCACCATTATCCATATCTTGGCGTGGAAATCTCTGAAGACCTAGGATGGGAACCACACATCAGCAAAATTACATCAAAGGCAAATAGAGTCCTAGGTTTTCTCCGCAGGAACATCTACAAATGCCCCAAAGACGTCAAAGAACAGGCATACAAAGCACTGGTACGGCCACATCTCGAGTATGCGTCGTCGGCTTGGGATCCATACAGAAAGAAACACATCCATGGAATTGAAATGGTACAGCGCAGAGCTGCCCGGTTTGTTACATGCAGCTACTCCCGGGAACCAGGAACTGTGACCAACATCTTACAGACTCTTGGTTGGCAAACCCTCGAAACACGCAGAAGAATAACCAGGCTCGTTCTCCTGTTTAAGACCTTAAATGAAGAGGCAGCAGTAAACATGCCAGCATATGTACCAAGACTAACCATGCAAACTCGCCAATTCCATCAACAACGGTTCCTACAACTCAGCACCTCCACTGATGCCTACCAGAACAGCTTCATACCAAGAACCATAGCTGACTGGAACAGACTCCCGCCAGATGTGCTGCAAGCAACATCAGCAGACAGTTTCCGGGAGGCAGTGAGAGCAACATACAACATGTAAAGGAAATCCAGATTTTATCCAGTTTTTAATCAGCACTGAATTTGCCATTTTACCCTCTCTTTTATTTAACTTTTTAACCTGCACTCATGTTCACGTTTGCAGTATCTGTGATATGGGATTCCCTTTGCAGATCAATAGTATAGAAGTAGAAGTAGAAGTGTTTCAGACCGGAAGTGACAACAGAAATAGTAAATTACCTTAAAGACACAGATGTCAGAAGCACATAATGCTTACATCGACCTCAAGGAAAAGGCAAAAGAATATAAAAATGTTGAGTTGTGGGATTTCCCTCATCCAACGTCACTCCGTCTTCTTTCACCACCTGAAGTTTCTACTGTTATAATTTGTACTGTGCGTCATGCCATGTATTACCCAGGAAAGCGTGACAAAACGACTGCAAACATGCAATGAGAATAACGTTAGTATTTATTTTAAGCTTACCTTTGTTCTGTATTATCCGATATATTTGCCAAATATACCCATCGCCTAATCTAGTCTAGCATGGCAGTATCATCATCGATTGATGGCGGCCGCAGGAAGCATGGCAAAAGTGGCATGGTCGACTTCTATTTCGTTGCCTGCAAATCCTTCCTCTGTTGCGAAGAACCTTCTTTTGAAGTAAATTGACTTCATACAAAACCAATAACCAGATTTTGAAGTATGGTACTCGTAATTTTAAGTTTTAAAAGCTTTTAGAAAAAGGACAAAGGGATCCCAATTTGTGAAATCAACCCTCTTACACTTTTTACTAGATCTAAGTCCAAAAACCCCGAAACCTAAAAAACGAATATGTGGGTCTACCTAAAACATACCAAGGAGGATTTCATGCCAAGGTAGAAGCCAAGGGAAATGAAATTAGCCAAAGAAGTTTATGTAAAAGCTAGAAACTTAATTTTTTGTATACTGATCAATTACTGGATAAAGAATATGTTCTTAACTCTGCTAGTCATTTTGTTTATTAACAATTGATTGTTAAAGATTATTTTTTGCTCTGTTGACTGGCTGCTATTATTTGCCGTTCTTTGGTAAATTCCTCCCTTTAAAGGGACACTTCATGTTGTTTAAGGCATGATAACACATTAGGAGGAAATAAAAGTTTTGTTAATAAAAGTTTATATGTTAACTCATTTCGAAATAATTTTAAAAAGTGTTTCAATCAGTTATAAAATGCAATATAACAAACACAGTTATTTTGTTTGATATAGGTGTGTCAATACACAACTATTCATTTCATTCATAGGTAATATTTTATTGACCAGGTGTTATATATAACAGGGTAATACTCACATAAATGTGTATTAATACGTGTACATAATATCTGCTCAACAAATAAGTAAATCATCTTGACTAGGTGTTAATGTGGGATAAAATGTGCATTAAGATACAAATATCTGCTAAAATAACTTTTTGGTGAAATAAAAATATTTTCATCAAGATAATTATCAAGATATTTTTTTATATTTTAACAACCATGAAAAATTGAATTTTTAAGGAATTAAATATTTTCATCCAACTGTTTATTGACATGTGACACATTAATAAATACATATTATATACACAGTGTGTAGGTACAACCCTCAGTATCAGGTCGAGTCCTTTTTTCGTAGCCGTGTCACTACGAGTCGCGCTTGCGCGACGAGTAGTGATACAGCTACGAAAAAAGGACGAGACCTGATACGAAGGGTTGTACCTACGCACTGTGTATATAATATTTTTATCTAACATTTCCAATTAAGTTATTTAAAATAATAAAAAAACAATACTTAATGTGAAAAAAATTACATTTTACCACAGAAAACCACTGAACTATGTTTTGACCGACAAATCCAAGACTCTCTGATGACGTAACAATGAGAAAGTGCACGTGCGCTTTACCGCCAATGTTGTATCACTACACTGGTGATACAAGATTCTGTATTATACGTGTTCGATAAAACTTGTATTTCATCAAATACAGACAGAAAAACTAGTCTAATGTTAGATAAAATATTTTATTAGTAAATATTTTAGTCTTAATTACAAAAAAAATAATGAAAATATGGAGATATAGTTTTTAAGAGTCTTAGACTTAATTAATGAACGATCGCCACTTGAAGGACTCATATGCTAATAATTGTGAATATGATAGGCCTTATATTGTGATATAATAATAACAATAAGTTTCATTGGCTTAAAACGGGTACATTTATAGTCTCAAATTGGAAATATATAGAATCCAAGGCAGTCAATACACTGAATATTACTGATTTTCAATGTAAATAACAAAAACACATTATTATCTTCTTTTAATTGTTTAAGTTAATAAAATGTTCATTTTTAGAAGACATCAAAGTAACAAATTTACATGATTATAAGATCGATGACAACACAATAATAATAATAATAAGAATAATAATAATAATAATAATAATAATGTACTATGATATAACATTCATTGGTACCATTCAGACTAAATGTATGTAAAAAAAACTAGAGTTATCTAACATTTCTTGGTACCATTCAGACTATATGTATGTGAAAAACTAGAGTAACCTCTTTTTGGTCGTAGAATTTACACGGACATCGTCAAAGTTGGAATAATTCAGGTTTTAACCGACAAATTATCAATTTTTTTAGAAGTTATTCTTTATTAATTAATTGATCAGTACACAAAAAATAAAGTTTCTACCTAGCATACACACTCCCCTGGCGCTTTTCATTTCCCTTGGCTTTTACCTTGGCATGAAATCCTCCTTGGCGTGTTTTAGGTAGACCGCATAAACGTACCCTACCAGAACGTACCCTTTTTGGACAAAAAGAAACAGAAGGGGCACACTTGGTGATGTGTGGAGTTTTTATTGTATAAAATATTCCGTGGCTTGATCTACTAGTTAAGAGGTATCTTTGCAAGTAACACAAATGATTGCCTTACTATCTATTTACTCAGCTGGAGAGAATTAAAAAATGCTAATATTTCAAAGATTTGAATGACACAGTTAAAAATTAAGCAATCATTTACTTACATGAGCCGAGTCGTTACTAACAATCCAAATTTCAATCTAATCCATACATTATAACTCCCGACTGCAAAAATATTGTATAATGATCAGGCGGAATAACTCTTCCAGGTAAATTTCACAAACCTCGTTACCAAGAGCTATCGATAACTGACCATAGGGTAACTGACAACGTGACATGGTCATTGTGAGATTAAAATGGGCTGATGACGGTAAAAATGATTTTAAGAAATATTCCAAGCAAAACAGTAAATTAATTTCAATGTTTACATGAAGAGGAAAATATACAAGTTGAGAGAAAGAAAAAGTAGATGGTTATTTAGAAGTAGAAGATATATACTGTTTGTTAGGCAAAAAACAGTGGGATATATATATTAAACATTTATCATTTTAATTTACACAACAAGAGGGCCATGAGGCCCTGGGCGCTCACCTGAGAATAAATTGAATTCTACACATTTTTCGAATAATGACATGAATATAGGGATAACAGAGTTCATTATTTATTAACATGAACTTGACCTAGATTTTGTCCTGAAAATTGTTCTGGGCAAATTAGATTGGACAAATAAATATGGACTCTACAGTGTTCACAAGGGGTTTCTTTAATTTGACTTAGCGACCTACTTATTGACCCAACATGACCAATATACGAACTTGAACTTGCTTTGGTCATGAACATCATTCTGGACAAATTATGTGAAGATTGGACAAAAAATATGGACTCTAGAGTGTTAATAAGGATTTTCTATGATTTGACCTAGTGACCTACTTATTGACCCAACATGGCCAATATACAAACTTGACTTTGCTTTTGTCATGAATGTTGTTCTAGACAAATTATATTAGGATTCGACAAAAAGTATGGATTCTATAGTGTTAACAGGGTTTTTCTATGATTTGACCTAGTGACCTACTTATTGACCCAACATAACCAATATACGAACTGGACCTTGCTTTGGTCATGAACGCTGTTCTAGACAAATTATATAAATTGGACAAAAATATGGACTCTAGAGTGTTAACAAGGATATTCTATGATTTGACCTAATAACCTACTTATTGACCCAACATGGCCCATATACAAACTTGACTTTGCTTTTGTCATGAATGTTGTTCTAGACAAATTATATTAGGATTGGACAAAAAATATGGATTCTATAGTGTTAACAAGGTTTTTCTATGATTTGACCTAGTGACCTACTTATCGACCCAACATAACCCATATATGAACTTGACCTTGCTTTGTCCTGAACATCGTTCTAGACAATTTATATGAAGATTGGACAAAAAATATGGACTCTAGAGTGTTAACAAATATATTCTATGATTTGACCTAGTGACCTACTTATTGACCCAACATGGCCCATATACAAACTTGACTTTGCATTTGTCATGAATGTTGTTCTAGATAAATTATATTAGGATTGGACAAAAAATATGGACTCTATAGTGTTAACAAGGTTTTTCTATGATTTGACCTAATGACATACTTATTGACCCAACATAAGCCATATACGAACTTGACCTTGCTTTGGTCATGAACATCGTCTAGACAATTTATATGAAGATTGGACAAACAGATATGGACTCTAGAGTGTTAACAAGGTTTTTCTATAATTTGACCTAGTGACCTACTTATTGAACCAACATAAGCCATATACGAACTTGACCTTGCTTTGGCCATGAACATCGTTCTGGACAAATTATATGAAGATTGGACAAAAAATATGGACTCTATAGTGTTAACAAGGCTTTTCTATGATTTGACCTAGTGAACTACTTATTAACCCAATATGACCGATTTACAAAATTGAACTTGCTTTGGCCATGAACATCGTTCTGGACAAATTATGTAAAGATTGGACAAAAAATATGGACTCTAGAGTGTTAACAGGATTTTTCTATGATTTGACCTAGTGACCTACTTATTGACTTAATATGAACCATATATGAACTTGAACTTGCTTTGGTCATCAACATCGTTCTAGACAAATTATATTCAGATTGGACAAAAAATATGGACTCTAAAGTGTTAACAAGGATTTGACCTAGTGACCTACTTATTGACCCAACATAACCCATATACGAACTTGATCTTGCTTTGGTCATGAACATCGTTCTGGACAAATTATATGAAAATTGGACAAAAAATATGGACTCTAGAATGTTAACAAGGATTTTCTATGAATTGACCTAGTGACATACTTATTGACCCAACATGGCCCATATACAAACTTGACCTTGCTTTGGTCATGAACGTTGTTTTAGACAAATTATATAAAGATTGGACAAAAATATGGACTCTAGAGTGTTAACAAGGATATTCTATGATTTGACCTAGTGACCTACTTATTGACCCAACATGGCCCATATGCAAACTTGACCTTGCTTTGTTCATGAATGTTGTTCTAGACAATTTATATGAAGATTGGACAAATAAATATGGACTCTAGAGTGTTAACAAGGTTTTTCTATGATTTGACCTAGTGACCTACTTATCGACCCAACATAAGCCATATACAAACTTGACCTTAATTTGGTCATGAACATCGTTCTAGACAAATTATATGAAGATTGGACAAAAAATATGCACTCTATAGTGTTAATAAGGTTTTTCTATGATTTGACCTATTGACCTACTTATTGACCCAACATGACCCATTTACAAACTTGAACTTGCTTTTGTCACGAACATCATTCTAAAAAATATGTACTCTAGAGTGTTAACAGGATTTTTCTATGATTTGACCTAGTGACCTACTTATTGACCCAATATGAGCCATATACAAACTTGACCTGGCTTACGTCATGTACATGGTTCAGGACAATTTATATGAAGATTGGACAAAAAATATGGACTCTATAGTGTTAACAAGGTTTTTCTATGATTTGACCTAGTGAACTACTTATTAACCCAATATGACCGATTTACGAAATTGAACTTGCTTTGGCCATGAACATCGTTCTGGACAAATTATGTAAAGATTGGACAAAAATATGGACTCTAGAGTGTTAACAGGATTTTTCTATGATTTGACCTAGTGACCTACTTATTGACCCAACATGGCCCATATACGAACTGGACCTTGCTTTGGTCGTGAACGTTGCTCTAGACAAATTATATAAAGATTGGACAAAAATATGGACTCTAGAGTGTTAACAAGGTTTTTCTTTGATTTGACCTAGTGACCTACTTATTGACCCAACATAACCCATATACGAACTTGACTTAGCTTTTGTCCTGAACATCGTTCATCGTGTTAACAATATAAAGTTGACACACGACGCACTATACACGACACACGACGCACGGCGCACGACGCACGACGCACAAAGACTGATCACAATAGTTCACTTGAGCACTTTGTGCTCAGGTGAGCTAAAAACACTGATCACAATAGCTCACTTGAGCACTTTGTGCTCAGGTGAGCTAAAAACAGTAACTTGATCAAGTCATGAATCAAATACTATATGTGTATGCAATACAAATATAAGTAAAAATGCTAATACACATTTTAATAAATGTGATTATTCATGATACATTGCACCCAACCATCCCAATGTTCAACTATCTTATCAAATTAATTAACAAATATTTAGTTAGTAAATGCAAAATAAATAAATAAACAATTTTTCAATAATATTTTGGCCCATTATTAGAAAAAAGAATGTATTATTTATATCAATAGAATACATGTTTGCATCAGAAAATTTCTCATTGCCATAACAAACAAATATGTATAAAATCACTTTTAAAAAGTTCACATAATCCATGATGTCTTGTTTTTTTTGGTATAATCTTCCCACGGCAAACTTCAATAGGTAGTTTCTGATTACTATAAATTCACAATAAATTAATATTGCTTAAAGTGCGATCTCACATACCAGTAATTAAAAGATGGTTTATTTATGATTGTCCCTTTTTTGAAAATCCAGGTGAGAATTTTGTTAAAAAAAGAGGGACAATCATGAATTCAACCCAAATAGGGAACAATAGGACTTAAGTTAAGCTTGGGGTATAGTTTATTCCAGAAAAGATGGTAAAAGAAGAATTATAAAATATATATACATTATCAGCGTTTTATTTTTAAATTCATTCATAAATTAAACAAAATCACAAATACATGTATCTAAATAAATAAATAAATAAAGAATATAAAATATAAACCCAAAATAAAAACATTTTAAACAAATCAAATAAAACATGCACATATAAATTAATTAATTAATTAAATGAAAATCAATATACATGTAAAAAAAAATACCATTACATTGTATTTTTAGAGAAACTACTGTGAATATTGAGAAAATGTCAAACACACTTTTGGATTAAAAAAAAGCTAAAAAAATAGTTTTTAGAGAAAACCTGTGAATTTAAAGAAATAATCTAATAGACACATTTTTCTATGTTTCTTATTAAAATTTTTGAATATAGCTTCTACAAAGATGCAACTTTATTTTACATATATTATCAGCTTTTTGAAAATATTTTACATTTTGTTTTGAAATTTTAGAGGAAAAAGTAAAACTTTAAAAAATAAATAGATAATAAAATCTCTTTTAAACCTTTATGAAATTGGCATACATGTTATGTGATGAGTTTGCAATAATGCAATTTACATTTCCTTTCGATATTTAAGAGAAAAAAGTACAACTTAAAAAAATAATAATAAAATCTCCTTTAAACCTTAAGAAAATTGACCTACATGTTATGTGATGAGTTTGCAAGAATGCAATATTTGCTTATCATTTAATTCAATCTTAGGATAAGCTTGAAATTTCTGATAAAAATGCAGATATTTTTTCCATTAATTTAAATTTTACTGTATTCAAGTTGTAAATGTAGTTGGAATTTAACATTTATATGGAGTGGAAAGGCTACGTAAGTCTTGGTTGAATTAATGCAAAATTTAAAAAAAAGTATTTTCTTCTAAAAATGTTTACCAGACGATAAATCTAACTCCATGGAATTCTTGTTATTCTTCATGTTCTTATTGGTTGAATTAATGCAAAATTTGAAAACAGTATTTTCTTCTCAAACAAGTTAACAACTAATTCTGTAGAATTCTTGTTAATCTTATTTCATTTGTTTTTAGTAAATAAATCAATAACATTTAAGATTGAGAAATAAAATGAAATGGACACAGACTAAAATATCAAATTAAAAATTATAATAAATGCAATTTAATTTTTATTTCATTTGTTTCAAGCAAAAAGTACCATTTGAATAAGTATTTTTTTAATTCAAGACAATGAAAGTTATAACTTATTCCATTAAGTCCACCAGGTAAAATTCTTACAGGTAAAATTGGAATGGACTATAATTGTATGTTTGAACAGCACATCAAACCCAGAAAGGGACAATAATGAATATCTGTTTTAAAGGAAAGGGACAATCATGAACAGACCTAAAAGATTATCAGTAAACATCATGTTTATCAGTAGACCTTTATCACCTGTAATCAAAAGAACTTACCGTCCAATTTGCAAAAAATTGATTGACACGTGTGTGTATTAATCATTAGGTATGAAGTCTCTATGATACCCGGTAAATAGTATATCTGTAATTTTGAAAAGATACATTTGACTAAATTAGACTTTCATATCAGATTAATTTGGATGGATATACTGATGGACCGACTTACAGGCCTAAGGAAATTAATTTTGAAATTTTAAAATTATTAAAATATATAATTTTTTCTTATTTGACTGCATTAATCATTTATAATAATTTTTATTGATTAGAGATTATTTCACTTTCATTCGCCTCACTTTTCTCGTTCTATTTATATGAAAAAAATCCAGAACATTTATGAAGATGACTGACAAATCTGTCTTTAATTTTTTTTTTAAATTTTTAAAACTTTTAATAGTATATCTAAAGGTCGAGAAGTATATCACCTTTTGTTTGGTTTTTATTATTATTGTTATTATCATTTTTTACCGTTTTTCACTTACGGGGAAGCTGGCGTAATTTGTACCGGAATTTGTGGGGGAAAATCAAACACTGACATATCGCATTATACTTGGTGCGGTGTCGGCCATTTTGGATATTTCTTCACTAGATATCCACATTCCCCTATTCTCGGTTTCGATGTGACGTCACAGGTGAAGATGGCGACTTAAGACACCTTGGAAACCGTGACACTAACCCCTTAGATACTATAGATTTATATAGTGATTCGTACAGGCCAACATTAAAAAATGGAATAAAATTTAAGTTTGGCAAGGTTATACGACATGAAACTTTCCACAAAAAAATTATGACTTTAATAAATGATTAGAGACTTTCAAAATTTATCAAAAAGTCAATAATATTTAATTTATAAGGCGTTAAATTTGGGAATTCGGGCGGGGTAAAAATAAAGTTTAATAGAATAACCATGGAGCATGGGGGACATTCTTTAAATTTGTTTTGTAACATTTTTTTTTAATATTACAGTATAACATTATAAAAATTTAAATAATTATTTCATATATTTTTTCCGATTGTGTATTTCTGATCAGTACAATATGCATGAAATTGTAATTTAATGGTACCTCTCATTCTCATTCTCTGTATCTTAAATTCTGTCGTAATTCATTTTCTGACCCTGGTATAACTCCAAATTTTAATATTTCCATGATATCGTCATAAAACAATTTTAAAACTTAAAATTTAAAAATAATTTAAAATTATAATAACTCAGAAATCGTCTCTGTTTAAATTACATAAAAAACAATATTGGTTAAAACATCCCGGGATCCATGCAACACCCGGAAAAACTTGGAATAAAACATTCTTTTTATTTTTTCACTATATTTATTTGATCTCAATTTATTAAAGGTAGAATTTACATCCGATTCTTACTTACCGGTAATTAAGAGATTATCAATATACTACAGTACCAGTATATCCTGTTTATTAGACATTCCATTATCGGTAATCAAGAGGTAGATCTACCTTACAATATACAAAATTTATTGACAGGTGTTAATATAGGGATGAGGTCTTTACGATGTCCCATATTAATATTAGTTGTCATTAAGTTGGAATTTGGAAAGATGTGTTAAAATGGATTTTAGGTTTATATTTTAATTTTTGATTTTTAATGTATTTAATGATGGACCGAGTAATCGACGGCAGTAAATTAAACTTATTTAAATTCACGAAATGTTGCTATTTGTAATTCAGTTGTAATCATTTTAAATGTCAAAAATGATTATTTTACTTTTTAAGTTTCTCGTGTCTTTTACGCGAAAAAAGTGAAAGTATTACCACGAAAGTTCGTGACCATTATGAACGCCGACGGACAGATCAGTCCTTTTAAAAATAGATATAATTTTACCTATAAATTAGATTTTTTTAATCATTCCATCCATATGACAATGTTATCAAATAGACTTGACTACAAATTTCATGAAAATCGTTTAACGACTGAAATAAAGTTTAATATCCGTGGTAAATAATAGTACATTTGTATCATTTACTATGCTATATAACGGCATGTTGTCACTGTATCTAAGGCCACCGATAACATCTTTACCTGAAATGCCCGGATGTCCGGAACCGAGAATCTGTAAATAAAATTGGAAGTAATTTGCCGTCAAAACCAACATTTGATTTTTATGTTTTTACCTTTATCAAAGTGTCCTCTAACACTTTAGATGTGGTAAGTTTTGAAAAAGAATCAAATTAGCGTGAAAAAAAACAGCCTATAACTAACGGTCTTTCGTCACATTTTCCCCAAATTAAACAAAAGTGTTGAGAGATAGTGCCAAAATAACTGCTATAATAATAACTTAAAATGGAAGTAATTTCCCGATGTCCTAAAATTTTACAAAAAAATACTGAAATAAACGGAATTTAATAAGGAACTCAAATAGATGTGGTCATTTTTTGTATCGTTTTTGGTTTCTTTGTAACGAAATAAAAACTGTACACCTGTTATGTATTTCTATGTACCGATCGTAAGACACTGAACTGTAGATCGTTACACAGGTGAAGTACGGCAATGTACATAATAGTTGCCTATGTTTAATACACCAAAACGTATTTTGGATAAGTGTTTACAATGGTAATATTTTTTACAAAATGGCGGTGTCTTTCGTGTGACGTAATGATGACGAAAGAATTTATTATTTACGTAGGTTCGCAAGGGGTACAATGAAGGGTAGCTCAATGGTAGAGTTAGTTTAAAAATTCGAATTTACGTCATTTTTTTCAAAATTTTGATGATACAGAAATGTAGTTCAATATTTTACTTTATTAAATCAATTTTGGTCATCCTAATTACGCAAAAACAATCCGTACTTGAGCTGCACTAACCTACGTAAATATTCAACTCTTTCGTCATGACTACTCACACACACGGTACCGCCATTTTGTCATTTTTTAAACCATTGTAAACACCCACCCTAAAGGCATTTTGTTGCAAAGAATGAAATATAATTTGGCGATGGAGTCCAAACCAGGATTTTTAGGAACGACTCGGCTCATGTAAGTAAATGATTAATTGATTTTTAACCATTCCATTGAAAATCGGTGAATAATTTAGGTATTTGCTTTCTCTCCAGCTGAGTAAATAGATAGTAGTAAGCAAAGAAACACTAATGATTGCCTTAGTGTGCAAAGTAACACAAATGATAGCATTTGTGCGCAAAGTAACACTAATGATTGCCTTAGTGTGCAAAGTAACACAAATGATAGCATTTGTGCGCAAAGTAACACTAATGATTGCCTTAGTGCGCAAAGTAACACTAATGATAGCATTGTGCGCAAAGTAACACTAATGATTGCCTTAGTGCGCAAAGTATCACTAATGATTGCCTTAGTGCGCAAAGTAACACTAATGATTGCCTTAGTGCGCAAAGTATCACTAATGATTGCCTTAGTGCGCAAAGTATCACTAATGATTGCCTTAGTGCGCAAAGTATCACTAATGATTGCCTTAGTGCGCAAAGTATCACTAATGATTGCCTTAGTGTGCATGCAAAGTATCACTAATGATTGCCTTAGTGTGCAAAGTAACACAATGATTGCCTTAGTGTGCAAAGTAACACAAATGATTGCCTTAGTGTGCAAAGTAACACTAATGATTGCCTTAGTGTGCAAAGTAACACTAATGATTGCCTTAGTGTGCAAAGTAACACAATGAGCCTTAGTGTGCAAAGTAACACTAATGATTGCCTTAGTGCGCAAAGTAACACTAATATAGCATTTGTGCGCAAAGTAACACTAATGATTGCCTTAGTGCGCAAAGTAACACTAATATTGCATTTGTGCGCAAATAACACTAATGATTGCCTTAGTGCGCAAAGTATCACTAATGATTGCCTTAGTGTGCAAAGTAACACTAATGATTGCCTTAGTGTGCAAAGTAACACTAATGATTGCCTTAGTGTGCAAAGTAACACTAATGATTGCCTTAGTGTGCAAAGTAACACTACTGATTGCCTTAGTGCGCAAAGTATCACTAATGATTGCCTTAGTGCGCAAAGTATCACTAATGATTGCCTTAGTGTGCAAAGTAACACAAATAATTGCCTTACTGTGCAAAGTAACACTAATGATTGCCTTAGTGTGCAAAGTAACACTACTGATTGCCTTGGTGCGCAAAGTAACACTAATGATTGCCTTAGTGTGCAAAGTAACACTAATGATAGCATTTGTGCGCCAAGTAACACTAATGATTGCCTTAGTGCGCAAAGTGTCACTAATGATTGCCTTAGTGTGCAAAGTAACACAAATGATTGCCTTAGTGTGCAAAGTAACACTACTGATTGCCTTAGTGTGCAAAGTAACACAAATGTTTGCCTTAGTGTGCAAAGCAACACTAATGATTGCCTTAGTGCGCAAAGTAACACTAATGATAGCATTTGTGCGCAAAGTAACACTAATGATTGCCTTAGTGCGCAAAGTAACACTAATGATTGCCTTAGTGTGCAAATTAACACAAATGATTGCCTTAGTGTGCAAAGTAACACTACTGATAGCATTTGTGCGCAAAGTAACACTAATGATTGCCTTAGTGTGCAAAGTAACACTAATGATAGCATTTGTGCGCAAAGTAACACTAATGATTGCCTTAATGCGCAAAGTAACACTAATGATTGCCTTAGTGTGCAAAGTAACACTAATGATAGCATTTGTGCGCAAAGTAACACTAATGATAGCATTTGTGCGCAAAGTAACACTAATGATTGCCTTAGTGTGCAAAGTAACACTAATGATAGCATTTGTGCGCAAAGTAACACTAATGATTGCCTTAGTGCGCAAAGTAACACTAATGATAGCATTTGTGCGCAAAGTAACACTAATGATAGCATTTGTGTGCATAGTAACACTACTGATTGCCTTAGTGTGCAAAGTAACACAAATGATTGCCTTATTGTGCCAAGTAACACAAATGTTTGCCTTAGTGTGCAAAGTAACACTAATGATCGCCTTAGTGTGCAAAGTAACACAAATGATTGCCTTAGTGTGCAAAGTAACACTAATGATTGCCTTAGTGTGCAAAGTAACACAAATGATTGCCTTAGTGTGCAAAGTAACACAAATGATTGCCTTAGTGTGCAAAGTTACACTAATGATTGCCTTAGTGTGCAAAGTAACACTAATGATAGCATTTGTGCGCAAAGTAACACTTATGATTGCCTTAGTGCGCAAAGTAACACTAATGATTGCCTTAGTGTGCAAAGTAACACTAATGATAGCATTTTTGCGCAAAGTAACACTAATGATTGCATTTGTGCGCAAAGTAACACTAATGATTGCCTTGGTGCGCAAAGTAACACAAATGATAGCATTAGTGTGCAAAGTAACACTAATGATTGCCTTAGTGTGCAAAGTAACACAAATGATTGCCTTAGTGTGCAAAGTAACACTAATGATTGCCTTAGTGTGCAAAGTAACACAAATGATTGCCTTAGTGTGCAAAGTAACACAAATGATTGCCTTAGTGTGCAAAGTAACACAAATGATTGCCTTAGTGTGCAAAGTAACACTAATGATTGCCTTAGTGCGCAAAGTAACACTAATGATAGCATTTGTGCGCAAAGTAACACTGATGATTGCCTTAGTGCGCAAAGTAACACTAATGATAGCATTTGTGCGCAAAGTAACACTAATGATTGCCTTAGTGTGCAAAGTAACACTAATGATAGCATTTGTGCGCAAAGTAACACTAATGATTGCCTTAGTGCGCAAAGTAACACAAATGTTTGCCTTAGTGTGCAAAGTAACACAAATGATTGCCTTAGTGCGCAAAGTAACACAAATGTTTGCCTTAGTGTGCAAAGTAACACAAATGATTGCCTTAGTGCGCAAAGTAACACTACTGATAGCATTTGTGCGCAAAGTAACACTAATGATTGCCTTAGTGTGCAAAGTAACACTAATGATTGCCTTAGTGTGCAAAGTAACACTAATGATTGCCTTAGTGTGCAAAGTAACACTAATGATTGCCTTAGTGTGCAAAGTAACACAAATGATTGCCTTAGTGTGCAAAGTAACAGAAATGATTGCCTTAGTGTGCAAAGTTACACAAATGATTGCCTTAGTGTGCAAAGTAACACAAATGATTGCCTTAGTGTGCAAAGTAACACTACTGATTGCCTTAGTGTGCAAAGTTACACAAATGATTGCCTTAGTGTGCAAAGTAACACAAATGATTGCCTTAGTGTGCAAAGTAACACTAATGATTGCCTTAGTGTGCAAAGTAACACTAATGATTGCCTTAGTGTGCAAAGTAACACTAATGTTTGTCTCGCTAAAGCTCGTTCTAGACACTGAGGAAAATATTCATCCTCGTTTGAGATATCTCTGTCTTACCCTGTCACCGGTGTAAGATTCTATTATTCTCACACCTGTGACATGGAAATCCCTTGTTTTTACCTATGTGGGATTTCCTTTTCTTCCGTCTTCCTATGTTTGAGATAAAAGATTTCCACTTGAAGAAACGATGGAAGAAATTTCTATCTTCACCTCCACGTGCTTATCTTCACCTCCTCGTGCGGCTTTCAGTGACGTCACAATCAAAGGACAATTGAATGACGTCATATCGTGGAAACATGACGTCGTCTTGGGGAAAATGACACCCAAGTCTAAAAAAATTAAGATATTTTTACTGCTTTTCAAATGTTTATTTTGGGAGATTAGAATAAATGGCTTTGTTTTCTAGTTTATACATTTGTATAAACCAAAATCAGGTACATTCTGACCGATGGTCATATTTATTTTGATGTAAAACGTTAAATAACAAAGTTAGATTTACAAAGATGGCGTCGATATCGATGTGACTGATACGTCAAGCCGAAAATTGTCATCAAAATGGAAGAAAAAGAATCAATCACGAGTTATGGATACTCATGATAGATTCTATTAGTCTCACCCTAGGGTTGAGAAGGCTACACGCTAAATTTCCCGCGTAGTGATACCTGCTCTGGATTTATCGTTGAAAGGACTTAATAAATTTAGAAAAGTTCCGAAGTCAACCAACAATTTCTCAACGTCACAATCACTTACACAAGTTAATAAATGACGTCATAATCATTTTACGTAAGAACGTCAACAGAAATCGATTACGTCATTTTCAGTAGGCACGGATGGTGACATGGAAACTGAACATCTGATGCAATTTTTTGTTTACAAATCATGTTTTATGTTGCAAATGTTGTGAGAAAAAGAATCCTACACCAGTAACAGGGTAAGACAGAGATATCTCAAACGAGGATGAATATTTTCAATGTCCAGAACTCGCTAAAGCTCGTTCTGGACAGGAAAATATTCATCTTTGTTTGAGATATCTCTGTCTTACCCTGTTACCGGTGTAAGATTCTATTAATAACCCACTATTAACAGGACAAAATAATAACCTATACTCATATCTTATAATTTCATAGCAAAGAAGCTCGATATCTTGGAATAAAACGATAGCAAAGTACGCGTTCGCTATCGTGAAACGCTGTACAACAATATAATAGCCTACTAATAACAAAACAAAATTATAACCCACTATTAACAGAACAATATAATAACCCACTAATAACAGGACAATATAATAGCTCACCATTAACAGGGCAATATGATAGCTCACCATTAACAGGGCAATATAACAGCCCACTATTAACAGGGCAATATAATAGCCCACCATTGACGGGGCAATATAATAACCCACTATTAACAGGGCAATATAAAATCCCACCATTAAGTGACAATATAATACCCCACCATTAACAAGACAATATTATAGCCCACCATCAACAGAGAAATATAATATCCCACCATCAACAGGGTAAAATAATAGCCCTACAAATGAAATTGCATCTGGACAGAAGGTCAACATGTATTCAGAAACTTCTACTGTATTTCCATAAATTGATGGCACATGGTTTTTATTCTTTATTTCTTTTAATTGCAAATGTTTCCATTAAACTATCAATAAAATGCATTTAAAATGCACTGACCTAACCAAATTATATTTTTAATTAAAAACATTATTGTTCAGTTCTTCTGTACATAGAGAAATTTTGCGAAAATTTTGGAAATTTGATCAAGTCTATACACCAATTGGGCCTTATTCAAAGTTACATCGGAGCATTTAGGATCAGGTAGGTCATTGTTGCTCGGGTTTGTTCCAGGTGTGATCATCATGAATATTCAAATTATGACATAACGTTTATAGTTGTTCTTAGTAAGAAGGTACAGAAGGGATAATTTTAAAAAGTTAAAAATGTACAGAATTAAGTTCACTTTTTCATGAATGAAAAATATTTTTTTCCTTTTAGGTCAGTATATTTTGTATTAAGTTTTGACAATTTTTTGTGAGTTCGTTGGAAAATACGACTTTATTCTTGCATTTTCCATGTGCACTGAATTGCTGGAAATACAGTAGTAGTTCTTGCAGAGTATCAGATAATGAAGATAGTTGTCATGATAGTTCCATGCATGTGAAGCAGAATACTCACTGTATTTTTTTTAACTTTTCCCCAGTAAGTAATACATTTCGACATAGGTCAAGGGACAGACAATATACAAGTAATGCATTTGTGTTTTTAATATTTTTCAAAACAAAGCGTTATATTTCACCAAATAGTTTAAATGTAGTTTTAATTAAGGACCATTTACTTTACATGAGCATCATTTCTAGACTAAAAGGCAATGGTACATTAAAATCATATTTACTGAAATATGAAGATTTACCAGACAGTTATGTTATTGGTTCTACTAAGTAAAAATAGCCAAATTAGATCCTTTATGCAGAATTGATACACCTAGCTTTGCAAATGCACAACCATTTCATGAATCTTTAAACAACATGCTAGAGCAAACAGGAAGTGGACTGATAATAGTCGGTGCTTGTGTAAACATGCTGATGTTAATTATTTACATATTTCACACTGGCATGGTATAAATACACTACCATTATGGGAAAGCAATGGCCCTTATATTTCATCATTTTGAAGATTTGATTACATACCTCTATCCATTTTATGAAACCATGGGTATTTTCTTCAATTCTCAATTTGCACTTTTACCTCTTAATTAACAATGATAGTGAGCATGAATCAAAGCACTGATAGTGCTGAACGTAGGAAAGTAGTGATGATGATGGTTATGGTTCTGCTGTTGCCTATGATGATGATGATTATGATGATGGTAATGGGAATTTGACATGAGTAGTTACTGATGAAGATGGTGATGATGAATATGATTTCATTTTTTGATGTTGATGTGACATTAGAAGTTCTGGTGAAGACGATGAGTCATGATGATGCTGCTGCTGATGATAATGATGATGATGATGATAACAGTGTTGGTGACATGAATTCTACTACTGATGGTTATGATGATGAAGAAGATGATATGACATGAATAGTGATGATGATGGTGGTGATGATGATGATTATGCTGCTGCTGCTGCTGCTGCTGCTGATGATGATGATGATGATACAAAACCTTGTTATCTGAAAATATACAATGATTTTGTAGTAGCAACAGCAGAGCTATGTTTTGTTTTGGGTCTAATTTCAGTCAGAAATCATAACCAACATCTTTTACATCAGAACTCTCAATGGCAAATCATCATTATAATCATCATCATCCCTCCTCCTCATCATCACTCCTCATATTACATTGGCAGCAGCAGTAGAACCCATGTCACCACTATTAGCGCCATCATCATCATTATCATAATCATTATCAGAAATCCTCATGTCACCGTCATCATCATCATCATCATAATCATAATCAGAAATCCTCATGTCACATCATTAATGTGGTAACAACATCATCATTGTCATCATCATCATTGCTCTTAATGTCACATAATCATCATGGTGACATCATCATCATCAGCAGCAGAAGTACTGAATGTCAAAACCACCATCATAAGCATAATCATCTTCATCAGATCACCAACATGAAGATGGGGTCTTTATCATCATCACCATCATGAGTTATTAGCATCATAATCAGCTTCAGCAGAACTGAATGTCATCACCACCATCATCATCATCACCGTTTTCATCAGATGATCATTATCACCGTGTTCATGATAATATGACATGAATAGTTCTGATGGTGATGACGACCATGATGATGATGATGATGATGATGATGATGATGAAAACAGCAGAGTTATGTTGTTGAACAATATCTTTAACAGAACTCCAAATGGCAATTCAACACCACCACCACCATCATCATATCATCATCATCATCATCATCATCATCATCATCATCATCAAAACTCCACCTGTTACATTATCATCAACGTGAAGACATCATCATCATCATCGTCATCACAATGATGATCATCATCATCAGCAGCAGAACCCATGTCAGACTATCTCCAACATCATCAAAATCATTATCAGAAATCCTGATGTCACATTATTAATATGGTTACATCATCATCATTATCATCATTATCATCATCATCATCATCATCATCATCATCATCATCATCATCATCATCGGCAGCAACAGAACTCATGTCACCATAATCATCATCATCATTATAGCTCCTCATGTCACATCGTCATCATCATCATCATTGGCAGCAGCAGAACTTAATGTCATCATCACCATCATTATCATCATCTTCATCACAATCATCATTATCATCATCATTGGCATCAACAGAACTCATATCATCATCATCATCATCATCATCATCATCATCATTGTCGTCGTCAACAGCAGCAGAACTCAATGTCACCACTATTATCATCATCTTCATCAGATCATCATGTCACATCATCATCAATATAGTGTCATCATCACATTAAACACCTTCACCATGACCAGCTACTTCCTTTGATTTGCATTTGACACATTAACTTCTTTCCTCTCTTCATTAATTTAAGTGATTGAATACACAATTAATTTGAAAAAATAAAATGAAATGAAAATTTTAAAAAAAATCATTTAAATATAGGTAAAATTATTGTTGAATAAATATAAATTGACCAAGTGAGCTTCAAAAGCCTGAATTGATATAATTCTGACACAACCTATATATAGCCCCTAAGCTAACAATTTGCATCTCCAATTACAGAAGTTGTCCAGGCAACTGTCTCTTTCAGAAGTTTGTTGACAAGAATGGTGTACAAAAGGGGGCAATATTTCTTAATAATTAATTGATTATTATTTGGATAACTGAAATTCCAATAATCCTCTGCTACAATAAAATTAGATCTACTTTGAATTTAAGTATTATTAGGTGGTCAGATAATTTTATTTTACCAATTTTAAATGTCCAGGTAATTTACTCCGCTGTGAGGCCCACTGAATAAATAGTCTAAAGAACCAGACATCGTTCTTTTTATAGTTGACAGTGTCTACCTGAACTTTACAGAGTTGTTATTCTTTCAGGATTTTATTTTTATCAGCTTCTATTAAACGGATTAATTATCAAGTGGCCACAAGGATTTTTATGAATTAAATATAAGGTAAGAATAACACAATCTCGGACTTTGCATTTTTTTCTGTGCAAGTTTATCATACACGTTGATTTTTTGATGACTTTTTTTGTTCCCGGAGATGGCATTTAAAAGAGAATGTCTGTTGTAGACACGGGTGGTCGCTAATATAAAATTTGCATTCAGACTGAACATATATATTAATTAACAGTTATATAATGCTGATACACGTTAATTTTGCTTCTCATAAAGTGGTGAAAATTCTGTCACAATATCCTCGATTGTCCCGGATAAAAGTAACGTGTATGTTTAAAAACTGAAATCCCGATTTTCGATGTGAAAGAAAACAAAAAATTCTATATTTAGATCGCTGATGTAAAATATTTGTTTACATACGGGCTACTGTAGTTTAGCATGCGTACAGATCTTCTAGATCTACTCAATATTTTCTAAACGGACGACGTGAAATAAATTTTATTTAACCACGAAAAAAATTGTTTTTATTTATTACATCAGTAGCCAAAATATTGTTTGAATATGTCATTTTAGCGTGTAGTATAAAATGAATCTGAAAGTGAAAGTTCTGCCCATTGACCAATCAAATCTATTGCCTAGAATTATATATGCAAATATGACTTCACAGACGGGACTAGGTTCGAAATTCCTACTCGCTGTATCAGTGTGTGGATTGTTGTTTGTTTGTTTTTTTTTTTACTTTCATTGAAGTTGTTTTAAAATACTTGCCTGAAATTTGGCATTCAAAAACCAATTACAAATAACCAGAAATGCATTTGTAAAATTAAGATCGGGCTCTTCTATATGGGTTTATTTCTTGTAACAGTAGTGTTTTGGTTAAGGGAAGATTTTGTTTACATCGATACGCCGTTGGTTACCAAACGACTACAATACTCTGAAAAGTCTTCGACTTTCATACGTAAAAAAACCGCGGTACAGTTGTCATATGAAACTGTTGATCTCTTT
Source organism: Anadara kagoshimensis (assembly GCA_021292105.1). Lineage (NCBI taxonomy): Eukaryota > Metazoa > Mollusca > Bivalvia > Arcoida > Arcidae > Anadara > Anadara kagoshimensis. Next base: position 42,441,157 of record CM037859.1, on the reverse strand, counting down.
ATTTCAAATACTTAGAAGAAAGTTGGTTGAGAAAATTGTAATTAGTTACAAAATAAAAATTAACTGAGCATGGAACTATTAGTATACAAGGAAAGCAATACACATTATTAAGTAATCAAAAAATTATACAAAAGATAAATGATGGCAGTATGTAAAAGAATTTATGTCAATGAATCGTGAAGATTCAAGTCAAAAAGAAAAAAGATTGCTAAAAGGAAAGCACGAGATGACCAAAAAGTAAATTTTATTGAGACGATAAGAATATTAAATAGTATAAACATAGCACTGTCGTGCTGTTGTTACAGCGTAGTTGGGAAAATTGTGTTGTGGCAAGACAGAATATAACCGAAAATTCGGGGGGGGGGGGGGGTCGATCTATGCATAGTCCGACGGATGTTTTTTTTTTTTTTGGGAAAAGAAACAATGTACCAAGCCATGTATTGTTGAATTAAATGGTAGAAAATAATAATTTCATAAATATATGAAAAAGACAATCGGTAATTAAAATTTAAAAAAGTTGTACCCGATCGTTTTGTCATTTCGGATAGAGAGAAAGTAGAGTTTTGCAGATCCTACCGTCGCTATGAGGGGTACATTCTAGCGGTTGTATGTAACTGGATCATTTGCTGTTAATCTGGGTTTTAATTAACTGCTGATTATCACTCACAATATTCCCGTTTCATGTTAATGGTGAAGTACAGTTGTTTTACCAGTTCCGAATTTTTACTACCGAATAATCGAAAATTTCAATCCCGTTCAATTAAAGGAATCGCAAAATAACTTTCTAAATTTGCTTCTACTTGAATGTATGGGCAATAATTGTTCAAATAATATAAACTTCAACCGCTTCCTAAATGTTTGTGCAGGACAGGTCGACAGATTGTTGGTGACCTAGTTTAACGATGTAAACAAATCGTGATCACGGAAATGCTTTTTTCAAGAAAACATACTACCACGTGTTTTTGAGGACAGGTGTCGATATTTTGGAATCAGTAAACATTTGTATTATTACACCACATACATTTTATTTCTTTTGCTTGTGGATGACGTCTGCAGCAGCGCTTATATGAAACCCTGATCGGAACTGGTAAAACGACTGTATTTAAAATTTGCATACAACATTGTACGAATTATCTCCCTTTCACGAAAGTAAAATCTAATCGATAAACATTTTAAAATATGACACAATTGCCTCAACATCAAAATACGTTATTAAAACCTTCAAAATAAATTTAAATTTCCGTAGATTTCACGAAGAATTAATTAAACAACCTGCCGTTGCTGTTCATTTCATAAAAAGTTATGATTCTACATCGTAGGACGCAAACTTCTCGAACTACTTTTTATTGTAAACATGAGATCAGTTCGCCAAATTGCAGAAATTATTAGATGCATCCCGTCGCAATATTTTACTAGATTCCGAAATGTATTCCGAAAATTTATTCCAAATGTGCATATGTAACCAAATGCATTACCTGTCTCAGAATACATATCTCACGATAAAACGGATATACTTCTTTCACGCTCATTTACCAGGCGCACTATTTCCAGGTGTACTCATATCTTATAATTTCATAGCAAAGAAGCTCGATATCTTGGAAGAAAGTGATAGCAAAGTACGCGTTCACTTTGTTCACGCTGTACAAAAAAGCACGGGCAAATCCTGAATATAGACAAGTTGATAAATCCAGGAACACTCTTTGTATGAAAAAAGCACGACCAGGTCATGAATATAGACGGATTGATAAAAATAGAGCATCAAATAGTATTAAGAAAGCACGGGCAAATAGGTTAAAAAATGTAGAACACCAAAATCGTATGAAGAGAGCACAGGCAAATCATGAATATAGACAGATTGATAAATGTAGAACACCAACTCATATGACGAAAGTGCGGGCCAATCCTGAATATGGACAGATTGACAATGCTAGAACATCAAATAATATGAAAAAGCACAAACAAATCCTGCAAATAGACAGATTAATAAAGAAGGACTAAGAATAATATAAAAAATGAGACAAAAATTATTTTACTGATGTAAACAAACGTTACAATCTTTATATCCGTTAAAATATGCTGTGCATGCGGAAAACCGGGGCACAAATAAAATGAAAGAAATGATAAGTATTAAAGATATATTACATATCATACCAGTTTTAAATTTACAGCACTAGACGGCCGTTTTGGAATAGAATTCCTCATCAGTAGTGCTTGGACCAAAATTATGAAACCAAAATTATCTTGAAGATGTTCAAAAGCTCCCAAAAGGACCAAAATATATTTTACCAAATTAAGCTAAGGAAATAGAAATATTTTGCATGAGGAGTATACCTTAGGTTTTGCGAAATTTCAAATTTTAACTTGCAGGAAATTTAGACAATTAAAGTATATTTCTGACAATAATACGAAATTATTGCCTACTGAGTTAGTGATATCCTCTAATGAAGTAAGATCAATACATAATGAAACGAATAAAGGTCAATTACATTTAGAGTCTCAGAATATTGGTCAGTTGAGTACGGTAGGTCGGTAAAAATCAGCCATAAGTAAATGGTAAAATATTAATTCAAGTCAAGTTGTTTTATCAATAATTAGACATAGTTACAAGTTACCGTTTCACACAATACCAACCAGGTATGGGGCGAATTACATTGCAATGTAATGCATTACATTACAATTACTTTGACTAAAGTAGCATTATATTACAATTACAATTACATGTATTTTGGAAAGTAATGCATTACATTACAATTTCTTTACCAAAGTAATGAATTATATTACACGTTATATTTCAAAAAGCTTGCGAGATGTTTCTGATTCAGAATTTGAAATTGAAATTTTGGGTTCTTTTTCTATAAAGTTCTTATGTTTTGATTTTCAACTGTTGAAAACAGGATATATATATAGTCCATAAGTGCATGTATAGATTCTATATGCTTTGGGTCATTCAACTGATATTTCTGCTGTTTACCAGTAGGTTTTACAAAATTTGTCAAAGTTGATTGTTCATCTATGTCAGACTTTTTATTTTCAAAATATACATTTCTGTTTTTACTCTAAAATTATGAAGAAAAAAAAGAGATGCTGTAAGGAATTAGTTTTTATTTTTTATTTATTTATTATTTCACTGAATGTTTCTTAATTACCATTAAATCAAAACAGTAAAAGGAGTTGATAGGTATACAAACTAATTAGTGGTATTGTCAGGTGTAAATTATAAACCATACTTAACAAATAACTTCTTTAATCATTAAGATAGGTTATCTTAATAGCATATAAAAAGGATTACAAAAAAAAAAAAAAATTCTGGTTTTCATCACAGGTATCAGTTAAAGCAAAATTACAAATTATTGTAGTTACTGAAACTTATTTTTAGATAGGTTGCAAATTTTGATGTGATCTTTAGACTTTCCGATATACTAAAAACAGCATTTGCATTTTGCTTTAAAATGTATTTTTATTCTTTACAAATTCAAAATAATCTGAACTATACTAACTTTTTAGCATTTTATATAGTTTTAGTATTAAGGTTGAACGAAATAAATCATTAGTTTGACAACAGTTCAAAGTTATAATTTTTCTAGACATTGATTTTTATATTTTATATTAGGGAAAAAAGTAGCCTGTAGGTACTTACTAGCCCTGATTTGTAATGGTTATAACATCTAACATTTATACAGAGAAAATGTCCAGGTAATTTACTCCCGCTGTGAGCCCCACTAAAAGGTGAAAAAATCAAGACACCGCTTATGACTGTACATCTACCTGGACAGTGTTTTAACTTGAAGTTAAATAATGACTACTGAACACGCTTTCAGACTGTGTAGATTCCATAATAATCATCTTATTCACGAATTAATTATCAAGTGACCACCAGGATTTAATTAATTAAATATAAGGTAAGAATAACACAATCTCAGACCTTGCATTTTCTCTGTGCACTAATTTATAATAAAAGTAACGTGTATGTTTTAAAACTGAAATCCCGATAATAATGCCCAACTCTGTCGTAATTTTCAATTGATCACTTTCACCTTGTACGTTTCTAAACAAAACCGCTTTAAACCCATTGTGTTTGACGCTTTCACCTTGTACGTTTCTCAACAAAACCGCTTTAAACCCATTGTGTTTGACGCTTTCACCTTGTACGTTTCTAAACAAAACCGCTTTAAACCCATTGTGTTTGACGCCTTGTACGTTTCTCAACAAAACCGCTTTAAACCCATAATAAAAAAATTGTGTTTGATGCTTTCACCTTGTACATTTCTCAACAAAACCGCTTTAAACCCATTGTGTTTGACAATCAAATTAAAAAATATATATATATGATTTATCATCAAATGTGCTCTATGTTTATATGTTTGTCCTCCGTAAAACGACCATGTATTTAATTTTAAATCTATCCATTTTATGCCGATTCTTTCTTTAGAACGGTATTTTCCCCAATTCATAACAAAATCGTTTGTGAAAATTAAATTGGTTTTAACACGGATAGCTGTGAATATATTTGTATTAATTATAAACTTAAATCAACTTAAAACACTGTTTAAAGAGCATATTTTATGTTTATTTGAGCCGGTGCATGCGAAAACCTACAACTTGGTCAAAATTTTCAAAATTGAGATTTTTACATATTATGAAAGTCCATAATGTTTTATACATGTAAACAAATTTTTAAAGTAAAACGCAAATCCTAAAATGTAAAAATGACGTCATAAAAACTTGGATGACGTCACAATTAATTGGTCAAGTTTTCATGAGTGCTTTCAATTTTGCATTCAATTTTCAATACTCGAACATCGTTTAACAAATGATTGTCACTCTTCCGACGGTGCTGGACATGTGATATCTTGATACATTAACGTCATATGGTGTAACTGAGTTTAATTGTCGGTCTCTGCTGTATAGACTTGGTGCGACTTGATCTGGTCGGTCCATAAAGGTACATGACCAACAGACCTCTTTACAAGTGTAAAGGTAGTCTCAGAATCATCGATATTACGGTCCCTGGTCTTCACAAAAATTTTACCGGGTTCTGTACTTGAAAATCTCAAATGTATTGGATGTTTGTGTAAAAAATTCAGAATATTTATTACTGATAAATGATATTACATTTCTAAATCTCCCTACAAACTCAATATCATGTCGACACCCACCATAAAGTTTAGTTATGATTGGTCATTTTACAAGAAAAGTAGTTTCAATTATTAAAAACATTTTGTTTACAATTTTTTAAACCCATTGTATTTTATAATTCTTGACTTAAGTGGTCATTTAAATGAATCGAGTGCATTATAATTCTAGATTTAAAAATAAATAAATAATAAATAAATAATCTTCTTGAATGCTCTGGTGCTTGTGCATTCCAATAAACATCCTATCGATTTGATACTTTGACCTATTTTATCTCAGTTAAATTTTATATCTTTTAAATGTGCTGATAAAATGATCCAAAATGATACAGGACTGATCAGAAATGAGCTGATTAAAATGTTTTCGAATCTTTCAATTCCCAGTTTCTGGGCCAATAAACATTGTATGCAATGTTTTTTATTGTTATATGCCGATTTTGTAACAGTACTAGTATCCAAAAGTGCCAACATTGATCGGACAGCATTGGCGCTTTAATTGCGCAAATCCTATAGATGTCCTGCAATCTGCATTTATTAAAAACGTGACTGCAGTGTTGAGTCCTGCCAAAATGCACCATTCGAAATAAGTCATTGTATATATATTTGTTCTGTCTTGTAAAATATTCTAAATTTCTGTAATAGCAAACACAAACTGCTGTATATTTGGAATTCGCCCTTATTAATGTAAGATACAGACGAGTTCAGTACTGTTTGCCATTTTCATCCAGTGCCTGGTTCTCGTCCATTAAGTGATTCAGATGCATTTGAAAACATAATCGTACATAAAAAACCTGGATTTTACAGAGTGTCAGAAAATAAAGTGCACCCATCTGTCTATAAAAATATGGTTTATTGATCGAATGATTAATTAATTGATTGATTGAAAGGCGATCTACGTCCTAGTCAAGAATATTACACTTATATTGAGGACGTCTCCAGCTATAAGTGAAGTAGTACAATATTATTTTACCTTTGTAGTGTGTAATATACCCCTTGTACCATCTCCAGTGGTTTAGATTGAAAAAAGTTTGAATTGAATTGCCAAGTGCAATGTACAGGGAGGATTTTTAACGATGCCTGCGATGACACGGGACATCGGTATTTAAGGTCTCTTCCGAAGAACTCCGTGACTTTCATTTCTAAATGCCGAATGCTTGGCGAACTTTTTCAAGTTTTTGTCAAACCCTGTCTGAAATCGAACCCATGACCTCTCACATAAAAAGCGCACACTCTACCAACTAAGCATCCGTTGTATACATACATTCTGTGCGAAGTCAAAAGAAACATTTTGTTTTGGTACAAAGGCGCAATTGGTACATTTGGTATTAAGATTTTGGATAGTTCTTCTTGTGTCTTTGTAAGACGGGTCTTAAGAACACATTTTTTGGTTTTTTTTCAAGAATGAGGGAAAAAAGAAACGGAAATTCATTTTTAGAAAAGCTGTACTCCTACTGTTTTTCCCGTCATATCCAAAATTAAAAACAAAACATACAGATGTGGGCGTTTTGGGTTTTTGGTCAAGGAATGTTCAAAATGCCCTAATGCATTTCTTAGCATAGCATGCGCAAGTGACCAAGTTTTTTTGCCGATACAAAGTACATACATGTGGTATTTAAAACAAATAGTTTATAATATATAAAATTTAAACAACAACTATATGAATAACATAGGCAAATGGCCCTGTATCCTTTAGCAAAACACGTTTTCTGATATATTTCATGAATTGACCTTGTACTTTCATTAGGGTGGAATATCATTTCGACCTCTAAATGGGGAAAGAAATGGCACCTCGTTCTCATCTTCATAATTAATTATGTAATTCACAATTATTTCAACGCCATTAATATTGATTAAGAGGCCGCGGTGGCCTAATGGATAAGACGTTAGTCTACAAATCCAGGGTCTCTCACCGCTCTGAGTTCGAATCCCGCTTAGACCACATGTGGGAAAGTAAGTTTTCTTTGCTGTTGGCCTTTACTGGTTAACCTGGTATCAGTTTATGGACTGGGGGAAGGGTACGCTTGTCTGCGACGTACTGGGCGCGCTAGTACCTTAAAAGCCGCCCTGTGTGCGCGCTAGTACAAGGCAGACCATACAACACACTCGCAACTCACATGCAAACATGAAATTGTTCATAGATAAATCCATAGAGATTAATAAAATAGCTCTCGTCGCAAATAGCTGAAAAATTGCTGATACGACGTTAAGTAACATTCAACCAACCTAGCCATTAATATTGAAGTCATTATGAGGTTTTTGAACCCTGTTCCCATGTGTTCTTGGATCATTTAAATTATTCTTCACATGACGGATGATAAAGCTTTAAACAATTTCTCTGATGGCATACCGTATCTTAAATACTACCTAACAATTTACTGTATGTTTAAGGTGAAATTATGGTGCTAATTCTGTCTCTCTCCTCGTTTTGTTTGTATTCTTTGGTTGTCTTATACTTCATACTAATGGACCCTATCATGCAGTTGTCTTATACTTCATACTAATGGACCCTATCATGCAACCTTCCCGCTATGGTGAAAAAAAAAAAAAAAAAAAAAAAAAAAAAAAAAATACGTCAGCGGATTCGAACTCCCGGAGCCTGTGTTAGATAAAAAGTGTAAATCCGAAGTTGTATCCACTACACCACGACGACCACATATGCAGCGTAATGTTATACAATGTATAAAATTTGTTATGTCACCGCTAAGGCCAGTAACTCTTCATTTGTTTACATTCACAGACGTACCCACGGTACTGTTGCTGGATCTTGTTACCGATAAGCTAATATTTAATGTAATTGTTATATCGTCATTGAAAAGACATATAAAATCGTAAGACACATATTATTAAACACGTCGTATGTTATTCTATAACTCAAGTAAACCCCGGGTGATACACACATAATCTTCCCGGGTCATCTCTCTCTCTCTCTCTCTCTCTCTCTCTCTCTTATTTAGATAAAATTGGAAAGATGTTTGTATTTATTATAATTTTGTATTATATTATTAATATTGATATAAATATTTATAAAATGTGACCAATATCAGTTTCGAAATATTTTTAATACAACCATCTCCATACTCCGAAGATACATGACCGAAAATGAGTGCTCGTCCACATCTACGTACTTTAAGCCCGTATAAATGCTGTAAAAACATATGGATGAATTAAAAAACTCAACCTCATCTGTCTTCCTTTCAGTTACCATATCTTACCACCCCAACACTTAAAATCACTCCGTTAAAATCAGATTTAACTTCAACTCGTTCTAAAAGTTAAAACGTCAAACTTGTAAATTGACGCACAATACTTGCAGTGACTTCCGTGTTTGTGACGTAACTTTGTTGCGATTTTTCTCAATTGTGACGTAATTGCCAAGTTGTAGGTTTTATGCACTGGCTCATTTATTGATGTCACTTTGCATAAATTTAAAAATCCAATGGCGGCGACTGTAAACAACCAAATGTAGGTAAAAAAGAAGAATGTCCACGCGAACTGACAAGATCGTCATTTTTGTTGGGTTTTCTGAGGGGCTAATACTTAATGGATTTTTATGATTTTTATCTTAAAATAATCATACAAAAGTTAAGAATCAAAATATATATGCAGCAAAAAAATTATGGACTATACGCATATGAATACATTTCAAATCGGCATTCTGTTCAACTTTGTACACTACACTTTTTCTTATCAATGTCTACCTTGCAATGGAGATTTACATTGATATCTCTTACGTTTTTAGTGTAATTCTCCAGATAAAATTATGAAGGACAGACAAATGCACAAACAAATGGACAGAACGGACAGACAAAGTGGCAAATATATGCTCTCCCTTTGAGTAGCATTAAAACAAATATACCAATACATGTCCAAATTACAATCCCAAACCAAAGTAAAAATCTCTGAAACTGACAAATTAAATTATATGTAAATGAACTTCTACTACTCAGTACTAGGAAAGTGAAGTCGGGTGCTCGGCAAGGGTAAGCACCTCCTGTTTAGCTAGCTACACCTGCAACTTGTGTAATAAAAAATGAGTGATAGGGACACGGAAATATGGGAAATTATATCCAGGTCAATACTGGGCACAGAGACACACTACTTAAACACAATTACTCAAAAGAATTTCAATTTCAGTAAATTTTATTCTATCATAATGAAATTTTATAAGTTTTTTATACTACATATACAATGTACAGAATTTGATCAACCAATTGATGAAAGTTTTATTCTGATCAATCCACTGTATATCCACTCATTTTCATCTATTAGGTCAGTAGATTTTGTATCAAGTTTTGACAATTTTTGTGAGTTTATTGGAAAGTGCGACTTTATTCTTATATTTTCTAAGTGTCTTCAATACAGCATGTGTATACAACTGGGTCCATAAATATGCAGACTCTTGGTCACTTCATTTCTTTTTCAAAAATCTTCTCCTCAAGAAAATGACGACGTCCTTCAGGCAATAAAGAATTCCATTCATGTTCCTGAATCAACACAGCTTTGTAACCAAAAACATTAAGATCTTTGATCATGTTAGTATTATACACAGAAGGATCTTTTGGATCTTCAGCAAGGTACTCTTGGTTTGTCTTTCTGCCAATAATGACTGCAATTTTCTGGATATCCGATTTGGAATAGTGTTTCCGTTTTGCTATTTTATAATCCATGGGCTTGTTTGAAGAGTTGAGAAAAAACTCAAAATCAATGTTAATTCCATATTCAGCCATAACACGGCTGCAAAAGAATGAATATCTACCTAGCAATAACTTTAAAAGCACCCTTACTTCATGAAATGAAACAGTTTCTTGCAAATGTTTTTCATGTTCAGATCGATACCAACACTTTTCAGGATCCAATTGTATTACAGTAGAATTCAATCTCCATGGAATATTCAATTGTTGACGATGCAGTACAACTTCTCTATTCAATCTTTGAAGCACAGCCAATCCGTTTCTGCTCTCATGTTTATTTTGTCTTGCTAGATATTTATGTAGTTTTGCCAAGTACTCCTGAGTGAAAACCATTTGTAAATATTGATCCAAATAGATGCCTAAACTACACAGGGCTTGGAGAATCCAGTAGCATTTATAAATAGGTAAATTATGAAAATATGTTTCAAGAATATGTTTTGACAAATTAGTTAGTAACTCTTTCTCTTTTGGGTAACGAGACATTCCAATGAACATCAATATCAGATTTAAAAGGACATCAGGCCATTGTTGTCCCACATAGTTTCCATTAAAATAAGCCAAAGCAAAATAGCTCAAAAGTGTGTTTGCATTTTTTTCGGATATAAAAGGTATCATATTTCTTGAAGTATAATAATCTAAATGATTTTCATCAAGTACCATTTGGTCTGCAATTGCCTTCTTGAAGTCTAAAATACTTGAACCCTGTATGAACCCAAACTTTACATTTCGTAATAAATAAATTACTGACTTTGTACCGAATCTGTGATGTTGATAGGTTCTTGTGATCAGTCTTATTATGCTATCAGCATAGTCACCTTGTTTGGTTTTGTATCCTAACAAGACTCCCTGTAATATAAAGACCATGCGGTCTAAGTGCATCCAGTTCAAAGTGTGTTCACTATCTTGTATCCACAAAATTTCATTCCTTAATCTCTGGTCAGCAACTGACGACATAGTGTAACCTAGAATAGGTATGGCAAATCTGCTAATTTTGCAAAAGTGGAAAGAACTACATGCATGTCCACTTTCAATATACCATGTTATGTAGGGTGCAAAGTTATAATACAAGCTGTTGAACTCGAGAGGCCTAATACTAAATATATTATCCAAACAATGGAACATTAAAATACCATCAATTTCAACAGAAAAAGTAGGATGGGACTGTAATATGTTCAAGATCTCAATTATGAGACAATTTAAAACATCTCTGGTTTGTTGGTGCTCCAAATACATCAAAATCTTAAGAAAGCTAAAGATTGTTGTGAATTTAGCATCAGGGGTATTTACAGTGATGAAATGTAGCATTTTATTTATATGTTCACTTGTTAAGATGCGAGAGTTTATTGAATACAATTTTGCTGTTGTAGACAGATAATCCAGTTTCTCTTCTAGTTGAAGATCTCCCGTCAATACCCCTTCTAAACAAAATACTACCTTTGTGCACATATCTTCGAAAATCCTCAAGTAATTCTTATGGAGAAAAACCAATGATTCTTTGCTAAATCCTGATAAAAAATCAACAATTTTACTAAATGGTAATGTTTCAATTTTTGGTTCCAACCGATTCATGATATGTTTCAAAGTAATTACAGCATGCCGCATTTCTGGTTTTCCTTGCCCTGTCACTAATTTAATTTCACTACTGAAAAAAGCATTTAGAATTTTAAGAATAAAATCAATATCATTCAGATTAGAACGAGCTGCATAAAAAAGTATTTGATAACACTTCTTAAAAAATTTTTCATCCACATAATTTTCATTCTGAAGTATTAGAGCAAGATTTTTACAATCTTCTTGGTTTTGGATAGAGTTCTTTTTCAGCAAGTACTGAACCTTTGGTGTGTAAATGGATAGGAATTCCACATGTGAAGTTCTGTTGCCTAAAAGCAATAATCTTATTTTAGCTAGTTCTGATAGCCCTAACATAGAATCTGTTTTATGAAAATTACAAAATAGATGATTCATAGATAAATTTGTTTCTTCAACTCCAAGTAGCAAAAGTCCCATATAAATATCTAACTGATCTGCAATACTAATGTTTTCTACATGATCAGGCAAAGTTTCTAAAAAAATTTTGAAACTGTCCAATTTAGAGAGTTGTTCCCCGACTTGCTGTATAAAACCGGACAATTTTCTTTTTACATGTATATGATACAAATCTACAATAGTCATACTCCTTTCACCTGATTTATGTCCAGTTTGGCTTTCAAAGTCATAGTAATAAGACAACAAATCAAGGATGTGTTTCTTAAAGTCTGCTGATTCCAAAGCCACTTCCACATGTGGTACATTTCTAACCTTGAGCCTTTCCAATACTACTTTGAAGTTGGTGGATATTTGTGAAGTATAATTCCTTGACCAAATATACTTTGAACATAAGCCATTTTGGTTATCAAAAACAGAAAAGTTTGACTCTTGATGTAGACATCCACAAACATGATTTATACTGCTTCCTAAACGATGGACATTGAAACTTCTTAATGCCAGTCTTGTCCCAAACTGCTGAGTTAAATGTCTTAAGATATACATTACTAACTTGTCAAAAGTACAACATGTTCAGCAATCTGGTAGCAATGCACGACACAAACACCATGGTAACTCTACAACTGCAGCAGATGAAAGGTTGTCATAAGATGGTCAAACATCCTAAAACTGAAATAAATCAGAATATTTTTTAATTTGTTCTTAAATAAAACTTTTGTTGAAAATAAATAATGCTAAATAAACATGATAAAGTACTTGTGTTTTATACCCTTATATCAAGAATGTCAGTGCAGAGATCGAAGAGAAAACCAGACAAGAGGACCATTTTTATTTTAAAGCTCACCTGAGGGGTGTACATATATCATGCAGAGGTTCAATGGCCAATAACATTAAGAGGCCCATGGGCCTGAACACTCACCTGAGGCAGAATACATATCGCATGCCAAGGTTCAATGTTCAATGACATTAATTAGAGAGAATGTCCAAATTTTCAGCAGTAAGGACCAAATATATGCAAGTATTTTTGCAAATTATTTAGAACTTGTCCTAAGAAGGCTACATGTAAAATATCTAGTCTAGCTACAATATATTTTTGTAAACAGCAAAAACAAAAGTTTGAACTCATGACCTTCAATACATCAAAATGATTGTTAGGCTAATACCTACAATATTCTAATATACATGCCTATACAAAAAGTTTATAGTTTTTGAGATAATTAATCATTTAAGTATTCATTCGTGTCTATGACCTCGATCTTTGAACCTATGACCTTCATTCATAGATCAAAATGATCATTCGGCCATACCTACAATATTCTAATATACATGCCTATGCAAAACCTTTATAGTTTTTGAGATAATAAACCATTTAAGTATGACCTATGACCTTTATTCATATATCAAAATGATCGTTAGGCCAATACCTACAATATTCTAATATACATGCATATACAAAAAGTTTATAGTTTTTGAGATAATTAACCATTTCAGTATTCGTTTGCATCTATGACCTTGACCTTTGAACCTATGACCTTCATTCATATATCAAAATAATTGTTGGGCCAATACCTACAAAAAATTTTAATATACATCGGGTTATTTTTTCGTGGTGCATATTTTTGGATTTTTTTAAACTAGAGGCTCCCAGGAGCCTGTATAGCTCACCTAGGTAGAGTTGTTGCAGAATGAAAATCAACAGATTGTCTAATGTTTAAATAAATGATTGAAATTTATTACACAATATTTATTTCTATCACAAAATTTCAATATTATTTCCTTTCAAAACTAAACCATATTTCAAAATTTTGAGACAATACAATCCAAGTATCATCGACTTTTCATGTATAATACCTGAGAAAATTTTCCTTATCCAAATACTGGTCAATGGACCATGAAATTAAGGTCAAGGACAAAAGCCATAAGGCAGTCTGACTGATGTACTATGGTGGCCACCTAGGATTACGTGCGAACATGTCGGGCACAATATTTCAGGTAGACCACACAATGGACCATGAAATTAAGATCAAGGACAAAAGCCATAAGGCAGTCTGACTGATGTACTATGGTGGTCACCTAGGATTACGTGCGAACATGTCGGACACAATATTTCAAGTAGACCACACAAGGACTATTGTCACAAAGTTTGGTTGCAATTGGCCAAGTGGTTTCACAGGAGTTGATTTTTACATGCAGATGTTATTTTAAAATACCAAATGTAAACTAAAGACCCAATGGCTATTGTGGCTGAGTTTGGTTCCAATATACTCAGTAGTTTCAGAGAAAAATATCTTTGAACGTATTTTCCCATAGGGTCCAATGTTAAAATATGTTCTCCACTGACGGCCATCTTGGATTGTGTGTGGCCCTCAAAAACACCAATGTTGTAGGGGCCACCCAAAGACTATTGTGGCCAAGTTTGGTTCCAATTCACGATTTCGAAAACACAAAGTCTCGCGTCTACCGAAGTCTCGTTTAAGTCTCGTGGGAGGGGGGGGCAAGTCCAACAGGTTGCTGAAGAAAGACTACATTGAGATGTGGTTAGGCTGTTGAAAATTGTGAATTAGTAGCTCTTCGTATCGTTTTCACCAACAATTATGACGTATAAAAGAAATGAAATAATACAGAAAGTGAAACAGTGTGTATTTATCATTTATTTGTAGAAATTATTTAAATTACAGCAACCAAAAAGGAAACCGAAAGTTGACACGGCTGTTAAAATAAAGATGTCTACGTTTGTAAATTTATCTGTAGTTGATATATCTTTCCTATGTGTCAAATAAAGTGGTATATCAATAAGTACAAACCGTTGTTAGTTAAGAGTAAGAACTAGTAATTGTTTCTATTTTAAAAAAAAAAATAAACCACTCACTTGCCATAGTACTTAGAAATTATCCTCATCGATAGGCCCCAAATAGCTGCCCGATTTACAGTAATTATATTATGAAGGAACGTGAATAAAATCGTTGAAAAAGTATTTTTTACCATTAAACCATCAAGTTTGTTATCATAAGTTATAAAAGATCGAAATAACCCCGTGCCTATGGTGTAAAAATTATTTTTATATCTGATGTCTTTCCTTCTATTTTTGTTTAAAAAATTGCCTTTATTTCACCCTTTTTCCCTTATAGTATCCAAAATCTTGATTATGGTTGCATTTTTCGACATTTGTTGTTTATCGGGATATTTTTACATTTTTTTATAAACGACTTTTTGCTTCCAATTTGCGTTAAAGATGACAAAATTTTAGGCCGGATTTTTACCGGTATTTCACAGGTAACCGGCATATCATTACAGAATTCACACCCAAAGTTTCCGTTTTAGAAATTAAAGAATTTGAATTTTATTTCATTATAAAGTCTTTTTTTTAACAAAAAATAATAATAGTAATAAAAATTAAAATTGAAAATTATTTTGAGAATATAGTTCAAACATCTATAATTGTAGCTCGTTCAACGTCTCAGAATTTTATTTCATGTGCTCTTCAACAGTAAGTTTAGAATCAGTGCTTCAGATTGTTTTTACAGATAGTGGGCCACAAGGGCCCACCAGGTCCAATAACAAGGGGTCATTTCTTGTTATAGTGGGTCATGTTTTGCCACATAATTAAATGTTATGCCACGACCACGTGACTGAAAGTGAAAGTCGGCACTTGACATCTTCATATAATGCACCAAAAGCGATCTTGTCATCTGCTAATTTATACTTTGTTAACCTTTACGATATATTTTAAACTCTTTCAACTCCATGATTCATTTTATGTATCTACTTCTCTGCGCTTTGTGTTGTTTTAAAAAATGTGAATAGAGTCGTCTGCATCTCATAGCCATGGTTGCCGCTAGCATATTAAATGAACGACAACGTCCGAGGTCATAAAAAGTTTTATTACGAGTTCTCCCCCTTTGAATATTAATGTTAATAACCGACGCATAGAGCAAAGAGAAGGGGCTTGTCGGGAGTCCTGTCTACATGCTGATTATGAGATAAACAAAGATGCTAGAGATTTTCCGATAGAAAACGAAAACAGAAAGTCAAATCGGAAAACCGCATGGAATCTAATATGTAGTTTTGGGAAGAAATTATTAACGATCAATTTGGCTAAGAAAAACCATGCGCCACGTGGACCCATTAGAAGAAAATGTTATGCGCCATTTTTTAAAATAATGCGGGATTGGCGCGGGCGCACCGACAATCTGAAGCACTGTAGAATGAATGAATGAATGAATGAATGTATTTATTTATTTATTTATTTATTTATTTGAATACACAGTCATTAACTATACGAAGTCATGAAATTAGAAGTATTAATTCACGGCAGTTTCAAAACTCGTGTGGGCACTAGTAATTCAGAATCATAATATTCATCATAAATTAAGGTAATTAATTAGTCCGTTAATGAGATTAACACCATGTAGGTACATTTGCCACGTATAATATACTATCAGCTGATCCAATGGGAATTTGGAATTTGCTTCCGTTATCAATAAGTTACCGCGTCTGTTGATAAGGTATGCAGATTATATGCAGAGTATCGGCATTAATTAGCAACCTTTACCTGTGGGTCAAAATATGTAATATACGCTTTCGTACAGGTCAAAACTATCACTTTTGAAATAAATAAATGACTGAATGATTCTCGGTTCCAGTAATTTTCTATTACAGAAGTTTTGACTTCGAGAAATATTTACAGAATGAAATTATGATAATAAAAAAAAATTCAAAATATAAAATTTTCAAAATGAAAAGTTAAAAATGTTTGTGCGGTTTAAATTTGTTAAATATATTGAGAACCTCTTGAAATGAAAAAAAGTTAAATAAGGAAGACGAAATGTGATATATATAATCAGCGACGTTGAACACAGAATACTTTAAAGACTCTATTAAATGTCACGGGCGTTGATCAAATTAAATATGAAGATTTTTAGAGTAAAGTTTCAATCTTTCGAAAATTTTTGTTTATTTTACCTTAAAAAGACTGACAAACTGATTTTAATATATTATAAAATATTAAATTTTACATTGGCCATACACATATATAAGGAAAACAAAACTGATTATTTATAACCAGATTAAGAATTACATCACAGATTAAAAATTTAAATTGGACGTTATTCAAAAATAGAAAAAAAGATAAATTATGCACTAAATGTAATAATAATTCTATAGAAGATGAAATTCATTTCTTGATATCTATACTGTCCAGTAATTTTGACAGATGATAGAAATAAACTATTTTCGGCTGTAATAAATACATCAAATAAATGCTTTAATAATCAAAATTCTTTGACAAATATTTTTGGATTATAAATTGTGAAGATTGTAATATACTTAAGACTTTTGTACAACAAAAGTCTTTTTTCCCCGTTTCAATCGTCATATTCTACGCTGCAACTATCCGACTATACTGGACGGATGTAGCTTGTCCCCCCCAAGCCTCGTTTTCGTTCATAGGTGTTATCTCCCCTGTCGTGTTTTCGAAATGGTCAATTGGCTTAGGGGTTTTAGAGAAAAAGATCTTTGAAATTGTTCCTATAGGGTCCAATGTTAAACCTATGTTTCCCCTTGGCAGCTATCTTAGATTAGGTGCAGACTTAAAATCAAAGCACTGATGGTGCTGACAGAACGGGGAAATTGGTTCTTGATCCTACTATAAAACAAGAGGCCCAATAGGGCCTGTACCGCTCACCTGGGCCGTTAACAGCACAAAAACACAATAAATACTACTTTTAAGGAGCAATAACTCTGATGTGGATATTTAAATATTTATGAAACTTGCTACTCGCATCTGTGACCTTGACCTTCGAACCAATGACCATAATCTATATATTAAAATGATCATTGCATCAATACCAACAATATTCTAATATACATGCCTATACAAAAAGTTCATAGTTTTCGAGATAATGAACCTTTTTGGTATTGTTTTGCAACCGTGACCTTGACCTTTTGACCCCTGACCTTTTTCTATACATCAAAATGATCGTTGTATCAATACCTACAACATTTTAATATACATGCATATACAAAAAGTTCATAGTTTTCAAGATAATGAACCATTTCAGTATTCTTTCGCATCTGTGACCTTGACCTTTAAACCAATGACCTTAATCTATATATCAAAATGATTGTTACATCAAAACCAACAACGTTCCAATAAACATGCCTATACAAAAAGTTTATAGTTTTCGAGATAATTAACGATTTTGGTATTGTTTTGCTACTGTGACCTTGACCTTTGGACCCATGACTTTTTTCTATACATCAAAATGATCATTGTATCAATACCTACAACATTCTAATGTACATGCCTATACAAAAAGTTCATAGTTTTCAAGATAATGATCCATTTCAGTATTCTTTCGTATCTGTGACCTTGACCTTTGAACCAATGACCTTAATCTATATATCAAAATGATTGTTACATCAATACTTACAATATTCCAATATACATGCTTATACAAAAAGTTTATAGTTTTCAAGATAATGAACCATTTTGATATTGATTTGCTACTGTGACCTTGACCTTTAGACCCATGACCTTTTTCTATACATCAAAATGATCGTTGTATCAATACCTACAACATTCTAATATACATGCCTACACAAAAAGTTTAGTTTTCAAGATAATGAACCATTTAAGTATTCTTTTGCATCTGTGACCTTGACCTTTAAACAGATGACCTTAATCTATATATTAAAATGATCGTTACATCAAAACCAACAACTTTCTAATATACATGCCTATACAAAAAGTTTATAGTTTTCTAGATAATTAACGATTTTGGTATTGTTTCGTACTGTGACCTTGACCTTTGGACCCATGACCTTTTTCTATACATCAAAATGATCGTTGTATCAATACCTACAACATTCTAATATACATGCCTATACAAAAAGTTTATAGTTTTCGAGATAATGAACCATTTCAGTATTCTTTTGCATCTGTGACCTTGACCTTTGAACCAATGACCTTAATCTATATATCAAAATGATTGTTACATCAATACCAACAATATTTCAATATACATGCCTATACAAAAAGTTTATAGTTTTCGAGATAATAAATAATATTAGAAAAGTAAAAAATTAGGTCATGACCTTCATAATTGACCTTGACACCATTTTGAAGGTAATTACAAGAATTACAAGAAACTGAAAACCCCATGTCATTATCTGGTCATATAGTCAAGTTATAACAACTTAAAAATATTTTACGATTTTTTCAAAATTAAACACAAAAACGCGTAACCTATTTTTTAACCAAATTTCATGAAATGAACAAATTTAAAGGTTAAGACTATGCAGAATCCAAATATCACATCAGTTTTTGCCTCCAATGAGTGGTTCAACAGAAGAAGATTTTTTTAGGTTTTGTCTATTTTTAGTAACAGCGGCCATCTTGGATATTCGATTACCATGATTTGAACAAACTATAGTTAGACTCTGTCAAGGACCTTCCATGGCAAATTTGGTTTCAGTTGGCCCAGTAGTTTCGGAGGAGAAGATTAAAGTTTACTGACGCACACACAGACGCACGCACGCACGCCTCGCCATGCCATAAGCTCACATGGCCTTTTGCCAGGTGAGCTAAAAACTGCATTGTTTAAACATGTGAATATAGATTATAAAGGCATTAAAGTTAATAGGATGATATGAACTGTCACTGTTGAGTCAGACGAGTGTTCCAGCCAGGATTTCAAACAAGAGGGCCATGAGGCCCTGGCGCTCACCTGAGAATAAGTTGAATTATACACATTTTTCCAATAATGTCATGAATAGAGGATTAACAGAATTCATTATAAGTTAATATGAACTTGACCTAGCTTTTGTCCTGAACATTGTTCTTGACAAATTATACGAAGATTAGACAGAAAACATGGACTCTTATGTGTAGCAAGGTTTTCTATGATTTGACCTAGTGACCTACTTATTGATCCAACATGACCCGTATACAAACTTGACTTAGCTTTTGTCATGAACATCGTTCTGGGCAAATTATATGAAGATTAAACAAAAAGTATGGACTCTATAGTGTTAACAAGGTTTTTCTTAGATTTGACCTTGTGACCTAATTATTGACCCAACATGACCCATATACAAACTTGATCTTGCTTTGGTCATGAACATCATTCTGGACAAACTTATGAAGATTGGACAAAAGATATGGACTCTAGAGTGTTAACAAGGTTTTTCTTTGATTTGACCTAGTGACCTACTTATTGACCCAACATTAACAATATAAGAACATGGCCTTGCTTTGGTCATGAACATTGTTCTGGACAAATTATATGAAGATTGGACAAAAAATATGGACTTTAGAGTGTTAACAAGGTTTTTTTATGATTTGGACTAGTGACCTACTTATTGATCCAACATGACCCATATAACAAATTGACTTTGCTTTGGTCATGAACATCATTCAGGACAAATTATGTGAAGATGTTAACAATGTTTTCTATGATTTGGCCTAGTGACCTACTTATTAACCCAACAGGACCAATATACAAACTTGACCTTGCTTTCGTCATGAACATTGTTCTGGACAACTTATATGAAGATTGGACAAAAATATGGACTCTAGAGTGTTAACAAGGTTTTTTTTATTTGACCTAGTGACCTACTTATTGACCCAACATCACCCATATAATAACTTGACCTTGCTTTGGTCATGAACATCGTTCTGGACAAAAAATATGAAGATTAAACGAAAAATATGGACTCTAGAGTGTTAACAAGGTTTTTTTTATGATTTGGCCTAGTGACCTACTTATTGATCCAACATGACCCATATAAGAAATTGACCTTGGTTTGGTCATGAACATCATTCTGGGCAAATTATATGAAGATTGGACAAAAACTATGGACTCTATAGTGTTAACAAGGTTTTTCTATGATTTGGTCTAGTGACCTACTTATTGACCCAACATGACCCATATACAAACTTGACCTTGCTTTGGTCATGAACATCGTTCTGGACAAATTATATGAAGATTAGACAAAAACTATGGACTCTATAGTGTTAACAAGGTTTTTCTATGATTTGGCCTAGTGACCTACTTATTGACCCAACATGACCCATATACGAACTTGACCTTGCTTTGGTCATGAACATCATTCTGGACAAATTATATGAAGATTGGACAAAAATATGGACTCTAGAGTGTTAACAAGGTTTTTGTTTAATTTGACCTAATGACCTACTTATTGACCCAACATTATCGATATATGAACGTTACTATGTTTTGGTCATGAACATCATTCTGGACAGATTATATGAAGATTGGACAAAAAGTATGGACTCTAGAGTGTTAACAATGTTTTTCTTTGATTTGACCTAGTGACCTACTTATTGACCCAAAATTAACGATATATGAACTTGACCTTGCTTTGGTCATGAACATTGTTCTGGACAAATTATATGAAGATTGGACAAAAAATATGGACTCTAGAGTGTTAACAAGGTTTATCTATTATTTGACCTAGTGACCTACTTATTGACCCAACATGATGGTATATGGCCTTGACTTTGCTATGGTCATGATCATTGTTCTAGACAAATTATATAAAGATTGGACAAAAAATATGGACTCTAGAGTGTTAACGAGGTTTTTCTATGATTTGACCTGGTGACCTACTTATTGACCCAACATAACCCATATACGAACTTGACCTTGCTTTGGTCATGAACATCGTTCAAGTGACCTACTTATTGACCCAACATGACCCATATACGAACTTGACCTTGCTTTGGTCATGAACATCGTTCTGGACAAATTATATGAAGATTGGACAAAAACTATGGACTCTATAGTGTTAACAAGGTTTTTCTATGATTTGGTCTAGTGACCTACTTATTGACCCAACATGACCCATATCTAACTTGACCTTGCTTTGGTCATGAACATCGTTCTGGACAAATTATATGAAAATTGGACAAAAACTATGGACTCTATAGTGTTAACAAGGTTTTTCTATGATTTGGCCTAGTGACCTACTTATTGACCCAACATGACCCATATACGAACTTGACCTTGCTTTGGTCATGAACATCGTTCTGGACAAATTATATGAAATTGGACAAAAACTATGACTCTAGAGTGTTAACAAGGTTTTTCTTTGATTTGACCTAGTAACCTACTTATTGACCCAAAATTAACGATATATGTCCTTGACCTTGCTTTGGTCATGAACATTGTTCTGGACAAATTATATGAAGATTGGACAAAAAATATGGACTCTAGCGTGTTAACAAGGTTTATCTATTATTTGACCTAGTGACCTACTTATTGACCCAACATAATCGGTATATGTCCTTGACTTTGCTATGGTCATGATCATCGTTCTAGACAAATTATATAAAGATTGGTTTCTTTGATTTGACCTAGTGACCTATTTATTGACCCAACATTAACGATATACGAAATTGACCTTGCTTTGGTCATGAACAATGTTCTGGACAAATTATATGAAGATTGGACAAAAAATATGGACTCTATAGCGTTAACAAGGTTTTTCTATGATTTGACCTAGTGACCTACTTATTGATCCAACATAAACCATATAAGAACTTGACCTTGCTTTGGTCATGAACATCGTTCTGGACAAATTATATGAAGATTGGACAAAAACTATGGACTCTATAGTGTTAACAAGGTTTTTCTATGATTTGGCCTAGTGACCTACTTATTGACCCAACATGACCCATATACGAACTTGACCTTGCTTTGGCCATGAACATTTTTCTGGACAAATTATATGAAGATTAAACGAAAAATATGGACTCTAGAGTGTTAACAAGTTTTTTTATGATTTGGCCTAGTGACCTACTTATTGATCCAACATGACCCATATACGAACTTGACCTTGCTTTGGTCATGAACATTGTTCTGGACAAATTATATGAAGATTAAACGAAAAATATGGACTCTAGATTGTTAACAAGGTTTTTTTTATGATTTGGCCTAGTGACCTACTTATTGATCCAACATGACCATATATGAACTTGACCTTGCTTTGGTCATGAACATTGTTCTGGACAAATTATATGACGATTGGACAAAAAATATGGACTCTAAGAGTTTTAACAAGGTTTTTCTTTGATTTGGCCTAGTGACCTACTTATTAACCCAACAGGACCAATATACAAACTTGACCTTGCTTTCGTCATGAACATTGTTCTGGACAACTTATATGAAGATTGGACAAAAATATGGACTCTAGAGTGTTAACAAGGTTTTTTTTATTTGACCTAGTGACCTACTTATTGACCCAACATCACCCATATAATAACTTGACCTTGCTTTGGTCATGAACATCGTTCTGGACAAAAAATATGAAGATTAAACGAAAATATGGACTCTAGAGTGTTAACAAGGTTTTTTTTATGATTTGGCCTAGTGACCTACTTATTGATCCAACATGACCCATATAAGAAATTGACCTTGGTTTGGTCATGAACATCATTCTGGGCAAATTATATGAAGATTGGACAAAAACTATGGACTCTATAGTGTTAACAAGGTTTTTCTATGATTTGGTCTAGTGACCTACTTATTGACCCAACATGACCCATATACAAACTTGACCTTGCTTTGGTCATGAACATCGTTCTGGACAAATTATATGAAGATTAGACAAAAACTATGGACTCTATAGTGTTAACAAGGTTTTTTCTATGATTTGGCCTAGTGACCTACTTATTGACCCAACATGACCCATATACGAACTTGACCTTGCTTTGGTCATGAACATCATTCTGGACAAATTATATGAAGATTGGACAAAAATATGGACTCTAGAGTGTTAACAAGGTTTTTGTTTAATTTGACCTAATGACCTACTTATTGACCCAACATTATCGATATATGAACGTTACTATGTTTTGGTCATGAACATCATTCTGGACAGATTATATGAAGATTGGACAAAAAGTATGGACTCTAGAGTGTTAACAATGTTTTTCTTTGATTTGACCTAGTGACCTACTTATTGACCCAAAATTAACGATATATGAACTTGACCTTGCTTTGGTCATGAACATTGTTCTGGACAAATTATATGAAGATTGGACAAAAATATATGGACTCTAGAGTGTTAACAAGGTTTATTATCTATTATTTGACCTAGTGACCTACTTATTGACCCAACATGATCGGTATATGTCCTTGACTTTGCTATGGTCATGATCATCGTTCTAGACAAATTATATAAAGATTGGACAAAAAATATGGACTCTAGAGTGTTAACGAGGTTTTTCTATGATTTGACCTGGTGACCTACTTATTGACCCAACATACCCATATACGAACTTGACCTTGCTTTGGTCATGAACATCGTTCAAGTGACCTACTTATTGACCCAACATGACCCATATACGAACTTGACCTTGCTTTGGTCATGAACATCGTCTGGACAAATTATATGAAGATTGGACAAAAACTATGGACTCTATAGTGTTAACAAGGTTTTTCTATGATTGGTCTAGTGACCTACTTATTGACCCAACATGACCCATATCTAACTTGACCTTGCTTTGGTCATGAACATCGTTCTGGACAAATTATATGAAAATTGGACAAAACTATGGACTCTATAGTGTTAACAAGGTTTTTCTATGATTTGGCCTAGTGACCTACTTATTGACCAACAACCCATATACAAACTTGACCTTGCTTTGGTCATGAACATTGTTCTGGACAAATTATATGAAGATTGGACAAAAAATATCGACTCTAGAGTGTTAACAAGGTTTTTCTTTGATTTGACCTAGTAACTACTTATTGACCCAAAATTAACGATATATGTCCTTGACCTTGCTTTGGTCATGAACATTGTTCTGGACAAATTATATGAAGATTGGACAAAAAATATGGACTCTAGCGTGTTAACAAGGTTTATCTATTATTTGACCTAGTGACCTACTTATTGACCCAACATAATCGGTATATGTCCTTGACTTTGCTATGGTCATGATCATCGTTCTAGACAAATTATATAAAGATTGGACAAAAATATGGACTCTAGAGTGTTAACAAGGTTTTTCTTTGATTTGACCTAGTGACCTATTTATTGACCCAACATTAACGATATACGAAATTGACCTTGCTTGGTCATGAACAATGTTCTGGACAAATTATATGAAGATTGGACAAAAATATGGACTCTATAGCGTTAACAGGTTTTTCTATGATTTGACCTAGTGACCTACTTATTGATCCAACATAAACCATATAAGAACTTGACCTTGCTTTGGTCATGAACATCGTTCTGGACAAATTATATGAAGATTGGACAAAAACTATGGACTCTATAGTGTTAACAAGGTTTTTCTATGATTTGGCCTAGTGACCTACTTATTGACCCAACATGACCCATATACGAACTTGACCTTGCTTTGGCCATGAACATTTTTTCTGGACAAATTATATGAAGATTAAACGAAAAATATGGACTCTAGAGTGTTAACAAGTTTTTTTATGATTGGCCTAGTGACCTACTTATTGATCCAACATGACCCATATACGAACTTGACCTTGCTTTTGGTCATGAACATTGTTCTGGACAAATTATATGAAGATTAAACGAAAAATATGGACTCTAGATTGTTAACAAGGTTTTTTTATGATTTGGCCTAGTGACCTACTTATTGATCCAACATGACCAATATATGAACTTGACCTTGCTTTGGTCTGACATTGTTCTGGACAAATTATATGACGATTGGACAAAAATATGGACTCTAAGAGTTTTAACAAGGTTTTTCTTTGATTTGGCCTAGTGACCTACTTATTGACCCCAAAATTAACGATATATGAACTTGACCTTGCTTTGGTCATGAACATTGTTCTGGACAAATTATATGAGATTGGACAAAAAATATGGACTCTAGAGTGTTAACAAGGTTTATCTATTGTTGACCTAGTGACCTACTTATTGACCCAACATGATCGGTATATGTCCTTAACTTTGCTATGGTCATGATCATCATTCTAGACAAATATAAAGATTGGACAAAAAATATGGATCTATAGCGTTAACAAGGTTTTTCTATGATTTGACCTAGTGACCTACTTATTGACCCAACATACCCATATACGATCTTGACCTTGCTTTGGTCATGAACATCGTTCTGGACAAATTATATGAAGATTGGACAAAAAATGGACTCTATAGCGTTACAAAGTTTTTCTATGATTTGGCCTAGTGACCTACTTATTGATCCAACATGACCCATATACGAACTTGACCTTGCTTTGGTCATGAACTTGTTCTGGACAAATTATATGAGATTGGACAAAAATATGGACTCTAGAGTGTTAACAAGGTTTTTCTTTGATTTGCCTAGTGACCTACTATTGATCCAACACATTCCATATATGAACTTGACTTAGCTTTGACCTGAACAATGTTCTGGACAAGTTTGATGAAGATATAACAAAAACTGTGGCCTCTAGAGTGTTAACAATGAAAAGTTGACGCACGCGCACGACGCACGACGGACAAAGACTGATCACAATAGCTCACTTGAAGATTAAGGTCAACCACTTAGTAGATCTTGAAGGTAGCTCAAGGTCAATTAACTTCGCAAACAAAGTAGAACTTCATATCCTGATACTATATATCAAATTAAAAGCCTTAATGGTTTTTATTAAATGAAAAAAGACGTGTTTTAAGTTTTGCATACTATTTAGGTCACTACAACCTTGAATATAGGTCAAGGTCAACCAGTTTCCCATAATTGGTAGAACTTTTTGTTCTGATAAGTTTCAAGCTCCAAGCCTTTTGGTTGTTGACAAGAAGATGTTTTTCAGGTTTCATTTCATTAGGTCACTATGACCTTCAATCTAGGTCTCTAATTCACTTCACAAACTTGGAAAAGCTTCATGTCCTGATGCTACATGAGAAGTTTAAAGCCGTATGTGAAGTTTCAAGCGACAAAGCCTTTAGTTCATAACAAAAATGTTTCAAGTTCTTATTTTTGGTCACTGTGACCTTGAAAAAGTGTTTTTAGTTTAACTTTTACTTAAGGTCACCATGACCTTGAATATAGGTCAAGATAAATTAGCTTCCAATACTAGGTAGACCTTTTTTTCCCGCTCATAGGCCTTTGGGTTCATGAAATGAAGACATTAAGTTTCTTACATTAAGTTCTTACTACTTAGATCACTATGACCTTGAAAGTAGGTCAACATCAATCAGCTTTGCAACCTACTAGAGGT
Source organism: Anadara kagoshimensis (assembly GCA_021292105.1). Taxonomy (NCBI): domain Eukaryota; kingdom Metazoa; phylum Mollusca; class Bivalvia; order Arcoida; family Arcidae; genus Anadara; species Anadara kagoshimensis. Next base: position 42,414,136 of record CM037859.1, on the reverse strand, counting down.
TCTTGTTCTGGAATTATTATGAAGTCTAAAGTGCCTAGGCCTTTCAATGCATGGCATAATATGTTTCAAGGTTATTCAACTAAGTTACTATGACCTTGAATATAGGTCAAGTTCAACCAGCTTTGCAAACTTAGTAAAAGCTTTATCTCCTGATGCTTTATACATGTATATGGAGTTTCAAGCTCCTAGACCTTTCAATACATGACAAGAAGATTTTTACTTCTTTTAGGTGGAATGTGACCTTAAATGTAGGTCACAGTCAACCAATTTTTGCAAACTTGGTGGTCTTTTTTGTCCTAATGCTATATATAAAGTTTCAAGGCCATAGTCCTTTTGGTTCATGGCAAAATGTTTAAAGGTCTTGTTATTTTAGGTCACTGTGACCTTAAATGTAGGTCAAGGTCAACTACTTTTACAAAGTTGGAAGACCTTTTTGTCCTGATGCAATATATGAAGTTTCAAGCTCATATCTTCTTTGGTTAATGCTTATATCCTTTTTGGTTCATGACAAGAAGACCTTTAAGGTTTTGTTACTTTAGCTTAATGTGACCTTGAATATAGGTCAAGGTCAACCAATTTTCACAAACTTAAAAGGACTCTGCCCAAGGAACATCCATATCGACTTTCACATCAATGGTTAACTGGTTCTGGAGAAGTTGAAAATGTTTATGATGCAGGCAGCACAACAGATAAAGAACTTCCACTATATAGGTCACCTTCAGGAGGTTGCTCGGGTGACCTAAAAAGGCAATTTTACACATGAAAAGGGACTGTTTATTTTCTAATATCCCAATAGGGGGAAGGGGTTATGTTTAAAATGTAAAAAAAACTTGCAAAATTGATTATTACATTTTACATGTTATTTTTACCATTTCAAATGATCGATGATAATATTTTATATTTTTTTATTGTTCCAAAAATTAAAAAAAATACTTAAAGAAAAATTATTTATGAAAAGGGAATATAAATCAATTGGTGTACTTTACTCAAACTGTATTTATCTTACATTCATCAAATAAAATGGGTCAAAGACTCGATGGTTTGGGTTGCCATTAACTTAAGTGCACATCTTTGATAATCTTTTGATATATACAGTACATAGTAACTAAGTTTCAAAGTCTGAAAAAATGGGGGAAAATCTTGAAATATTTTCATAAAGTCAGGTGCACATCCTCAATATATATAGAAACATTCTGTGAAGTTTCAAGGCTTTTGGTTGAAAACTGTAAGAGAAGTGATTTCACAAAGTAGGTACCCCTATTCAAAAACTTGTTAAAAAGTGACTAAGTTTCAAAGTCTGGAAAAATGGGAGAAAATCTTGAAATATTTCCATAAATTCAGGTGCACATCTTTAATATATATATATATATAAACATTCTGTGAAGTTTCAAGGCTTTTGGTTGAAAACTGTAAGAGGAGTGAGTTCACAAAGTAGATACCCCCATTCAAATACTTGCTAAAAAGTAACTAAGTTTCAAAGTCTGGAAGATGTGGAAAAATCTTGAAATATTTCCATAAAGTCAGGTACACATCTTCAATATATATATAAACATTCTGTGAAGTTTCAAAGCTTTTCGTTGAAAACTGTAAGAGGAATGAGTTCACTAAGTAGGTACCCCTAATCAAATACTTGCTAAAAAGTAACTAAGTTTCAAAGTCTGGAAAAATGTGGAAAAATCTTGAAATATTTCCATAAAGTCAGGTACACATCTTCAATATATATATAAACATTCTGTGAAGTTTCAAGGCTTTTGGTTGAAAACTGTAAGAGGAGTGAGTTCACTAAGTAGGTACCCCCATTCAAATACTTGCTAAAAAGTAACTAAGTTTCAAAGTATGGAAAAATGGGGAAAAAGTCTTGAAACATTTCCATAAAGTCAGGTGCTCATCCTCAATATATATAGAAACATCCTGTGAAGTTTCAATGTTTTTGGTTGAAAACTGTAAGAGGAGTTGAGTTCACAAAATCGGTACCCTATTTTCCCCGGCCTTAGTTACTGTTCTACTACACCAACGGTGCTCTAAAAGTCGGAAGAACTTAAGAAAGCACAACGTTTCAGTTTTCCTGCATGTCCAAAGTTCACATCATATTTGTTCATTTTATGTGAAATAAAGTAATATGTCTTTATGAAAAGAAATTAAAGGTTGTAAAAACCATGGATTAAACTACTGACAACAACTTTAATCGGATATCCACTGTAAAAACGATCTGCTAATAAGGATTTACAAGGTAAATACATTTTATCTGAATGTTTTAAAACATCGTTTTTTCAGTTCTTTTGTTTAGATTTTGATTTCAAGTTGTTCTTTCTTGTCGATTTATTTTGTTGATTCAAACTAAACAACTGGAAATAGTATTTAAATGAACATTGATCATGAAAATATCTGTCTTCAGAGACATATGGCACGTGAGAAGTGGAGTGTGTGCGGAAGATCGGAAGTATGTAGCAGAGATTCGAAAATAAAGCATGTCGATTTGATATTTAACTGATAACTGAAAAGTACAGGGTGTCATGATCATTTTAAAAGGGACAAGGGTGTACTGGACTAAAAAGGTCAGTCGCTACGCTATGTGAATACATAATGAGCTTGGGCATCGGGTGTCAAACGCAGGCATGCCCCCAAACACATGGCTAATTTGTATACGAACTACGGTATCGATATAGCCTACACAAGTCACAAACGATTTATCAACATAGCCAATGAACTTGTAAATAAACTTCTTTTTTCAGTTTCGTATCACTTTTTTGGGAACAATCTTTGATTTCTACTTTTTTGTCATGATTCGCTACCGACAAACTGACGGGAAGGAATTTTAATACCCAATGAAAGCGGGAAAATCCTCGTGACGTATCACGTAATGAATATTAATGAACCAGGTCGGGATATCCCAAACACAAAATATTGTTGCGCCGCACTGATACACACTTGCAAATTATACAAAAATAAAAGCTAACATCGGCCTTTACCAATGAGGACCTCTCTTACTACTTGGATACTAAAATACTCCTTGCATTCAACACAATTCACTTTAATTACATCTTGACATTAAAACATCTAACGAACTATTTCATTTCTCGAATGGATAAAAGTCAGAGTAGTTGTTCGGTGAATCGCTCTGAGCCCTATGCCAATACTTCAAGGGAAGTAACTTCCCTGTTGGTAAAAAACACCACCTAAAGACTATTGTGGCCAAGTTTGGTTCCCATTGCTCAGGTGAGCTAAAAAGTTAATAGTTTTGCAGATAATTAACTATTTTGGTATATTTGTGCATCTGTGACCTTGACCTTAGAACCCATGACCTTGATCTATGTACCAAAATGATCGTCATGTCAATACCTACAATTAACTGAAAATCCCATGCCATATACACCTCAAATGTTTAAAAATAGCTTTTATATCAAAGGTCAAAAACTAGGACATGACCTTGATCTTTGACTTTGACATCTATTAGAAGAAAAAAGGAATACAAGATCAACTGTGAAAACTTCATGCAATTATCTTCAGACTTTATTGAGTTATTACAAGAAATGTCTCATTTTAAACAAGAGGCCCATGGGCCTTAACGCTCACCTGAGGAAGAGTACATATCTTATGCAGAGGTTCAATGGTCAATGACATTAATAAAAGAGAATATCAAAATTTTAAGCAGTAAGGGCCAATAATATGCAAGTATTTTTGCAAATAAATTATAATAATTATTATATAAGTATGCTATATATAACATATCTATAGTCTAGCTACAATATATTATTTATAAACAGCTAAAACATCTGTATATTAAAATGTGCGTTAGGCCAATACCTACAATATTCCAATATACATGCCTATACAAAAAGTTTATAGTTTTTGAGATAATTAACCATTTAAGTATTCATTTGCATCTATGACCTTGACCTTTAAACCTATGACCTTCATTCATATATCAAAATGATCGTCAGGCCAATACCTACAATATTCCAATATACAGTGTACATGCCTATACAAAAGGTTTATAGTTTTTGAGATAATTAAACATTGTAGTACTAGTTTGCATCTATGACCTTGACCTTTTAACCTATGAACTTCATTCATATATCAAAATGATCGTTGTGCAAATGCCTACAATATTCTAATATACATGCCTATACAAAAAGTTTATAGTTTTTGAGATAAATAACCATTTAAATATTCATTTGCAGCTATGACCTTGAACTTTGAACCTATGACTTCATTCATATATCAAAATGATCGTTGTGCAAATGCCTACAATATTCCAATATACATGCCTATACAAAAAGTTTATAGTTTTTGAGATAATTAACCATTTAAGTATTCATTCAATTCTATGACCTTGACCTTTGAACCTATGACCTTCGTTCATATATCAAAATGATCCATAGGCCAATACCTATACAAAAAGTTTATAGTTTTTGAGATAAATAACCATTTAAATATTCGTTTGCAGCTATGACCTTGACCTTTGAACCTATGACCTTCATTCATATATCAAAATGATCGTTAGGCCAATACCTACAATATTTCAATATACATGCCTATACAAAAAGTTTATAGTTTTTGAGATAATTAAGTATTCATTCAATTCTATGACCTTGACCTTTGAACCTATGACCTTCATTCATATATCAAAATGATCCATAGGCCAATACCTACAATATTCCAATATACATGTCTATACAAAAAGTTTATAGTTTTTGAGATAATTAACCATTTCAGTATTCTTTTACTTGTTTACATTGTGACCTTGACCTTTGAACCCATGAACTTAATTCATATATCAAAATGACCATTGTGTCATTACCTACAATATTCTGATATATATGCCTATACAAAAAATTCATAGTTTTGCAGATAATTATCTATTTTGGTATTCTTGGACATCTGTGACCTTGACCTTTGAACCCATGACCCTGATCTATGTATCAAAATGATCGTCATGTCAATACCTACAAATAAATGAAAATCCTACACCATTATCACAAGAAATGTTAAAAAAATAAAATTTTTATCAAAGGTAAAAAACTGGGACATGACCTTGACCTTTGACCTTGACATTAATTGGAAGAAAATTGCAAGACAAGATCAACAGTGAAAACTCCATACAATTATCTTCAGCCATTATGAAGTTATAACAATAAATGTCTCATTTTAAAAATTACGTAATTTTACACAAAAAACGCGTAACCTATTTTTCGTCTAATTTTCATGAAAAACACAATTTTAATGATCCCAGGTATGCTGAATCTGAATATCCAATCAAAATTTGCCTGCACCTTTTGGTTTCAGAGAAGAAGATTTTTTTGTCTTTTTGCTATTTTTAGTAACAGCGGCCATCTTGTTGGGCGTGGCCAAACCCCAAACACAATTTTGAAAGGCCGTTACCCAGGCATGATAATCACCAAGTTACATCAAATTTGGCCCAGTAGTTTTGGAGAAGAAGATTAAAATGTAAAGTTTACGCACGAGGACGACGAACGACGGACGACGGACGGTGATAGATTGCAATAGCTCATCTGAGCCTTTACATCATTTTACACAAAAAACATGTAGCCTATTTTTAGCCAAATTTTCATGAAAAACACAATTTTAATGTTCCCAGGTATCCTGAATCCAAATATCTAATCAAAATTTGCCTACACCTTTTGGTTTTAGAGAAGAAGATTTTTTTTGTCTTTTGGCTATTTTTAGTAACAGCGACCATTTTGTTGGTGTGGTCAAACACCGAAAACAATTTTGAAAGCCTGTTACCCAGGCATGATAATCATTCAGTCATGATGGACGAAGCACAACGGACGATGGACGGTGATAGATGGCAATAGCTCAACTAAGCTTTTGGCTCAGGTGAGCTAAAAATTAATTGATATTTCAATATAAACAATTTTCTATTTATTTGATTGTGATATTTATTACAAGATATTTTACTTAGCTGAAATTTGTGCATTAATACATAAATAATTAAATTTTAATACTATCCAGTGTTGTAAATTTTTTGTATCTATGATCCTATAGATAGAATTTTTTGACGTCATATTAGCTGATGTCATATTGTGCAGTAAATGTTCATGCAAGGCTAACTACCAGCGGTTGCCATGGCAATAAGCTGTTTAGATTAATGCGCCATTTTTTGTTTTAATGCGCTGGTTTTTCTGTTTCATGTGTAAAATTTAAAGCTTACATGAATATTATGAATATTCAAGGCTCTACGATTGCAATTTTTTCACTAGCCTCCTGGCTAGTAAACCTGAGATTTGTATACAAATTTGCATACAAATTGTATGTATGGCCAAATTGTAATGTAAAAAATTCTGTGTATGAAAATGTTAATAATTCGACAAAATACATGTGATGAAACCGATAATGGCAGGTGCACATGTTCTTATGATGCTCAATATCTATGCATAGTTTAAAAAAAATTGCATCATATATAATTGAGTAACTATATAATTCTGCCAAAAAAGGAGTTGCACATGTTCAATGTATATAGAAACATCCTGTAAAGTTTCAGACTTGTTTGTTAAAAGCTGTAAGAGGAGTTTATTACACAAAATGGGTATCCCGGTATCTGGTCAACTCATTCCAATTCCAACTCATTCCAACTCATTTTCGCCAACTTGTTCCACTTTTGACTACCTACTCGTTCCAACTGAATTACCAAATCGTTCCACTTTTTTATGCAGAGTTTTTACACCTCTGTTTTTATTACCAACTAGTTCCAACTTTTTTACCAACTTGTTCCAACTTTTTTACCCACTCGTTCCAACTTTTTTTACCAACTTGTTCCAACTTTTTCAACAACTCATTCCAAATTTAAGAATTTTAATTGAATGATTTTAGCCGTTACCAACTAGTTCCAACTTTTATATAATTAAATAATTAATTTAATATATGATGATTTAAAAATCAAGGATATCCTAATTTTTAATTAATCACAAAGTTGCCCAGCTCTAACCACACGAAGGTATCCTCTTCAAGAGCCATAATTGTCCAAAGTTCCAAAAGATATATATAATTTTTTTTTAATATTACATTTTTTCGTTATATTTCCTTCTTTTTTTCTTTTCATTTCTTTTGTATCTTTCTTCATTTCTTTTCTTATTGTGTTTATTTTTTATTCATTCTGATTGGTTTGCTGTTATCGAGTAGTTTTTTTGTTTAAAGTTTGTTTGATCTTGTTTGAGAATACTTTGTGTTTTTTTACACGCACTTGTCGGTATTTAAAGAGGAAAAACAACCAAATTTTTCAATCGTACACTAATGTATATACAAAACAAGTAGACAGTTTATTTGCGAAACTAAAATCCTTTAAAAAATAAAGGATGCGCTGCTAATGCTCTTCATAACCGGACAAACTCTCCGTTTATCTGTTTATGGTGCCTATCAACTTAATAGTTCCGACAGTCGTGATAAACAAAGACATAGCAATTAATTGTGATCACCGTATATGACATTGTTTATTATTTATCTGTTATATAATTTATTTGTTAATTTAATTGTTTATCTATATTATGCTATTCTTAGTACCTCAGGTTTAATGTGTGTTTATAATCACTTGAAATAATGGAAACTATGGGAAATATTTATCCAGTGTTCTGCCTAGGCCGCGCCATTGGCGCTAAATAAATGCAAATGGCGCATAAATATCCCCACAAATGGGCCGTTCAGCGCGCTGAAAAAGTAAGCCGATCTAATAAAATTTAGAACATTTGAATTCATAAATTTGCATCGATGAAACTTGTCTGTCTTTTTGTTTACATTCGTTTTACAAAGCGTCTATTTCCATACCAACCAAGCGTCTAAGTGATCTCATTTCGTAATCTCCTTTCTAGAGGGTTCCAGATCGCAGTTTTGATTGGTGTTTGCCAATCGGTATTCTGTGACGCTTTGCTTCATCGCTCTTTCCAAAATGGCAGACGGCAAAAGAAAAATGAAGTCTTTATTAGATTTCTTTCAATAGCCGGCTTCAAAAGATAAAAAAAAAAGCCAATCTAATGAAAAAAAACGCATCGTGTACACAGGATGTGAGCCCCAATCAACCAGGGTGTAGTAGCGAGGTAACTTCTTCCTTCCAAATGCAAAATGCATCCCCCACCCACGTCATGTCAACTGCATCCGATACAGTAAAAAAACTGCGACAGTCGCAGACACCAGTGATAAAGGGAAAAAATAAACATCAGTAACAATTACTGTTACTTATAAAAACTTGGTTGGTATGGCCCATAAAATTTGAGAATGGCCCTTATTTTCTTGGCACAATGTTTATCTATTGAAAATAAAATAAAATAAATAAAATAAAATACAATAAAATAAAATAAAATAAAATAAAATAAAATAAAATAAAATAAAATAAAATAAAATAAAATAAAATAAAATAAAATAAAAACGCATGGAGATCTAATCAACTCAATTGAGAAATTTGGTACAAGTTGGTAGTTGGAACGAGTTGGCAAAAAATTTGGAACGAGTTGGTAATTCAGTTGGAACGAGTTGGTAGCCAAAAGTGGAAAGAGTTGGCAAAAATCAGTTGGAAAACGAACGAGTTGACTAGTATTCGGGTATCCCTCATATGGAATATTGTTGAAAAATGACTAAGTTAAACTACCAGGGTTTTACACAACTTTCAAAAATGTGGGTTTTTGGGAGTCCATTATAAAAATAAATGGGGTCCAAACTTTCAAAAGTAGGTCCCATAACTGAATTAAATTAAAAGTATTAATTATATAATTATGATTATATATAGTCCTGGTGGCGTGATAATGTTGGATTTTGAAAATCGTTACAACCGACTTGTGAATGCATTGTTTTTCGATGCATGGATGCATGTATCACAAGCCATGATCACCTTTTTTGCATTGTAATTCACACATGGATACCGCGTTAACCATGCTGTTAAAAACCCTTGTTCTCTTTTAAATGTCAAGTCAGATGAGCCTGACTGTACAGGTTCTGAATTGGGTCTTTGATTCTTTTTCTTTTGGTGTACACTTAGAAAATCGCCAATATTACTTTGCCGTTTAGCCTTTATGATAGTTCATGCAAGCTACTGATGTCAAGGACAAATTAAAAGTATTAATTATATAAGTATGATTATATATAGTCCTGGTGTTACGATAATGTTTTAATGAATTTTGAAAATTGGTACAACCGACTGTGAATGCATTGTTTTTCGATGCATGGATGCATGAATCACAAGCCATCACCTTTTTTGGATTGTATTTCACACATGGATACCTTCTGGACGCATATGATAATTTTTTTGCATCTAACATAATTTATTTTGCATAAAAAACACAGAATTGCGTGTCCAGTAAAACCCTGGTAAAACGTTGGTGCTATGGGGATTTAACACGTTGAAAAACCATGCAAATGGCGGATTCTGTTGGGCATATGATGTAAAACATCACCAAGGACATCACTTCCGGTGTAAACATCGTCATTTTTGCATGTGTAAAATCCCCATACCGTCAACATTTTCCTGTCTACAAACATACTTTATGACAATCGCGAATGCTAGGTATAAGTAAGTGAAAAAGTGAAAAATATCAAACTTTATTCAAATTTATTTGATTTTCTATGGATATAAAGAGAATTTTACTGTCACAGTCGCTCCTACAGTAATTATATTTCTCTAAAGCAATTATATTTTTGATTTCGGGTATTATAACCACTAAATTTTGGTAAAAATACGGCCAAAAAATGTGGGACGAGTTGGTAAAAAAAGTTGGACGAGTTGGTGAAATGAAGTTGGTATGAGTTGGAATTGGGACGAGTTGACTATACATCACAACAGCTACCTAAGGGCAAGGGAGATAACTCATGGACCTTTGGTCTCATTAAACACTTCCAGGTCACAAAAGGTCAATTGGCCCTGGTTCCAAATAGTACCTCTTAGACATTAAAATACTAATAATAAGGGGTATGGCTGATAAAATCAGGTACACAAATGTTATTGGGATAAACAATATATCATTGGAAAGTAGAAGGTACACAGAATAACTGTGTAATTAAAAAATTGAGAAATTGCGTAAGATACACTTGTATAAGTGGAAGTAAATAGATAGTTCTCATGTGATGTCACACTGTCCACTTCACAGGTAAAGTAGCGGCCATTTTGTAGGTATTTAGAAATTGAATCTTATTAATTCTTTCTAAAATAGGGTGTATAAAATTTATTGTCACATCTTTGTTATGGGGACAAAAATCTTATAAAATATACCAAATCAAAGTAAAAACATTGACAATTTTATAAATTTAAAAACTTTATTGATATCCCGATTACTTTTTGAAAAACAATAAATTAAAAAGATAGATATACGATATAGACTGACCAACAAAATGGCGACCACTTTACTGAAAAATTCGTCTGCTAGAGGTCCATGGGAACTATCTATAGGTGGACAGCATCCAGCTAAGGTTCCAATAAACACAAGCCGTGCATCCAGCTAAGGTTCCAATAAACACAAGCCGTGAATAAGTGTTTTTCATGTGGTATGCATATAATCCCATCTAGCGAAAAAAATCAACGGTAATGGTACCGTTTTTTACAATTGATTATTGAAGTGTTTTTAATTCCCTTTCAAATGGTGTATAATTTAATGTACCTATTACGTACAGAAACTCACAATGGCGTCACAAAGTTGGGTAATTTAACATGGGACCCTATGGGAATGGGCGAAGTGTTTAATGAGACCTTTGGTAATTTTACATCTACTGTCCTTACAGATATTTTAAGAATTCAAACTGTTATAGAATCAGTAGCTTGTGTTATTTTTCAAAAGATAAATAATATTTCTCAAGTGATTTTATCTGAAATAGCTCTAAATGCAAGCTTACCTCTGTTCTACATGTCAAATAGACCCATCGCCTAATCTAGCTGGTCGTAAGTCGTCTTCGTTGCCTGTCAATCCTTCCTCTGTTGCGAAGAACCTTCTTTTGAAGTAAACTGGCCAACAACCACATTTTGATGTATGGTACTAGTTCTTGGTAACTTTAAGTTTTGAAATCTTTTAGACAAAGGACAAATGGATATCATTTTGTGAAATCAACCCTCTTACAGTTTTTAACTAAGTCATAAAACCTTGAAACCTAAAATAAACGCACCTATACCAAAATGTACCCTACAAGAACGTACCCAATTTTGGACAAAATGTGTCGAACATGTAACGGATATACAATGTACTTAATCGCAATAACGTGAGACTAAACTAAATCGTTAGATCACGAGATAATAATAACAATAATAATACCGTAATAATACAGGAATACGGGAAATGACCCGTCTATGGCTGTAACGGCGAACATTTTTATTCACCTCAAGTTTATTTATTTATTTTTTTTTTTTTTGTATTTTAAAAATATTCATCTTGAACGTGTCTGACTGTGTCAGCTCGTTTGTTCTGTTTATATATAAACGTACATTATTTATAAATCGGTAATTTGTCCTTTTTAAATCCGTATTACCGGCTTTTTACTATTTACTATATCACATTTTTGGAGCCCGGCATTTTGCTGTCTCAGTCAATTTACATTATTGTCTGGCATTTTGATTGACATAACACTTACCAAACGTGGCGTTCATTGGTCAGTGTTATAATCACTCATTGTTTTTGTACGTCTCGGGTGATAGATTCACGGGTATAACAGCCAGCAGTTTTTTCCCGTGATTTGTCACTTGGGGAGACTACCGAGATTGATATAGTCCGTGGGCTAGGTGGACCAACCGTGCACCCCCAGGATCCTCCGACACTACTTTTTTCTGGTACCTTAGGGTGTCTAGTAATGGAATCAGGATGTTCCCCAGAAATAAGTTGGAATGCTCTTCATGAAAAACTTCAATATTTAACAGTACCTGAAAGTTTTCAGTAAATTTCTCTATTAGGCGTAGGAGAGCGTTTTTATCTTTGTTTTCAATAATATTATACAGATACAGATCATATTTGGTATCATTGTAAAGGGAACGTGTTCAGCTTTTATAAAATACAAAGTTGGTTGATGTAGCTGCTACTATGTCGTCACCATGACGTCATAAACACAAGTTTTGAGGAAAAACGCTATAAAATCGTGCCAATTTATCCTTTATAAAATTATTTCTGTACAGCATAATAAAACACAATAAGACAAGGTATGTTTTTAATTTACTTAATGAATTGTAGTTATAAATGATCATATATTCTCATCTTCAAGAAAAGACACCACTCTATTAGAAAAATATATTAAAGATACCCATTTTAAAAAAAAATGATCGAACGGGGTAGGGAAACGTTTTTATCTTTGTCGTCGATGGTTTTATGTAGATATACATCGTATTTGGTATCATTGTAAAGGGAACAGCTTCAGCTTTTATAAAAAATAAACTTGATTGGTGTAGCTATTACTGTAATGTTTCCATGACGCTATAAACTCAATTTTTAAGAAAAAACGCTATAGAATAATTTAAAATTATACTATATGAAATTATTTCTGTACAACCCAATAAAACACATGGAGACACTGTATAGTTGTCATTTACTTCATAAATTGTTGTTATAAATTATCATAAGTCTCATTTTAAAGAAAAGACGCAACTCTGTTATGAAAAATATAATAACTTTAAAGATGCTCTTTTATTTAAAATTGATCGAATCTTAAGATTAATAGTTTTCACGATAAAAGTAACCCAGTATGTTTTTTGTATCATCATCATCATCATCATCATCATCATCATCAATTTTTCATGCATTCAAAACAATACAAATTTACAAAAATGCCCAACATCATCACCCATTATTCTATAGCTAACAAAAAGCTTAATTAATAATCTTAGTTTGAGAATGACTTTAGTTCTAATCATTGCCATAGTGATTTAGCAGCTGTTATAATGGTAGAGATATGCCACAGGGTTGTTATATGCATCTGGAGCAGTGGAAACCTAACATACGTGTGATTTCTACCGCAGGCTAGTTGTAGCGAAAAGGAAACATATAGAATAAATTTCTTTTGCCTCACTATCAAGACTCTTGCAGTGCCTCCTCCTAGCAACATTCAGAAATTGTACAGGTAATTTTGTGGAGGGTTTCCCAGCAGCTACAGTCCCAGAGATGCAGTTCCGTCATGTTTTCAAACATTCATAAGCAAAATCATAGAAATTTTCTAACATTATCATCCATTATCCTTATAACATATGCTTTATCAGTACAAAGCATTATAAGACAACAAGCTGTTCCATTAATTACTTTACTAAAATAGTTTCTTGAACAATATATGGCCATCACAGTATTTTCCAATTGAAGCAATTTTGTTCCGTCTCTTTTATTTCTCACGAAGAGCTTTGGTCTTCTACTCTAACACTTGCCCTTTGGTGGATTTCTGTGCGTATGTCTAATCCAGTTCCAGCGTTTCTACACCATATAAGAGGGACGATTTACATTTGAGTTGAATATTGGGTTTTTGTTCTTAGTGGCAGACTAGCTTTCCATATGTTTCTTTATAATTTTGAATGCTTTTCTGGATATTTTTATTCTTGTCTTGATGTCTCGTTCTGTTCCTTCTTCAGCACCAATCATGCTCCAAGTAACAGAGCTAAATTACCTCTTTAATTTATAACTATCTTAATTTATATCTTTTGTTGTATTGTTGTTCAACATTTTGTTTTGTTTGAGTTGATCTTCATTCCGTTTTTTTAAAACTTTTTCGTTTAGTAGTGTGGTCTTTATCCACATTTGATTTAATGTGAGGGTCAATAGGCAGATATCAACGAAGCCCGCATATTCTATCTGGGGTGTTAATGTCCATTTTATTCCATTTATTGCAATTAAAGATGATTTGTGTTTATATACAGCTTTGACACATGAAAGCTTGGGGATAGATTTCTCTATTGTGACCTTAACAAATATACACTTAGTATTTATAAAGGTATAATGCAGATTGTCATTCTACTGACTGTTCCGAGTATACCTGGGCAGGCATGGCAATTTGGTCTGTGTAAGATTTTTTCCCTAAAACCGGCTTGTTTTGTTCAGAGCACCTAGTACCTCTTCTATTCCATCTTTTAGTCCATGTAGGATGATCTGTGACAGTATTTTCGCAGCTACATTGGGTAGCTATATAGTATGGCGCCTCTCCAGTTCTTACATCTCCATGATCTACCCTCTTTCGTAGTTTAATGAGATAGTCCATCTCCCATTGTGTTAGAATAATTTCTCTTATCTAGATGCTCAGTAATTTAGATATTTATTTAGGTCCTATAGCTTTTCCTTTTTCAAGTTGATTTAAACTTTTTTATTTCTTCTTTTGTTGGCACCCCTCCCTATTTTTATTATCATATGTATGTGGTGTTATGTCCAATATTTCTATGGGGTGGTCTTTTTGGTATATCGTTAAAGTGTTCAGCCCATCTTTCCTCTGTTGTGATCTTTGTTTCCATCCTTTCTGTTATATTATGGACTAATAAGACTTAGAGTTATTTCTCTTTGAATTATGAATGAATACCCCATGAATATCTGTATGTAAACCCCAATTTATAGGTTTATGACGTATGCATTATCTGACGTCAGAATGGTTGTGATTATTAAAAAAATGTCTACCTACATGAATAGACGTGTTGTCTTAATCATTCATGTATCATAACACCCTGACCACGAGAATATATTACATGGTGTCAGAGTAAATGCGACTTTATTGCATAGGAAATGACAGACCTTAGTGGTATTCCGACTCCCTGTATGGACTGGGACAGCAGTAATCTTCCAGAGGCGTGGAAAAAATTCACATGCCACGTGAACTTGATTTTTCAAGGACCTCTCAAGGAGAAAGAGGAAGACGTCAAGGTAAACTACTTACTTCTTTGGGTTGGCGACCGTGGTCGGGACATCTACAATACATGGGAATTAACGGGCGATGACAGGAAGAAGCTCAAACCCCATCTTGATAAATTCCAGCAACATGTACAACCGAAACTCAACCCGATATTTGCGAGGTACAAATTTAGTAATGAACTGCAGGGAACACAATCTATTGAACAATATGTAACCAAATTGCGTCTTATAGTGAAAGACTGTAATTATACAAATGCAAATGAAATGATACGAGATCGTATTGTTTTTGGGACAAATTCTGTCAAGGTCAGAGAAAAGCTTATCCAGGAAGGACAAACATTGACACTTGAGAAAGCTATCAGCATAGCTCAGTCACATGAATATTCGCGAGAGCAGCTTAAGTTAATGTCAGGACAGCCATCAACATTGTCATCGACTTCGGATGTGCATTCACTTAGGACAGCAGCCGCATCGGGACACAGATTTCAAAAACGTCGTCATGAAGGTCACCGAGGAGGACACGGCAAAGCACATGGTGGACGTCACAGTGACTCTTATTCACAGTGTGGTAATTGTGGTAATAGACATAACAAATCTGACATTTGCCCTGCTAAAGGCAGAAAATGTAATAACTGTCATAAACTTAACCATTTTGCTAAAATGTGCAGATCTAAACATGTGAATGTTAATGAAATTACAGGTAACCCACAACCAGAGGCGTCCCTGTCCCATAGTCCAAGTTCTGCCCCAGATCCAGACTTGTTTATTGATTCCATTAATGAAAGTAATGGTAAACTTAATGTACAACAAGATAAGGCATTTGCAACTTGTGCTATTGGTCCAAGTTCAGTCCCAATTAAGTTCAAACTAGACACAGGATCCCAAGTTAACATAATTCCTTTGAAGGAATATCAAAAATTAAATATCAAAAAGTCACTTCATAGGTCAGATCGTACATTATCGGCATATAACGGTGGTTCACTACGCGCTGTCGGATCGGAACGGTCAAGTGCCAGTATCGCGATATTACCCGCGATATAGAGGTTTACGTCATCGACACCGATTCACCTCCGATATTAGGTCTTGGAGATTGCGTTGCATTTGAGATAATACAATTTGTCTATGCTGTCGAGACTGTACCAAACGCGATAATCGAAGGCGGAGTTCCGATGAACAAGGAATCCGTTCTCTCGGATTATGGAGATATATTCAAAGGTATCGGTAATTTCCCTGGTGAGTGCAAGATTCATGTAGATCCATCGGTCGAACCCGTGGTTCACCCGCCGAGACGCGTTCCGGTCGCTGTTCGCGACAGACTTAAAGCGGAACTAGATCGAATGGAAAGTCTGAATATCATTACCAAGGTAACCGAACCGACTAATTGGGTTAATTCTCTTGTAGTTGTGGAGAAAAGCTCCGGAAATCTGCGCGTATGTCTTGATCCGCAAGACTTAAACAAGGCAATCAAAAGGCCACATTACCCGCTCCGTACACTAGACGACATATTGCCACAATTAACAAACGCCAAGTACTTTACGAAATTAGATGCCAGATCAGGCTACTGGGCGATCAAGCTGGATCACGAATCGTCGTTACTTACTACATTTAACACGCCTTACGGTAGGTACCGTTATCTACGCTTACCGTTCGGATTGAAATCTTCACAAGACGAATTCCAGCGAAAGGTTGATGAATGCCTCGAAGGTATTCAAGGAGTTGTCACAATCGTTGACGATATCCTTGTATATGGTAGTACACGTTTGGAACATGACCTGAATTTGCGAAGAGTGCTCGATAGAAGTCGCCACAAGGGCATCCGTTTCAATGTAGACAAGTTAGAGGTAGGCGTTACGGAAGTTCGCTATTTCGGTCACTTGCTCACATCATCTGGTCTCAAACCAGATCCTAACAAAGTATCTGCTATACACGACATGAAACCGCCGAAGAACCAGGGCGAACTAGAGACATTTCTTGGCCTAGTTAATTATCTAGCCAAATTCGCGCCTAACGTTTCAGAAGTAACCGCACCACTTCGTCAGTTACTTATAACGAGTTTGTATGGGATACACCTCAGTCACAAGCGTTTAACCGAGTCAAAGACATTATTACCAAGAGTCCTGTCCTTGCGTATTTTGACCCGCAGAAACAGCTTACGTTACAGGTTGATGCTAGCAAATACGGATTGGGCGCTGCGTTACTTCAAGACGGAAGACCATATGTTACGCATCGAAATCGTTGACGTTTACCGAACAAAATTACGCAAATATTGAACGCGAAATGCTTGGAATCGTATTTGGTTGTCATAGGTTTCATGAGTATGTTTACGGACGGAAAGTGACCGTCGAAACAGATCACAAGCCTCTCGAAGTCATTGCTAAGAAACCATTACATGTCGCGCCACCAAGATTGCAGCGAATGCTTTTCAGCATACAAAAATACGACTTGGACATTCGCTATAAGCCCGGAAAGGACATACCTGTCGCGGATACGCTAAGCCGTAACTATTCGGAAGACACTACAGTAAATTTATCGGACAAGGTAGAATTACAAGTACATTTTGTCTTAGCTAACGTACCGGTTAGCGATTGTCGCTTACACGAAATCCGCACCGAAACACAAAAAGATAAGATACTTAGCAAACTCATGGAAATCATCGATGAAGGTTGGCCACACCTCCGACGTCAATGCCATTCATCCGTTATTGAGTTCTGGAATTACAGAGACGAGTTATCTGTCATAGATGGTATAATTTTCAAAGCCGATAAAATAGTGATACCGCTTAGCATGAGGTCTTACATGCTCAATGCAATACATAGTGGTCACATGGGTATCGAAAGATCTATCCAACGAGCTCGAGATGTACTATTTTGGCCGAAAATGACCGACGATATCACGAATGTCGTTAAGCAATGTGCTGTATGTCAGGAGAACCGGAACTCGCCTCAAAAAGAACCTCTGATTTGCTCAGATGTTCCAGATTACCCTTGGCAGGTAGTCGCTACAGATCTGTTTTATTGGGATCACAAAGATTATATGGTCATAGTCGATTATTACAGTAGGTATTTCGAAGTATACCAGCTGTGTAATACTCTCAGTAGCACTGTTATCAGTAAGTGTAAGAATGCTTTTTCGCGTCACGGCATCCCGGAAAAGGTAGTTTCGGACAACGCGATGCAGTATACTTCGAGCGAATTCACCGATTTCGCCAGAACATGGAATTTTACACATGTTACCTCAAGCCCGAGATATCCACAAAGTAACGGTCTTGCCGAAAGAACAGTTCAAACTGTTAAGCGTCTTTTTACAAAATCGAAGTTATCAGGCATTGATCCACTTATTAGCTTGCTTGAATATCGTACAACACCGCTTGATATAGGCTCATCACCATCTCAGCTTCTGATGGGACGTAGATTACGTGCCGCATTACCAGTTACCGTTCAGCACATGGTTCCGGAAATACCAGTTAATGCGCGTGATAAAATGATATCTAGCCGAATGCGTGCGAAAAAACAATACGATAAAAATGCTAAACCAAGAAAAACACCGGAAGTTGGAGAATCTGTTCGCTTTCAAAAGTTTGACAAAAAATGGAATCCAGCCGTTATAGTTAACAAACATAACGGTCGTTCTTTTTCATTGCTAGATCAAAACGGTACGATTTATCGCCGCAATACATCACACATCTTGCCAACAGCGGAGAAACGCGAACAAATTACAGAACCAGAGTATCGCACGCTCGCGGATAATATAAATTCTCAAAGTGCACCAGTGTCGGAGACAGTTAAATCAGTGTCGGATCCAGTTAAATCACCTGGGCCTATCACCATGTCCAACTTACCCTCACAGCCATATATAACACGCTCTGGTCGTGAGGTTAAACCCAGGATTATTCCATCCATGTAAATACTTACTTTGTTCTTGTTTATTACGTTGACGTTTTATTTCAAGTTTCACAAATTAGTGACATTAATATCAGATGTGGCAATGTGTTTCAGTGACTTTTATTCAGTTTAAAAGGAAGGGGATGTTATATTATGGACTAATAAGACTTAGAGTTATTTCTCTTTGAATTATGAATGAATACCCCATGAATATCTGTATGTAAACCCCAATTTATAGGTTTATGACGTATGCATTATCTGAAGTCAGAATGGTTGTGATTATTTAAAAAAATGTCTACCTACATGAATAGACGAGTTGTCTTAATCATTCATGTATCATAACACCCTGACCACGAGAATATATTACACTTTCCTTACACCAGTCTGTCTGTGTTTGCTGGTTTACCTGTGTGTTTCTTTGTTGTTAGGTATAGATCTTCTAAGTTTCATTAGCTACTATTTCTTGTGCGGTTACAAGATTTTCCATTTTCCATATATTTTCGTTTATCAAATGTTTGTGTTCCTTTATATTTCTTCCTTTGCCTCCTCATACCCCCTTCATACTTATCATACTTTTCTCTTGCATTTCCTTGTGATATTTTGTCCCGTGTTTCCTCTGACAACCATATTCTCTGTGTCGTTATACAGGTATGCCCATTTTATGACATTCCAGCTATCATTATTATCACCCATAGCTGTTAAAGCATAAAACCTGTTCTTCAGACTAATCTTAATTCTTCTTTTTTTCCTGTTGTTTCAATTTTCTAACATTAAACTCATGTTCTGTTTTTCCAGAATTTGTTTGGCTGCTTTTATATTTATCTTTGTCATGATAAAGAGGTGGTTCGAGTCGACATCTGCTCCATGCATTGCCCTGACATTGAATATGCATCTCCTAAATTTTTCTATAGTTATATGGTCAATGTTTTTTTGGTGATACCCATGTTACTTTATGACAATCTTTGTATGGAAATACTGTGCCTCATTGTAGTGATGAAGCATAAAAATAATAAATAATATCTTTAGAAATTTTCTATGATTTTGCTCATAACTGTTTGAAAAATGACGGAACTGCATCTCTGGGACTGTAGCTGCTCCGAAATCTTGCACAAATTCACCCTGGGTTAGTAGGATATAAAGTTGGTAGTGAAGTAAAAAAGATTTATTCTTGATGTTTCCTATTCGCTACAACTAGTCAACGGCAGAAATCGCATTTTAAGTTTTCACTGCTCTAGCTGCATATAACAATCCTGTGGCATATGACTACCACTAAAACACCTGCTAAATCACCATTGATAATACTTTGAATTCAAAGTCATTCTCAAACTAAGATGATTAATTAAGCTTTTTGTTAGCTATAGGATAATGGGTGATGATATTGAGCATTTTTTGTAAATTTGTATTGTTTTGAATGTATGAAAAATTGATGAAGATGATGATGATGATGATGATGATGATATTTCTACAAAAAGACATACTGGGTTACTTTTATCGTGAAAACTATTAATCTTAAGATTCGATCAATTTTAAATAAAAGAGCATCTTTAAATTTTTATATTTTTCATAACAGAGTGGCGTCTTTTCACAACAATTTATGAAGTAAATGACAACCATACAGTGTCTCAATGTGCTTTATTGGGTTGTACAGAAATAATTTCATATAGTATAATTTTAAATTATAGAGTTTTTCTTAAAAAAATGAGTTGATGACGTCATAGAAACGTCACAGTAATAGCTACACCAATCAAGTTTGTACTTTATAAAAGCGGAAGCTGTTCCCATTACAATGATACCAAATATGATCTATATCTACAAAATAGCATCGACAACAAAGATAAAAACGTTTCCCTACCCCGTTTCAATAATTTTTTAAAAAATGGGCATCTTTTATATATTTTTTCCAATAGAGTGGTGTCTTTTCTTAAAGATGAGAATATATGATCATTTATAACTACAATTCCTTAAGTAAATTAAAAACATACCTTGTCTTAATGTGTTTTATTATGCTGTTCAGAAATAATTTTATAACGGATAAATTGACACGATTTTATAGCGTTTT
Organism: Anadara kagoshimensis; assembly: GCA_021292105.1. NCBI lineage: Eukaryota > Metazoa > Mollusca > Bivalvia > Arcoida > Arcidae > Anadara > Anadara kagoshimensis. Next base: position 42,393,407 of record CM037859.1, on the reverse strand, counting down.
TCTCAAAACTTGTGTTCATGACGTCATGGCGACGACATAGTAGCAGCTACATCAACCAACTTTGTATTTTATAAAAGCTGAGCATGTTCCCTTTACAATGATACCAAATATGAGCTGTATCTGCATAATATTATTGAAAACAAAGATAAAAACGTTCTCCTGTCCCTAATAGAGAAATGTACTGAAAACTTTCAGGTACTGTTAAATATTGAAGTTTTTCATGAAGAGCATTCCAACTTATTTCTGGGGAACATCCTGATTCCATTACTAGACACCCTAAGGTATTAGAAAAAGTAGTGTCGGAGGATCCTGGGGGTGGGGGTGGGGGAACACGGTTGGTCCACCTAGCCCACGGACTGATAAGAATGGCATATGACCTGGTCACTCGATCTCTGGTCTTTGGGAGTAAAATGCCTCTACCTTTCATTTAATTTTTGTTAAGTTTTTTTAAGTTCTTAAATGGTGACGGTTATTTTTGATTCGAATTTACTCTAAATTATCTTTGTTTAGGGACTTTTAAAGCATTTTTCTTATTCATTTTTGTAGAATATTTTTGCTCCCTTGACCATTTCCCTAATGTCCAGGTTTCTCATTTTAGGTACCGTCGTCGTTAGTATTAATCTTATTCACAAATAAATATTGCATTCCTGTTTCTCTTCCGTTTCCACATTTATATAATACTAGTATTTCTGATACCTCTTGCCATTTTGAGTAGGATTTTTGACTGGTTTTGCATTTATTGATAAATTCCCATTTATGTTATCTGCACTTGGGTTTATGAGTCGTCTCGCCGTTATTACTTGTTCATATTATTTTCCACGTTATATACAATTATTAAGATTTAGGGAGACAGGGTGAATTTACTTGATACTGTTGTCTGTTGAGCTATTTATTCATTATTTGTTGTTGTTGACACTTTAAGATATTCATAAAATATAGATCTAATTCAATATTTGAGGATATTTTACCATAATAAATTTTGTGTTTTGTATTTAAATCCAGTTGTTGTAGTGGTCTTTTTAGTTAAGAAAGCTGTGTCACAACCTAAGAATATTGAACCATCGCATTAACTCGGTTCCTGGGTGGATTTTACTAAATCCTATACTGGGTTCCGGTTACATAGGTAACATGTATGACGTCATAGAAAATTTGCATAGACCATATACGTCCAATTCATTTGACGCCTCGCGTGCACCACTTTTCTCAAGGTCATTGAAGCGGGGAAATCGACAGGAAGTGAGTTCCATATTGGGGAAATCTCGCTCGTCTCGTACATCAGAAATGGAAGCAAAAAACGTTGATGGTGAAAATAATTCATTGAAACAAGTTATAATTTAATTAGGTTCATCAAATACCCAGTTGAAATTTTTACGTTTATTTCGCCATTCTTGCTGATCTCCGAAGTGTAACGTTTCAAGATTTGATATCACGTGATTTCTTTTGATTGGGTCAAAGTTCAATTCAGATCGATAACCACTGTTATCCAAGCAGCGATAAGCAACCCCACTCGCCTCAACCATGAGCACACAGTATACAATGCGGGAAGATATAACATTTTCCAATTTCAATTTATACAAATTGAAATCCATAGTTACCTGACACAAAACTATAACAAGGTTAGCGTAACCACAGTATATGACTTCCACGGTAATTCATTTTCACATATTATTACTTAATTGATTGGAAATTTTAATTGCATATATGTGACCCTCGCTGAATGCAGTGAAAACAAAAATGGCGTTCATCAGAACGGGAAAGACGTTATCACAAACAATAGATTTTTTTAAATAGCAACATACGTTTTTCAAAAGAGTTAATGGACAGATTGTCCCAATAGATATTATTATTAAAATACAGATAAAACTGATAATACATTTATTCTGATTTGAATTTAAATTTTGACAAATGCTGCAGTACACCGACCGAGCTTGGACAGTGTGACTTTTAGGTGCTGACTAGAACTGACGTCCTTGGAATATAAGAATTTCAACTGGGGTAACAACATTACACCTCCCGGACTTGCTTCTCGAAAAAGAGTTTATACAAGGGAATAATACTTTGACAGGTGTAAAGTGCCCATTTCCTCTTTACTGCCCCAGAAGTGACCATTTCTTAAAGCACAATATTTCCAGTATTTCATCTAAGAACGACGTTCGGTTTTAATCTAGGTAAATAATTAATAATCTTGACTAGGGTAAAAAATATACTCCATCCCAACATCTTAGAACTAACCGTCTCGATATAAGTGAAAAAAACATTTTAACTTTCGGGGGATGTCTTTGCTTATTTCTCTTACAAAATTTTACAAAGAAAAAACATGTGGAAGTTCACCTAGATGAATCTTTTTCTTTTTCTCTGTCTTTCTTTACCATGTTTGATAGCATTACACAAATGATTTTGCTTTTTACAATATTTGTTTACATGCAATTGTTATTGTCTGGTGATATAGAATTAAACCCTGGTCCTTCCTTTATTGATGATTCAGTAAGATCTTAGTCTAATACAAGTTTCTCGTCATTTATGTCGGACACTATTTATATAGTAAATATTTTAGTATAGTACATCTAAATGTTCAAAGTATTAAGCATAAAATTCCTATTATACAGTGTCAATTAGGCGACTATGATATTTTAGCTTTTACTGAGAGTTTGTAACATGATGATACAGCAGATTCTGAAGTTCTACTTAGTGGTTTCTCACACCCGTTTAGATCTAAAGAACGACAGAACAGAGAAGAGGGTGGTGTTATTGTTTATGTCAAATGTTCTGTTGCTACAAAACGCAGAGAGGACTTAGAAATTAACGGAGTTGAATGTGTACGGTTGGAAATAAAAATTACTGGTAAATCATTTTTATCAGGTACTTTTTATAGACCCCGGACTCTAGCTCACAAGTCTGGGATAAAATTAATTATTCTATCGATTCAGCCTATAATTGTAACTCTGATTATATATTTATCACAGGTGATTTTAATGATAACCAACTTACTGGTCGCAATACTGAGTCTGGTGAATTATGTTTTATTTTTAACTTATCTTAAATTGTTAAAGAACCTACTTACTATACAGAGTATTCAACATCATTGTTAGATTTATTTATTGTTAATGATGAAAGTATTGTATACAAGTGTGAAGTTGGCGAATGTTTTTTAATACAAATACTCGGTACCATTGTCCAGTATATGCCTTTTTTAAATTCCCAAAATTATCATGTAATACTTTTAAAAAGAAAATTTGGTTGTATGATAATGGTAATTATGATTTATTGAGAGAAAATTTAGGTAACACAAATTGGGATAATATTATAAATAATGAAAATGTTGACGAAGCCACCTCTCATCTTACTTCAACTATAATTGACACTGCATCTATCAGCATTCCAAATAAAACTGTTGCTATTAGACCATCCGATGCACCTTGGATGAATAATCAAATAAGAAAATTAATACGGAAACATAAACGTTTACATCACGAGCTAAAAGAACTAACAGTCCTAATCACTGGTCTCAATTTAGAAAAATGAGAAACAAATGTGTTAACTTGATTATTGTTATACAAAATTAATTGATGAATTAAATAACGACTCTCTAAATATTAAACAATGGCGGAAAATAAGTAAAGATTTTATGGGTAAATCTAGCAAATCTACCTCATTCCTTGTTATTCAGCAATCAAATTTATAATGACCCTGATGATGTAACAAATATCTTTAATGAATATTTTTCCTCTCCGTCTTACATTGACGATGATTCTGTATCTCTTCCATGTCTACAGAACCTAATTATCCTCTCCTGGATAACATTACTCTCTTAGAAAGTGATGTTAGAGGTATTCTACTCTCATTGGATACTTCTAAAGCAGTTAGACCTGATGGTAATCATCCTAGATTACTGAAAAAGGTGCGGACAAGCTCACCTCTCTGTTTTTTAATAAACTTTTAAATAACTCATCTTTTCCGTCATTACGGAAATTAGGAAATGTTGTTACAATACACAAGAAAGGAAAAACAGACGATGTTAGTAATTATCGCCCTATTTCATTGATTAGCATACTTGGGAAAGTCTTTGAAAGATGTGTCCTTAAATATCTTAACAACTATTCGCTACATAATCACATATTGACCCCTTTCCAATCTGGTTTTGTCCATGGCGATTCTACTATTAACCAACATTCATACCTAACCAATCAAATATTTCAAGCCTTAGATGATAGCAAAGAAGTCCGTGCAGTATTTTTAGATATTAGTAAGGCTTTTGATAGAGTCTGGTGATTCTGTATCTCTTCCAATGTCTACAGAACCTTATTATTATCTCCTGGATAACATTACTCTCTTAGAAAGTGATGTTAGAGGTATTCTACTCTCATTGGATACTTATAAAGCAGTTGGACCTGATGGTATTCATCCCAGACTACTGAAAGAAGGTGCGGACAATCTAACCTCTCTGTTTATTTTTAATAAACTTTTAAATAACTCATCTTTTCCGCCATTACGGAAATTAGGAAATGTTGTTCCAGTACACAAGAAAGGAAAAACAGACGATGTTAGTAATTATCGCCCTATTTCATTGATTAGCATACTTGGGAAAGTCTTTGAAAGATGTGTCCTTAAATATCTTAACAACTATTCACTACATAATCACATATTGACCCCTTTCCAATCTGGTTTTGTCCATGGCGATTCTACCATTAACCAACATTCATACCTAACTAATCAAATATTTCAAGCCTTAGATGATGGCAAAGAAGTCCGTGCAGTATTTTTAAATATTAGTAAGGCTTTTGATAGAGACTGGCACAAGGGCTTATTGCGTAAACTTAAAAGTATTGGTATATCCGGTTATGTACTTTCTTGGTTCTGCAGTTACTTATCAAATAGAAACCAAAGAGTTGTTATCAAAAATTATTCTTCTAATTGGAATTCTATTTCTGCTGGTGTTCCCCAAGGTTCTATACTTGGTCCTTATCTATTTCTCATATACCTAAATGACATTGTTAATGGTATCACGCGTAATATTAGACTCTTCGCCGATGATACTTCCCTATATGTTATTGTTGAAGATCCAAGATCTGCCAGTATTTCTCTTACCCATAGTATTGATGCTATTCATTCATGGTCTCAAAGATGATTAGTTGACTTTAATCCTAATAAAACAGAATGTATGACCTTTTCAAAAAGAAGAAATATCCAAACCTTTTCAAAAAGAAGAAATATCCAAACCTTTTCAAAAAAAGAAATATCCAACACCCACCATTATATATGAATAATATTCTGCTCAAAAAGTTTTCACTCACAAACATCTGGGGATAATTCATCTGTTGGTTCTTGGTCTTCCCACATAGACTCTATATTAGGTAAAGCTCAATCTCGACTTTCTTTACTGCGCCTTTTAAAATTCAAGTTAGATAGAAATACATTACAAAAACTCTATTTAACATTGATCAGACCCATTTTGGAATACGGAGATGTTCTATGGGAAAATACTACATTGTTTTATAGTAATTCGCTTGAAAAAATCAATTTGGAAGCAGCTCGCTTTGTTACCGGTGCCACACAACTAACTAGTACTTCACTTCTCTTAAAAGAATCTGGCTGGGAAACACTAAGTGACAGACGTAAAAACACTTATTCTATTTTATAAGATGTATCACAATATGACTCCTGACTATCTTTCTAATTTAGTGCCCCCTCACAATTTAAAACCCATTCGTACAATACACGACAACAGAACAATCTCGTACACATCTCTTCGAAAACCAAACATTATTTCGACTCATTTTTATCCTCTGTTGTTAGAGATTGGAATGAAATTCCAGTGGAAATAAGAAGCTCTTCTTTATATAGGTTCAAATCATATCGAAATAGAAATAAGTTAAATATTGCAAAGTTTTTTGCTAAAGGCAGTCGATTGGGACAAAGTCTTCACGCACGCCTAAGCATGAATTGTAGTTCGCTAAATAGTCATCTGTCCCAGAAAATGATAATTGATTCTCCCAACTGTCTCTGTGGTAAAACTGAAACCACCAAACAATATATATTTGATTGCCAAAATTTTAATCGACAAAGAACTGAACTATATAATTCCTTAAACCACTACAATTTTAATTTAAATACTCTTTTGTACGGCAATCCAAACTTATTTGATGTCGAAAACACAGAAATCTTTTTAAAATTTCAAAAATGTATCATTGATACTAAAAGATTTAAATAACTTGATCGCATTTTTCAGAATTTATTTTTACAAGAAGTTAGTAACAATTTTAATTAATATTTATCATCTTTACAACAATTTAAAGAATTTTTCCAATCCATTTCTGTTCTTTTATTACATAAGTGCATATCATTACATTATTATTTATATTGATTATTATCATCTACATTTTTATTTATATTGATTATTATCTATTGTCGGTCTTACTATTTGTAATTATTATTCATGGAGACAGATTAATATAATGGTATTTAACCATGGTTTCCGAATCCATATATATTTATAATTATGTATGTTATTGTATAACAATTTACTGAATGAAATATTGTTTACACTAACTTTCGGGGGATGGAGTTCCTTATCGGGATAACTTTGCATTGTATGCAGAATAGCTATAATGGATTTATCTAAAATTAAACATATGCCTGTCAAGTTTTTATCACATCATTTGTTTTTTATCTGAGATCTGTTTTAGAAAAATTCAATGGGCTATCATGACACTATATGCTTGTCACTTGTGAATGTTGAAGGTGTACACGCCAAGAGGAGTTTACTCTCTCTTACCATTGTTAACCCCCCTCCATCATGTACTCGTTGCATATTTATTTTCCCCTTTTTAGTCTTCATTTCAGAGAGGGACCTCATATCTCTATAAAATAATGTTGCAACACAACTAAAATATATGTTATGTAAAAACTGTGTGTTGTCAGTAATGTTTCTCTATGCAATGATTACATGTTTGTGCATGTTGTATTGTTGTAGGATTATGTGCCAGTGTGTCTTTCTTCTAGTGGCACGCACTCGGGGGGGGGGGTGATTAAAGTGCTAGCTCACAGAGTCAGCGCACCACAGATAAGCATTCCACGCTCTAATAATAACATTATTCTATAACTAGACGATAATCTATCCTCTTATAGGTCGCGCACGATAACTTGGCACATCCGGGCTTATTCATTTTGTAAATAAACATTGTAACTCGGACTCATGAAACACGCACATTGAACAACTCGCCAATGTCCATGCTGCACCTTCATACATATTTTTGTTGAAATATAAATATTTATCATATTCCACTTATCTTGGACATTTTCATTTATGTTCTTTATTTGAAACTTTTTAAATATTCACATGAAATTATTTCATTTCTGTATAATTTTTGTGAAGTTCCACATACTGTGGAACGAATTGTCTGAAGATATAACAAGGTATTTGTCCTTAACACCTTTAATTTGATAGGATAGGTTACTGTCGTCCTTGGCTCAGTGGTATGTAACATATCTTACAGTTAGTGGACAGCTATATAATTTTGTCACAAGTGAGTTCGAACAATGCCGGGTCCATACGTATATATTTTTAATTTTATCTAATTTTGTTTTTAATTTTTATTATAAAAACTTTTCAATTAAAAAGTAAAAGAAATAAATGAATCTATACTAATTATTTAAATGTGCTATCAGGCTAATAATTAATAATTTCTATCTTGTAAATGTATGAACAACCTAAATTTTAAAATTCTTGTGGAAATTATTTCTACCAGAACTACATAACATTTAAAATTAGCACAGGGCAAAATTTTAACGTCTCGTTTCATACAGAAATCAAAATATTAGCACTATTTGGGACTAATCACTATTATTAATCCGTACCTCACCGCCGCGTCATACGAAAAAATCAAACTGTAAACCTATATTAATTTGGAAAAGGATGCCAACATCAATAAATTGTATACTGTGTTTATTCATTTATTTATTTTTTTTTAATTTATTTATTTTATTTATTCATATCTGGGAATAGACAGTTAATATTGTTGTCATGTGCATAATTTTAAATTTAATATTTTTCTCTGTTAAAATTCAAAATGCTCCACATGACGCTGTGCGAAATATAAAAATACAATTCCTCCTTACAAGTGAAATATTTTATGTCCAACAACACAACTCATATTAATGCATTCATTTATAATTTTTATTAATAGATTCAAAATTAAAGTGAATCAAATGTACCAGTTTCCAATTTGTGATGCAAGAGATTACAGCAGGTGTTTGTTCTAATTAATAAAATAATACAATAGGATATGAATTCCAACATATCATGGCGTTGGGTGGATCTGAAAGTTAAAAGGGACGAGATGTTAATTATTAAGTTAATTGGACCATTAATTAGAACATGCGAACGAGTTGAATGGTCACGCCCTCGTAAAAATGTGAGAATATAGTATAATAGGTATAAGACGAAAACGAGGCAACACGTGTGATTTTCATAACCGAGAAGATGTCTGAAAATAAAAAGATTGTATTAAATTCACAGGCAAAACAAATTGCCATCAATGTTGTAAAACATTGCTTTGATGAGGCAAAACAAAAATGTCTCAAAAATCCCATCAGCTGTCCCTTGGAGAGAGCAAGTGCAATGACGGGTGTGCCGAGGAGAACATTATCAAGATTAAAATCGTTCGGAATAGAAACCAAACAGGTTGATAGAAAACAGAGATCAGATAAATTTTTTATTGATGATTTTGATATCTGCGTAATTAGAAGAACAATAATTAATATGTATTTAAATAAACGCGTTCTTCCAACTATAAATGCTATTCATTCGGAAATAATTAACAAAATTGACTTTAAGGGGGGTAAAACAATTCTCAGAAAATTGCTTAAAGAAATGGGGTTTAACTGGAAAAAATGCAGCACAAATAGAAAAATCCTTATGGAAAAACCAGATATCGTATCAAAAAGAATAAATTACCTTCGCGAAATTAAAAAACTTAGAGAAACTGGACACAACATTATTTATATGGATGAAACGTATATAAACTCTTCACACACTGTACCCAAGTGTTGGCAGCTGGATGGGAACGGTTTAAGTGTTCCAATCGGAGCAGGTGACCGTCTGATTGTTGTTGATGCTGGTTCAGAAAAGGGTTTTGTTCCTAATGCAAGCCTTATATATAAAGCCAAGTCATCAACAGGTGATTATCACCATGAAATGAATGCTGAGTTTCACTAAATGGCTTCGCGAAAAATTAATTCCAAACCTTGAACCAAATTCCGTCTTGGTAGTCGATAATGCATCTTATCATAACGTCCAAGAAGACAAAAAACCAACAACATCGTGGAAGAAAAAAGACATTCAGGAATGGCTCACAAAACACAACATTAAATTTACAGAAGACATGGTTCGCGCACAGTTACTTACAATATGCAAACAACAAATTATTCCACCTTCCTACAGAATTGATTATATATTAAGAGAACATGGACATAAAATTTTAAGATTACCACCTTATCATGCAGACTTAAATCCTAAAGAATTAATTTGGGCTGATCTAAAAGCATATGTTGCTTCACAAAATTTAAAATTTAAACTTTCGGACGTGCAACAACTTGCAGAAAAACAATTGAAAGACATATCGACAGAAAAATGGAAAAGGTGTGTTGAACACGTAAAGAAAATAGAAACCGATTACTGGAAAAATGACATCGCAGTCGATGAAGAAATAGAGAAATTTGTAATAAACTTGGACGATACCGATTCCAGCGACGAAGACACAGACACAGCAACAGAAGAAGAAGAGGATAACGAAGAAGAAACATCTACAGTGACGGCCGACGAAGAATCAACCATTTCAGAAGAAGATACGACTGATACAGCTGACGAAATTTTTAGTGTTACCAACTTGCATGGAGCTGCACAATTATAAATTCCAGACACAAAATAAAAACAAAAACAGAATAAGACTAAGTACATAAGATTAATAAATAAATAGTTTTGAATTAAAATTTTTCGCAAAGCCATTCAGTAACTTGTTTTAAATATATTCAGCATACATTTCATGGTGAAGAATTTATTATTTGATACAGCAAATAATAAGAAATTATTATTATTATTTTCTATTTTGACTTTTTATTAAATAAATATAGAGTCAAATAGCACACGACAATATATTGACGATATTATTATTAATGACATTATTGTTATTAAAATTACTATTATTAATGGGCTTAATCAAACTTTTTTGTTAAAAAAAATATATTATAGCAGGATAGAACTCTCAACACTTGTCCCCGTTATACACTATGGGCCAAAACATAACATTTATCGAACGAGCTGCAATGTTTATTTACAAACTGAAAAACCCCGGATGTGCCAAGTTATCGTGCAATACGGCCTGTAAAATGAGGAAGCAGTAACTTCAATTTTAAAGTCTATATATATGCCACACTAATCGGGTTGGAACCAACAAACCTCCAGCTCTCCAGCAGGAAGCTATACAACTGAACGACCAAAGCGGTCACAAACAATAGATTATTGACCCAGGGATACTGCAAGCCTAGGCTTATAAAGGCCCCCAAAAAGTTTTATGGCCGTCATTACAGTATTGTTGATAAGTTTGATAACTCTATGTCCGAATCGCTCCGGATATATTTAACGTCCCATAGTTTCATGTTCCTTTTACTTAATTTTGAGTACGCACGTGGCGTGTGCAGCTAGCTAAACAGGAGATGCTTACCCTTCCGAAGCTCCTAGATCAAGTTTATGTGTCAGTTTCAAAGTTTTTACTTTTACAAGCTTCTGGATAGTGATTTGGACATGGGTAAGTATGTTTGTAACTGCTCGATTATTTGAATGTGGCGATCTTGAACTGATATGAAATTTCATGATATACACAACTAGAGTACTTATTTATGCAATGCATAAATCAGTAGATTACACTATTTATTTATAGTTATAGTATGGTTAATGGTGACTCCAGATGAGAAGACATTACAACAAAATGGTGTCAAGTGATATGGATTAGTATATATACATGTATATATTTAATATATTGGGTGTTTGAATGACATTTTGTGTCCAAGAAAAGCTCATTAATACCAAAACTAGGTTCTGTGTGATAGAACAGGATTGCCTAGTAGCCGACTGAATAAATCGCCGGTACTGGTAGTGAGCAGACCTATATAGTCAGTTCCACTAGTATTGGGAAAGACACCGGTTTTCTTACAACTTACTCTTGTCAGTATAAAGAAATGTTATAACTTGTATTCATCTTCAATGATAACTTATCCTTTTTTTGTGCGTGTATGTGTGTGTGTGGGGGGGGGGGTATATACAATTATTAACGTCGACAATTATAGACATTTCCCGGGATAGGAAATGCCTAATTTCATATTAATACGGGAAAGATCCCGGCGCCCTCGTCTATAGGAAAAACGTATGGCGTCATTGAAAAAATACGTTCAATTTATTTGACGCCTCGCGTGCACCACTTTTCTCACATATACTGAGGTCATTGAAACGGGCAAATCGACAGGAAGTGAGATCAATATGGGGGATATCTCGCTCGTTCTGTTCACACAAAATTGAAGCAAAAACCATTTTCTTGAAAATACTCCATTCAAACAATTTATAATTAATAATTTTAAACAGATTTTTCAAATATTTACGTTTCTTTCGCCATTCTTGCTGATTTCTAAGTGTAACGTCTCAAGATTCGCGGCGCTGTGATTTTGCGATCACCCGACCGTTTCCTATCTTCAGTTCAGAAGAGTTGTTGCGGTCAAAGTTCAAGTCAAATCGATAACCACTGTAAGCCAATCAGCGATCGGCATTCCCACTCGCCTCCTACATGATCACACACAGTATACAATGCGGGAAGATATAAAATTTCCGATTTTACGTTATATAAATGGATGTACATGGTTACCCGTCACAACATTATCATGAGATTAGTGTAACCCGAGTATTTGACATCTACGATAATTGTTTTTAACATTTTAATACTTAATTGAACGAAAATTTGAGTGCCTTTGTGACCCTCGCTGATTGCAGTGTAAACAAAAATGGCGTTCGTCAGGACGTTGTTCACAAAGTCATTTAAAAACACGGTTATCAATAGAATTAACGGACACATTATCCCAATAAACAATTTCATTAAAGGACATATACTAGTATTATTTATTGATTTTTATTCAGATTTTAATGATTTAAAAATTGACGAATTCAGCAGTGCCCGTTTGCAGATTGATCAGCTGATGTGTCTGGGACAGTGCTACTTTAAATTAGGTGCTAACTAAAATTGACCACCTCAACATAAGAATTTTAGGTTTAACTGGGGTATAAAACCCCATTATTCCTCCTCAATATCGTGGACGGACCTTTTGAGAAAAAAAGTTGATACAGTGTATAAAATCTTGGTGTAAAATCATTTTCACTCCACCTTCAGAAGTGACCATCTCAATATATACCATTTAGTGAAAGAATCTTAACCGGGGCACAAGTGGTCATATTTCCAGTGAATTGGTATGTTTGTTTTCGATTGATTATTAAAATATACATACATTTACCAGTAAGTTGAAGTTACAGATTTTCCAATTTAAAATAATCGTTCGTGTAATAAAGCAATTATGTAAACATGCCTTGACTAAATATTCGATAGATATGAGGATTTATCAACCTCAAAAACATGATATTTACTACGGCTTTGGTGAATATAATATTTTTGGGGTTGATAAATGATCATGACTACCTCGTCAAAGGTCAATAATTGTATAATCATATCTTAACAGGTGCAATCCACCTTCTTCAGAAGTGACCTTCTCGATATACCATTGTGTATAAAAATTTTGACTGGGACAAAAAACCATCATTATTCCACCCAACTGACTGTTTGGATATAAAAGAAGAAGACGTTCATCTTCAACTTTTGGGGAGTGGGGCTCCTTATCTGAAACATTTCGCATACGGTATGCAGTAAAAATACTTAAGCTGAAAATCAACTTTATTCCAGTGCATTCCTATCGAACAAGTCATATAATTTGTTATTTACAATGAAGTGTTTCTCTGATTTGTGGTTTAGTAAATTCACGCCATAGTAATATAAGTATGATGCTGTGATTATTGCAAGTATAATGGACCTAAACCTTGTTCCATTGTACTATCTGGGGAAATTGGTATGCTAGGTGATTGAATGACCACTTCCATTATGCATTTATATCAAGGAAATGTTGTGTCCTGATAGAAAAGGATTGAAAGACGACAAAAAACGTACTAAGTAGCGTGTGCTATATATAACTCAGTACTTGGAAAGATACTGGTCTTTCGACAAAACAACTTGGAGAAACTTCTTCGATACTTTTGTTTAAAGTACTCATTTCATATTTTCCAACAGACAAAAAGTGGTAATTATTCTCAACACTGTATGTTTAAAGTTCTGTCTCTTTCACGTTCGATTGATGCAATACTCCACAGACATTTTACAACTTATATGGAACTTCAAAGGTACCGATTAATTTGTTTTTGGGAATTACTTTACTCAGCGACATTTAATATTAATGTCGCTGCTTTAATTCAAGATACATATGGACATTTTCCGGGATAGACAATGCCTACAATAATAATAATAATAATAATAATAATAATAATAATAATAATAATAATAATACGGGAAACGTCGGGAATTTCCCGTCTATACCGGTAGCCAAAACGTATGGCGTCATAGCAAAATTGCATAGACCATACGTCCAATTCATTTGACGCCTCGCGTGCACCACTTTTCTCAAGGTCATTGAAGCGGTGAAATCGACAGGAAGTGAGCTCCATATGGGGGGGGGATCTCGCTCGTCTCGTACATCAGAAATGGAAGCAACAAAAACTAAAAAGATAGAAGGCATTTCTCATACTAGACTTGTTACCGAGCAGTCTTCTCATTTTTTAACAATGTCACGGGATTTAAATTCAATTTAAACAGCTGTATCAGTTGAAAAAGGCATAAAATTAACTTGAAGCCTATCCAGTATCATCGACAGCCATTTCGGATCGAATTATTGTTGGCAGCAGTGTCCTACATAGCAATGATTCAGACACAGTAACAGTTGTTGACAGTGTCGAAGAGTGTTTGGGAACTACTCCAAATATAGTACAAATATTGTACTACAGTGTTGTCATAAAAGACAGTAACAGTTGTCAACAGGTGTCCAGCAGGGAGGTGTTGGGGAGCCACGGTAGATCCATGTAACAATTATCAACAGTGTCATACAGAGAATATGAAGCCATTTTAAATCCGGTCACAGTTTTCGGCAGTGTCCTACATGCTAGTATTGCTGAGCCACACCAGAGATAGTCACAGTTGTCATTGTGCTCATGCAGGACAGTGTTAATCGGGGACAAACATCATATCCAGTAACAGTTGTCAGCGGTAATCCACAAGGCAGTGTTGGGAAGCAGTGGTGTTGTATAGAACCGTGTGTGTGTTCTACAGAACAAAAGGCTGTTTAGAGTTGGTGAAATGACAATGTTTGAGTGTCAAAACTGTTCAACTGAAAAATTGTACTTTTTGTAAATGAAATAATACACTTTAAGTGCTTTAGACAACCTTTAGATAGTGTTTTGATCTGTTTGTACTTATATGGACATCTCTGTATATCTGTCTTTGGTAATCGGGTAGGCTATAGACTTTAGCTGAGATTGGAACAATGTATGCTTATTTATAGCCGGTTCTCGAATCTTCAGTGCGATAAAACCATATCATATTCTTAAGCTCTCTCAAACGTTGGTGACAAAGCGACCTGTTCCTTATTTAACAATAGAGTAGAACTAACATAATGAACTTCCTTTCGAAAAACACTGCACTGTTTTTTCAATCTAATCTTCATCTGACTACACGGGATGTTTTAATAGAACAAAAACTTTTGAATCTAGAAATCCAGGAGCTCTTTATGTTGCTCTATCTAGAGCTAAAACAGCTGGAAATAACCAAAAATATCCTGATTTCGCATGGAATCTTGAAATTCTTGTCAATGAAGACACGACCAGGAAATTACAAATTTATTATATTTTTGCATACAAATATATAAATACAAATTCATAGGCACCAAGAGTTGCAATAGTTAATGGAAGGAAATCATCACATCCATCTGTACTCTGACTGTAGGATAATTCATTATATAGGCAAATTTTAAGAGTTGCAATAGTTAATGGAATGAAATTATCACATCGATCTGTACTCTGACTTCAGGATAATTCATTTTATAGGCAAATTTTAACAACTATTTCATGCAAATCAATTTATACAAAGTAAGAGATAATTTTTGCACTTTTCAGGAAACTTATTGTAAACATCAATATATCTCTAACATAAACCATACAAAAACAATTCAATCTTTAGAGAAGAATGGATTACAGATGAAATTTTATTTCTTCATTGTTTATATCAATGTTACCAATAGATATGTATTTTCAACACTGTAAATCTTTAAAAAAAATCCAAAAATGTTATGCTTACCCAGTGTTTTTCTCAAATATTGTATATCTTCATTTCTTAAATGTTCTAAGATTTGGTGATTTGCTTTAATTTGGTGAAATATATTTTGGTCCTTTGGATAGCTTTTCAACATCTTCAAAATAATTTTGGTTTCATAATTTTGGTCAAAGCACTACTGATGAGGAATTGTATTCCGAAACGGCCGTCTGGTGCTGTAAAATTAAAACTGGTATAATATGTAATATCATTTCAGATGTAATAGCAATTAATGCGTACCCAGCATTGTCTTCAAATACATTTCCATTCCCAAAATTCTACATCAATCACAGATGTCGGTGGGTGATAATTATCCATCGCTAATCTACATTAGTCTTGCTTCATTCAGAATGTCTCCTTGCATTTTTTCTAATATATACAGTCATATAGTGTATTTTTTAAACTATTGTACTTGATAAATACCTTAATGTTAAAATCTGCCATTCCATAATGCATAATACATACACCTTGTGTTTGGTTAGACCCCTTTGGGGTTCAAACCCACGACCTCCAACTTACGGAGCGAGCACTCGACCAACTTAGCTACCGTAGTGATCCAGTTTTTGATAAAGTCAGGCACTATGTAATCTTCAATATACTTACGTACACCCCAAAGTAGACAACTTCAATTTATTGTCAATTATTTATCAAATACTACCAGTCCAGAGCAAAGTAAACAAATAAAATTACATATTATGACCTACTTGACTAATTTCCGTTTCTCCATAAGGAGAATCGGGCCGTTTACAAGTTATCTCCATTTTCCTCTATCTGTCGCTACTTTTGTTGCCTCAGTCTGTCCTTGAAATGTATCCTATTTCTTTGCGTTCTCTTTCAATGGTCCTTCTCCAAGTCTCTTTGGTCGTTCTCTTTTCCTCTTCACCTCTGGTGTCCAGTTTTGCGTACCCGTTGTTTCCCATCTCAAAATGTGGCCCATCCATTTCCATTTTCTTCTTTAGTTTGTGGTGCTGATCTTTTCTGTTTCAGCTTTTGTTCTTTTTTCTTCATTTGATACTTTTTGTGGCCAGTGGATTTTAAAAATTCTTCTTAGACATTTGTGGAGGAAGGTGTCTACCATTGTGTCTTCGGTTTTTGTCATTTTCCATGTTTCGCTGCCATTCAAGAGGACTGAGAGTACATTTGTGTTTGTTCTTTTTGAAATCTGGCTGTTGTACCAAATAGGAGCTAGTTTGCTAAACGTTAACCGTGCGAGGCAGAGTCGTCTTCTGATGTCTTCATTTGTCCCTTCTGTGTTAGTATGTAAATGTTTTGACATCAACAATAACTTTCTGGTCATTGTTTGTGATTGGTTGAGCATTGTTTGCATTGAATCGCATCACCTTGGTCTTTGATGCATTGATTTTGAGGCCGATGGAGTGGGCGTTGTTGCATACGTCACTGAATTATTTTCTGAAGTTGTTCTTTAGGGCTTGAGATTAATGCAATGTCATCTGCATGATCTAGGCCATCCAGTTTGGTGGTAAAGTTCCATCTTGTTCCTGTGTTATTTGTGGCAGTTGATTTTCTCATGGCCCAGTCGATAACCATGGGAAACATGAAACCCGACATGTTGCAACCTTGCGTAACTCCGGATCTGATTTTAAACCAGTCTGATAATCCATTTGATGTTATTACAGCACCTTCGTTGTTGCTGCATGTGCATTTTACTATTTTAATTATCTTGTCTTGCTTCGACCAAACTTATAAAGCCAAAATTGTTATAAAGACGTTGAAAAATACCTAAAGAACCAACATATATTTGAACAAATTAAGCTAAGAGAATACTTTGCATGAGGGAGTGTATTTTAGTTTTTGAGGAATTTAGTTTAACGTGTACTTCCACTCAGAGTGAGGTCGAGTGTTCCAGACGGGTAAACAACGCTTGTTTAGCTAGCTTCGTCAATCTTTAGAAAACGGAACATGGGACGCTTTCTCTGAACAACCTTGGATACAGACACATGAACATCATTGTGATGAGGACCATAAAACTTTTGAGGGCATTGATAAGGCTAGGCTTGCAAATTAAGAAATTAAAAATGAATATAACCATTATGTTACAATTCAGTTCATTTAATCATGCACAAATATACCAATCCATGTTCAAACCACATTTCCAAACCAAAATAAAAACTTTGAAACTGGAATTTCGGTTAAACGCGTGAACTTCCACCAAGGGCGGGGGTGAGGCCGGGTGCTCCTGATACATTATGCTGATTAGGGGTGAGACATAATCACGACGTCGTCTCAAAAACATTATTTTAGGCCAGTGGTAGAATTTGTTGATGTTTTACTATATAGTATGTAAACGTTAATGATGTAATTAGAAATCAAACTTAAACTAATTCATTATGACCCATTTAAATTATAAATAGACAATTTTTTTAATAAATAAACCAATTAATTAAATTTAATAAAAAATAAATAAATACATATTTAAAATAAAAAATAAATACTCTCCAGAAAAGACCAACATATTATTTAGCCTCGATATAGATCTATAGGTAAACAACTTTGACCTGTCCGTTTGACCTTTTATTTAAATATGTATCGGGGATCAAGTATATCTATGGATAGGGACCACAGGTGTTTAAATTGTATACATCATCAGATATACACACATTATAGAATACACCTAATTACTGTGTATGTATTAATTGGATCTTAACACTACCCATTATTGGTTGGACCCTCCTATATGAATATTCCTAATGAAAGGTCAAACGGACAGGTCAAATTGTTTACCTATACTTCCACGTGGTCTTGCATCACCATACATCATCTGAAAACAACATATACGCTGTCTATATTCCAGGTAGCCAAAATCGCGATGATCTTTGTGATCTTTGGGATTTTTTTTTTTTTTTTTTTTTAAAAACTAACCTTCTTAAACAATAGTTTCAATACTGTGAAAACCTTTCAGTAACAATGGAACAAAATACGTACACAAAACATTTCCCTGTGTAAAAAGTCTACACATAGTTCGATATAAACGTTGCATGCAATAACGTGCTAGACACGTGGTAAACTGGCGAGCACTCATACACACAAACACACACACGATTTAATCAAGATAATTACTGTATGTTTCCCTACGTTTATGACGTATAGCGTTTTGAAAAATTAAGAAAAATTGTATATGTCAACAAAACACAATTTTATTCAAGTTCATAAGATTTTTGATACTGTTTTACAAATAAAGTGACTTAACAATACAATCAATGAAGTAAAATATTATGTGTAAAAGTTTCTTGAAATAATTAAAATATCGCACATTACAAAGACATTAAATAAAACGATAAAACTTGATATGTCATTAAAACTTCATGATTGTATTAACTGAACAAAGATCCCGAAATGTGATGTATTCCTTCAAATGATGTGGTATCTCAAGACATTGCACCGAGTCCTGGAACCTTACACCGGGTAAATGATCCCTTATTTCTAACCTACACATATGCTGCAACGAGAACACTACATTTGATGATGTCATTACATTCTTGTATACGTCATCCAATTTGTTCTTCCTCTTTTATGTTTATGCTGTAAAGTTTTAGAATTATTTTTGGAGATTCTAAAACCAATTTTGACTAGATTTTTGGCAATTTTCAACCTCGTCTTGGAATGAAAATTATGATAGTCTAATGCAAATTTTAATAGTTTGGCTAAAGGGTTTCCCCGTGTCTGTTTTGTATGTTAATTTTTGCACCAAATTTGATTAATGTTTTAACGGTTTCCGGGCAGCAAAGTCCACATGCTATATGAAGAGGCGTGTCACCATTAACCTCGTCTTGGACATTGACGTCACATCCGGTATCCACTAACTGTTTAATGGCAGATCCTGAGTGTGCAGCAGCGATGTGGATGGGTTCTTTTCCACTAGATCCCTTGTGTCTGGCGTCTATTCCTTTTTGTAAAAGCCAACAAATTATTTTATCCTGGAAAATATGATAATGCATCAGTTTAAATGTCGTTGTTATCTAAATGTGCGTTTAGGGTTTAATCTAGAAATGGTCTCGGATAGCGGGTAGGGTCAACCTTGTCCAAGTGTGGAAGAAAAATTGGGTTAATCTCATTGATTTTTCAAACACTGGGTAGACATAATAACAAAACGTAACCCATAACATTTGAAACGATCAGAGAGAACGATGTAGAATTAGATTTATTCAAAACCAAAGTTAACCAAGACAAAACATATAGAGTTGAGTTGCGTTGAGTTGTGTAATGGCGTTTAACGTCCCAGTCAAAAGTATTTCACTTATATCGAGATGTCGCCAGCTACAGGCGAAGGTGCAGAAATGTTGTATGTGCGTCGTGCTGATGGCATTATACAGCAGGGCTCTTTATCGTGCCAAGCCTACTGTGACACGGGACCTCGTTTATTTTAAGTTCCCATCCGAAAGAAGCGTGACTTTCAGTTCGTAATGCCGAGTGCTGCTTGGCGAAAGAATAGTCACTATCCACTTTCAAATCTAGGGTCAAACCCGGACGAGGTTTGAACTCACGACCTCCCACTTACGGTGCGAGCACTCTAACAACTGAGCTACCGAAGTGGTTACAAAATAAATTGACCAGGGTTGGCCAATAAAAAAAAAGAGTTTGTGTGACAAAATTATTATTTTTTTACCCAATGGCACAAAAAGCTCTTCTAGTTTGTACTCTGTGTAACTATGATTTATAGTTTGTTTCAGTTTCAGATAACGAACCCCTTATGATATATCTTTTAATGTCACGTCGTATTAAGTTGCGTGCATTTATGCGAACGTACAAGCGCGGCCTTAGACAAGCAGAAAAAACAAAATTATTGACCATGTTATAAGGACGTAAATTAACAGAAGCAACATATAGAGTTTTACTATTTAAAAGGATATTGGATTCCGGGGGAGAGGGTGGGGGGGGGGGGTAATCGAATTAACGTAAATTTCACAACTTATTCCTTGTTACTCCATAGTGTTTGTGTGGAGCAATTACACATATAGAAGCATTGGATATGAGATTATATTTGGGTCGTTAAGAAGAATTTGTCCATGAATAAATTGTATATATTACGAGTTTTATGTATATACGTTATAAAGGGGTTTGGCGATAAATAGGGGGATACAGATAAACAAAAACATATACAAAATAGATTTTGGGACTTCAAAATAGTGTGGCGATAAGTGAGGTGGCAAAGTTATCGAGGGGCATTATAACAAGGTTTTACTGTATTATTTATTTATTTCGGAAATGTAATTGTTAGTGGTGTTATGGTACGCCTAAGTGATCTCTGGTGTCTTTATTTTCCATTGTGCTCGAGACGTTATTATATTTTGCGTGTGCTCTTAATGTAGAATTTAATAATTTTATAGAAATTTTAATTCTCACCTTTTCTTCAATAGACGAACATATCGCTGGTATAAGAACTGATTCACCTCTTTTGTCAATGGCGGCCACATTAGCACCAGCGGAAACCAATTTTCTTGCAATAGAGACATGACCCAATGTTAATGATAAATGCAGTAATGGCTTCCCATGGTAAAAACTGTCCACATCTCCGCCTCTCTCTGTTAGAATATCTACCATTTTATCGCTGCCCTTCTCGACTGCTATACACAGTAATTTAGTCACGTGATTCCTATCTTTGTTTTGGTCGATCTCGGAAAGAAAGGAGTCATCGACATAGGGTAAAAGTTGCTGTAAAAGGTCACATGACCCTGCTTGTACAACGCGCACTAATACTTCTACGCATTGTTCCGCCATGTCTGATAACTTCCGGTGTGTGAAATGTGTCTTGAGAAGTGCCTGCAGAATGTCTTGGTGTCCCATATTTACACACCACTGTAGAGCCTGAATTGCGCTCTCTGTTGAAGCATCTGGGTCCACTATCTCCATCATCAGTCGAATAGTGAACACCTCAAACTGTTATGATACGCCCTGCAAGTATAAAAGATAAAAATATCAAAAACAAAGTATCGGCATTACTGGAGTATTTTATGTTTAATAAACATAAATACATAACAATTAATGAGGTTTATGACTATCAGTGTACCGTTAGAACAATATGGAATATTCACGAAATAACATTGTATAATATGCATCAACGTACGTGAGGAGAAATAAATGCTTCGTTAATAAAAGTCATGGTATCACCTTGTACGTTGGTTAACACCCAATAAACGACAAGCTTTTTAGATTGCATGTTATCCCCAATTTCAAGTCTCCGAAACTGATGTAACTTTCTATTGGAATGAAAGTCTTGTAACCTCAAAATGTATCGTTAAAGGAGAAAATACCTTCGGCAAGCCAATTGACAAGCTTTTTTATACCAAGATCTACCTCAAGTGGGGTTCAAGAACCCAGACGTTTGCAATCCGTCGCCGTAAGCCGTAGGAACCAGCTTTAGACAGACGACAAACAGTACCCGCAAAACGTCATTTTACATAACGCCAATTTTAAGGAATTCTAGTTGTTTTTTACTTATTGGTTTTAATCAAAGTTGTATTTTGTTAAAAAAATGAAATGTATTTTAAATTGTTAACCATTGAGCTTCCTTTTTGTTAAAAAACGGCTTTTGTCAGAAATTTTTCCCGAGTCTACACTGTTGTGAATCATGAGTCTAATTCGGCGCATACCATTTTACTTTTAATGGCATTTGATTGTTAGAATGCTTTAAAACGTCCCTAATAACGGAAAAGAGTTGGGTTATATAAGAAAATTTGACTTGTACTTGCACAAAAACTCTCCAAATTCCTTTTTAATGACAATTTTATCTCTATACTGTCACCAATATAATATCTCATATAATATCTTTTTTTGTTCTCACTGTTTGGGTGATGTCGGCCAGACACACACGCACACACACACACACAGAGAGAGAGAGAGAGAGAGAGAGAGAGAGAGAGAGAGACTAACCTGTAATTTATATCCGTCAATTAAAGCTATGTGTGAATGACAATGTATTAAATTCAATTTAAATGTTTTAATAATTTTACAGCTTGTCATTAAATATGATAGGTATTACTTACTGACACAAGTTTTATACATAGTTATGTTCGTAATCATCGGAGACTACGCCTTTATCTCCAAATATGGTAATGACATTGCAATCAATCACTGGTGATTGACAGCCTTTAGATATTTTTTTTGAATGACAACAAGACCACGCCTTTATTTCCTTATATGGTAAATATTTTACCGTCAATGCATTTTCCGTTTGTTGGTGTATAGATAAGATTAAGCTATAAATATATCCTTTATATGTTTGTTAATGGGTAAGCATTCAAGTTTAATTAAAGTCTTAGCTACATTGAATATTTAAACGTGTTTTAAATTTTAACGTTTGCAAGTAACGATTCAGTCGTGTTATGATCAAGTTTGTTAAAACACTCATCAATTGGTCAATTTGTTGCATTTACTGGCTCCAGTTTCACAATCATTCCTTAACTATGATTTCCCTTAACTTAAATCTGACAAATTTAAAATCTCAATAATTTTGTTAGTGGTTAAGATATTCAGACAAATACGGTGTCATTTTGACGATCACTTCTAGCTTATAACATTTGCATTTAGTTTTGACAAAACTGTTCATTCATAGCACCAAAAGAGATTGCCAAATATTACTTCAGTAAATTACTTAATTTTACTTAAGGAATGATTGTGGAATTACTTAAATTACTTAACTTTACTTAAGGAATGATTGTGGAACCGGGACCTGGTCATTTTATTGTAATAATTACATATGGTCGACTTTTTATTACTAAACAGTCATTTCACTGTTTAGCAATTTTCCTAAATATAAATCAGTGGTTATTCCGTAGTTTTATAACTATTGGGCCTTTAAACGTTGTCCTAACAATGAAAAAATACCAAACTTCGCCTGTAGAGTGAGTCTTATACATTTACATTATTTTACGATGTCATGCAGTGTTCAGCCTAGTAGGTGACCTTGTATAATAATTAATTCACATAAAATGATACATTCTGTGGCAAACCCTGGTCAATGGTTTGTCTTAGTTGAGTTGTGAATAAATCCTGTTCTACCTCTTTGTTATTTATACTTTTTCTTTGATTCAATACTGATTCTTTAAAATAAAACTCACCAAGCTAGCGCAGTTTAATAGTTTCATAATATTGCCCCTGTCGGAAATAAGACACTGTTCATGTCAGATACATGTTTTTTTTTTTTTTTTTTTTTACTTATTTTTAACGTCGCATCAGCAATTTTTCAGCTATTCACGACGCGAACTACTTAATTAATCTCTATGGATTAATGTATGAACAAGTTATTGTATGCATCTGAAGTGCGAGTATGTCTGTCTTGTACCAGCGCGCATCCAGGGCAACTTTAACGTGCTAGTTTCACCCAGACAGTACGCTTCAGACAAGCGTGCCCGACTCCCACAGTCAAATTATACCGACACTAAGTGAACCAGTAAAGGTCAACGGGATCCACATATGGTCTGAGCGGGACTCGAACTCACAGCGGTGAGAGACCCTGAATTTGTAGACTAACGTCTTATCGACAAGGCCACTGCGACCTTCGCTAGAAACATAATGGGTCACTGAAAACCTTGTACATGTCATAACTGGAAACTATCAGAAGATCACAACAAAATACGCAGGACAATTTAGATCACTGATTTCATATTTCCGACATTTTGATAGGCAATAACAAACTCGTATCTTACGGTTTGGTAAAGTACTCGTTGGCAACTCCTGAAGCAGCTCCCGATGATAGGCGTCGAAATTACAACGACTAAGTGAAGCCCGGACTTCATGAGGCTTTGATAATTTCGACTCCCAATGAAGTCCAAAGATTGAGTTTCCAGACGAGAAGTCAAATACAGGCATTAACGTTTGAGAATAATCTTGTATTGTGATAAAAAAAAGACTTCTCGTCTAGAGCCGAAATCTTTGTAGTTACAGACCCCAATCATCACACTTAGATTACAATAGGTAGCGCGCGCGCGCACACACCCACACACACACACACACACACACACACACACACACACACACACACACACGTGTTTCTCTGAGTTTGCAGGTGATTTGCTGCTAGATTTTTGCAGAATCACTCTATCAAGCAATTATCTGCCATTTTGGACCTCCCCAGAATGCGACAGGGGGGATAATCCATTGTTATCTAGTCTACGTGTGGTTATTATTTTGCTTAGGAGTGCGTCAATTTGTTGACATTTAAATGATAAAATAAATATATTGTTCATTTGTTTTGATACTGCATTGGAGATAATGCGAGATCTAGCCGATACCATCATCAAAGATTTCAGCTTGTACGTAAAGCGTGACTGAAGAGTCCGGCATTTTTAGCAAACCTATCACCGATGTAAGACAAGCGATAAATCCCGATACTATAGACACTGGTGATGGTATCTCTTAAAACGGCGGACACTAGATCACGTGACAAAGGTAGATAACTATATCTGTTTAAATCCATCTACTCAAACTATTTATGATACGCATTGTAACACTTAAGTATCTATTGTACAGGGTTATAAACGGCTGGTAAAGGATTTTACAGACAAAGCTGAACCAGTGTGTTTGATTCCGAGCTTGTCAAATTCACGACTTCATTGCCGTGAATTTCATTGAAATTTCCATGGAAAAAGAGAAAAAGCGTGTCCGAAACTGTTACTTGCAAGTCAAAGAATAAGTAGAAGGAGTTTTTATGCAAGAGTTTTTTTAACTTATATTAAGGCGGTGAACTTTGGGACGATGGAGAAATATGAATTCGTGCTCTAAAATGCTGATCTTAGATAAGTTAAAACTTTCTACAAGTGGGGTTTGAATCTAAGCGAGAAGAGCGATGTGGAACGCACGGTACAGACCTGTCGAAAGTTTAACCGTCAGCCAACGAAAAGGAGTAGAGGCTCGGCTGCCGAGTGACCTAGACGTTAACAGTTTGCCGAGTGACCTAGACATTAATAGTTTGCCGAGTGACCTAGACGTTAATAGTTTGCCGAGTGACCTAGACATAATTAGTTTGCCGAGTGACATAGACATTAATAGTTTGCCGAGTGACCTAGACATTAATAGTTTGCCGAGTGACATAGACATTAATAGTTTGCCGAGTGACCTAGACATTAAAAGTTTGCCGAGTGACATCGACATTAATAGTTTGCCGAGTGACCTAGACATTAATAGTTTGTGGTCGAAAAGCTACTTAGAGATAGGTAGATGCCGGAAACCTTATAGCTAACGGGGGGGCGAAATGAGTTGCCGATCCGACATTAATTCGTTAGCTCAGTGTTGTACTGTATGTTGGTGCCTTATACACCACTTGTCCACCGAGACCTAACAAGTTAGAGATTTTTCAACTTAGTAAAAAACTTCATCAGGTAAAATAATAGACAGATTAGGAAAAGTATATTTTAGTAACTTTTAGTTTGTTATAACGATTTGTGAAACATATCTATTTAACACATGTTGTGACAAGAAGATAGGAATATCTTAATAATGGTAAGATACGATACGATCAGAACGATTACTAGTCAAGCGCATCCTACTTTAATGTATCAAGTTTAGTGTCAGACTAAAATACCTCCATAAAGAACACACTTTATAATTAGATATTTATGAAACGCGACTTATGTCGGGATTTAAGTACAGTGATAAAAAGTGACGGGACGGGCAATGTTTTTTCAAAAAAAAATCAATATGCTTATTGCATTTTTATCTTTTGGAAGCAAACTGCTGGATTGTTTTTATTTGAATATAAAAAGACGATATTTTTATGTATCCCTCAGTACAACTCTCCCTCCGTAAGAATTATTCTGCGTAGGGTGCAACTTTGGTTAAAAAGTTTGGAATATTAAAAATTAGTTCAAGTAAGATTGAATTTATAGTATATACAAATAAAAATAAAGTAAACAAAAATGACGTTAAGGTTTTAAGGTGGTGTAACATGTTCATAGCCAGTCTGAACTGATCCAAGTCTGACAGTAATTGTTGAAGCAAGAGTGGAGAAATTATAACATTCTGATTTACATTTACACCTCAGTCAACATTTTTTCACTCATATTGAACATGGCCATCAAGGCGCCAAAAAATAAAGATATATACATATATTGACACACCATTATAACCACACCCAACTAGCTTACTCTACCGCCGACTTTGGGCAGACGCATGATGATGATTAAATCACATTCAGTTATACAGTCGAATTACATTCACATTGCGGTTGAAACAAACAATAGAAAAACAACGGTGGCGAAAATAAAACGTCGGTCGACGATAACGAAAATGTTATGTCATTTCCTTACGATTGTGTCCATTTAACATTTGTTAAATGAACACTAGCAGGTGTTAGGGCCAAAGAATGGTTCAAAAGTGGCATTAATCATATGTGGAACAGTTGCAGACATCTGCTTAGCCGGAGACGTTACGGTGCTAGAGGTACATATCATACTGATAGTGTAGTGTTTCATCCTGTTCTCCACTGTGTACCATTTATCGGATTTGATCCCTCGTTTGAGTTGAGTTGAGTAATAGTGTTTTACGTTCCAGTCAAGAATATTTCACTTATGTCGAGAGGTCGCCAACTATAGGCAAAGATGTAGAAATTTTGCCTGTGCGTTGCGCTGATAGCATTATACAGCAGGGATTTTTAGCGTGCCAAGCACCCTACCCCGTTAGGTCCCAGTCAAGAATATTTCATTTATATCGAGAAGTCGCCAAGGTGCAGAAATGTTGCCTGTATGTTACGCTTATGGCAATATACAGCAGGTTCCTTACCGTCCATGGGACCTAGTTTATTTTTAAGTTCCCATCCGAAAGAACCCTTACTTTCATTTCGTAATGCTGAGTGCTTAGCAAAAGAACAGTCACTACCCACTTTTAAGTCTTGGGTCAGACCCGATCGGGGTTCGAAACCACGATCTCTCACTTATGGAGCGAGCACTCTACCAACTAAGTAGAAACAGAAAGATACATGTTGTTTTCTATGTTTCCAAATATCTAATATGAAAATCCAAAACAAAAGAAGCAAGCGAAATACCTTACCTTTGAATCGGGAATTGATCTTGTTTTCCCCGTGATTGTTCAACGAGTAATGATTATGGCCAGGTTTGTGAACCAGTGATCACCTTGTAAGCCAAGTGTTGTAAGTTTCACGGGTAGATACGTTATACGTCGACCGTCTATACTTTTATAGGCACTTAGAATAGCAGAATACACGCCCCCGGGGTTTGACATCAATTACTCACAGTCACAAAGACCCTTGAGCATTGGCACCTAACCAAACTTTGATTTTCAAATAAAGATTTGTAAAGTGAACTAATAATATATACCTACATAAATTGTTAAGTTAAATGTTTAATTAAACACGGAAATGAAAAAGTTGATTTAATGTCACCTGTATATATATAAGTGTTAACCTTTATATCTAATACACAAAGATAGGTATATATATACACCTATATACTTACAGAGAACTAACCGCAATCCATTCCTCTTATCTTCCCACTCGTTCAAGTCAAGTACGATCTGACTTTGTCAAAACCTTGTTCCAATCCTCCAATGATATAAAACCGCATTCATATTTGTATAATTTACATTTGGATTTATTTGCAAATGTAATTTAATTTTATAATTTCCCCTACAGGAAAAAATTCCTAAAAGCACTGTGAATCACAACCATCAATAATAACATATCGGAAGTTTATACATAATGAATACACCATTATTTCATATACTGGGTAGTACTTTGTTGGTCATGTTTAAGCACGCCGTTCGTTCCGTGTAATTCTACCAGGTGTCTTTCCGTTCTTTGATAATATCTCTGCACATATACAATGCTACACTTCTGTCAAGAAATTAAAAAGCCATACACCGTTTGTATAATAACACGGTAGTGACTTCAGACTTGAATAGAATCCAACGATCATAAATACCATGATTGATTTTATAAAATTAAGACTGAAGCTCGTATATGTAGTGTATATTATTTATAGCCGGTGCATTGTATGTGTTTTGTTTCGTCTGAATAGTGATCGATAATATATATTTACTGACATAGTATATATATATATATATATATATATATATATATATATATATATAATATATATATATATATATATATATATATATATATATATATACATATAGTCTTAAACGTTAAAACAAAACATAATTATAGTTATATGTTTGATATATGCACACACACACACGCGCGCGCGCGCTCTGTATGTGTGTGTATGTATATATATATATATATATATGTGTGTGTGTGTGTGTGTGTGTGTGAGAGAGAGAGAGAGAGAGAGAGAGAGAGAGAGAGAGAGAGAAAACAATGAACAATGAGAGAGATAGAAAGAGAGAGAGAAGCATAGGACAGAGAGAGAGAGAGAGAGAGGTAGAGAGATATACCGTCGTAATGACATAATCTGTATCTATGTTCACACACTGTGTGTGTGTCTCTCTCTTTCTCCGTGAGTGAGAGAGAGAGAGAGAGAGAGAGAGAGAGAGAGAACAGAGAGACTCACATGACACACATACAAAGAGAGAGAGAGAGAGAGAGACTCACATGACATAGACACACAGAGAGAGAGACTCACATAACACACATACAGAGAGAGAGAGAAAGAGAGAGAGAGAGAGAGAGAGAGAGAGACGTAATGACATAATCTGTATCTATATTCAATATGTGGGTGGGTCAAATTGAAATCCTCCTCACCGGGGGTAACGCCGATATTTCAGGCGTCAGTCTGGTATACATAGCTAGATGAAAACCATTTATTATTTAATGTCATTTTAAATACTACTAATTTAACACATTTTACATGTTCGGAAGATTAAATGTTTTGAAAGTCGATTAATTTACCGTTAAGGACGGAAGTTTAAATTTGAAAAAGTTTCACGGGTGACTTGATACAACGGTACTTTAAACTGCTTTCATAGACTAGACGAGAAGCCCAATACAATATACATATATAACTTAACTAAATGATATATCTATGTTATGTTGACATATGAATTATTTATATAAACTTATACATCGGATCAACTGTTTAAATATTTTGTGTAAGTAAAGAATAAATGAAAAATTATAACGAGTCAGGTGTCATCCGGGTTTAATACTATATAATCCAGTATTCAAATAATACCCCCTTTTTAAGGAGTGTTTACTTATTCCTGGGATATATAATGTACGTACATTCCAGCATTCAAATAATATCCCCTTTTTAAGGAGTGTTTACTTATCCCTGGGATATATAATGTACGTACATTCCAGCATTCAAATAATACCCCTTTTAAGGAGTGTTTACTTATCCCTGTGATACATAATGTACGTACATTCCAGCATTCAAATAACCACCCCCTTTTTTAAGGAGTGTTTACTTTTCCCTGGGATAATGTAGTACATTTAACTTTTTAATTGAACTTCACAACTAAAGTTTAAAATATACCAAATGGTTTAGGCACGCGTTAAAATTGATTGTACTAAGAGAAGCTGATAGGCCATTCTGGTCCAAAACATTAAAATGACGTAGGACTGGTCGGATATTTGACGTCATAATAGGAATCGATAACGCTAAATCTTCTATTTTATCAATACACACAATGTACGTGAACATGCTATATCGGGCGATCATGGTTGTGGACTGCTTTGTACCACGGTGTAGTAATTCAAGCCTCATTGTAACAATGGACTTAATTTGAGTTATCTCTCTTTATGTCATATATATGCTTGCAGTATTTGGTCTTTTCGATGTTTATGTTCATCTTGTCATTATCAAATTTTGTAATTTTATTTTAACATTAAAGCTTATTTTTATATTATATGTAGTAAATGTATTGTATTCTACGGCAAAACTTTACAGAAGTGATACAGATTTTGGATCGAATTTAACTCTGAGGTTCTGAGACTTAACTCTAAAGTCTTGGGATAAATCTCCGAGTCATTGGGAACGTTTAAAATGTGGTCACATATACAACTTTAAGTTACTTCCCGATAGATTAAAACTGACTCAGTTTTGAATTTTACAGTTTCTAAGGAAACGGGTTAATATAAGCCATTCTGGCTTGTTCCTGAATCCTATTCTATATTTCTATATGTTTGTTTATTGAATTATATGTTGTATATATTGTTTTGGAGAATAAAATATTGTTTAAACTAAAACTGACTCATGATTTAGCAAGGTCAAAGACTAGTTTTTTTTCTGCATGTAGGTAATCTCGCCCCCTCCCCTCTCAATATACGTGGATAAAGATTGATTCAATGTTGATCGGACTTTATTGCTGTTTGACCTGGGCAGGTCTGGCTTATTTATATATGTCATAAATAACGGCTTGTAGATATAAAGTGACATTTTATCAAAGTTTTACACATTTCAAAGTTTTCACCGATTGAAATTTGAAATTGTAAAACAAATACACTTTTATGTCGATAAGCTTGGTAATAAATTTAGTGTTATAATATCTACTTTATCACGGTAAGTATGTATACTAAAACAAAACAGACACTGTTGTAGTGCCAAAATCTTGAACATGCTGACACGTGATCTCCAACGAGTTTAATTAAAGTTTAGCGCCAAAACTATTACAACCATGCTTCTCTTGTTATATAAAATCTGATTTATGTGTTCATTGCATTTTAACATATTTCTCGCCTTTTAAATTTTAATTTTTATTCGGTATCTAGGGGGTAGGTGGAGTCACTGGCATATGGCGACGTTGCGGAACAGTAATCTTCGGAAAAACCAATGCGACAACTTGGATACGAATCTGGAAAAGTCCGAATACGACTCCAAAAAAGATCTGTATAGTAAAATTTATGACTGGACATCAACCATGCCACAATCTGGATACGACTCTACTGTCCGAATCACTGTGTTCGAGACAGGGAATTCGCGTTATTTCCATAGAAAATCCAATGAACTTGAATAAAGATTTTTATTTTTCACCTAACTGTACCTATAGTCATAACAAGAAATTTGTATGCGCATCCGCTATTAGAGTAGAATATTACTGCACAGAGTAAAACGTTTTATGTGCTGAAAAAAATAGGCAAATGGCGGATCCTGTTGCCAATATGACGTAAAACGTCACCAATAACATCGCCTCCGGTGTAAAAATCGCCATTGTCGCATTCGCCATGTAAAGTTTCCATATCATATACTAGTATCCTTTCTACAGAAATACTTTATTTAAGTCTCAAATCGGATGCGCATACAGAGTTTCACTTCCGACTAGGCACAAGTAAGTGAACAATATCAAACATTATCCTAGTTTATTGGACATGCACTGGAGTAAATGTCCAATGATTTGATTATAGATTTATTATACATAATAAAGTATAACTTTTAAGTTTCTGTTTCCGTTATACATTGGGCCGAAAATATACTGATGTGACGTCAAACAAAAGCTAACCAATGACAAAATAGCAAAAAAATTTACTATACAGTATAACCTGATATTAAATCCTCCTTTCTATTAAGTCCTCTTTTACTCAGTCCCCTGGTTGGTCTTTATACACAGGTTACACTATATAACCCTGGATTGAACTTGGACAATGACACTTCTGGCGTGCTATTTGGTTTGATTTAGAGTTAAATTACATATTATATCAGTGTTAAACAACCGATTCGGAATACAATTTTTCATCAGAAGTGATTGGACCAAAATTGTGAAACATAACTTTAATCAAGGGGTTAGAGTTAAATTACAGATTATACCCGTGTTAATCGACTGTTTCGGAATACAATTTTTCATCAGAAGTGCTTGGACCAAAATTGTAAAACATAACTTTATTCAAGGCGTTGAAAAATATCCAAAGAACCAAAATATATTTAACCAAAATAAGGAAATACTTTGCATGAGGGAGTATACCTTCGTTTTTGAGAATTTTCATATTTTAACTAGCAGCATTTCTGACAATACAAAAGTATTGCCTACTGAATTTGTATTAATTTTGATTTTTATTTCATTTATCTTCAATCATAACACTTGTCTGGTCTGACGTACCCCTCTGATTTATCATCAATTTAATTAAAATTTTATTAAGTGTAGAGGAGTAAAGGTGTTTATCGCTCCAGTCAAGATTCGTTTACCAATTCATGAATATTGATAATAAATAAATAAATTATATGTTGACTACTTGTTCACTGTTTTACAAAATTAATATAAATCGACAAAAATATATAACCGAATTATTTATTGCTAAAACATTGAAATTTAAAAAAAGTCTTTAAAATCATGTTTGTGCATTGGTTTTAATGCTCTACAAATATAGACTTGTTTGTGTTTAATAAAAAATAAAAATAAATTACACCAAGTACTTTAAAGATATGACATTTAAATGTAAAATAAAATAAACATTAATTTATGTAGGTAATTGTTAATGATTAATTATACCAATTTAAGTACGTTTTTCTGATATCATTGTCAGTATTATATACATTATATGTATTTGTAATTGATTACGACCACAATAGAAAACGGGTCAGACAAGTTCACGGAAAGAGGCGTGTTGGTTAACTAGTATGTATTGATAATATGTGTCAAGCCCGCCTTAATCAAGACTTGTTAAAACGGCTTTGATCAAGGATAGTTAAGCCCGCGTTTCACAATATTTTATAAGATGGCTTATGTAAAGATGTAAGCCATCTGGTTTATGTCAAGACGTGTTAAGATGGGTTTAGTCAAGACATGTTAAGATGGCTTTAGTCAAGACGTGTTAAGATGGTTTTAGTCAAGACGTGTTAAGATGGCTTTAGTCAAGACGTTTTAAGATGGCTTTAGTCAAGACATGTTAAGATGGCTTTAGTCAAGACATGTTTATATGGTTTATGTCAAGACGTGTTAAGATGGCTTTAGTCAAGACGTGTTAAGATGGCTTTAGTCAAGACGTGCTTATATGGCTTCAATGAAGATATATAAAGATGGCTTATACCAAGACGTG
The DNA here is from genome assembly GCA_021292105.1 of Anadara kagoshimensis. NCBI lineage: Eukaryota > Metazoa > Mollusca > Bivalvia > Arcoida > Arcidae > Anadara > Anadara kagoshimensis. Next base: position 42,360,005 of record CM037859.1, on the reverse strand, counting down.
TTAAGATGGCTTATGCCAAGAAGTGTTGAGATGGTTTTAGTCACGACATGTTAATATGGCTTCAATCAAGACATGTTAAGATGGCTTATGCCAAGACGTGTTAAGATGTTTTAGTCATGACATGTTAATATGGCTTTAATCAAGACATGTTAAGATGGCTTATGCCAAGACGTGTTTAGATGACTTTAGTCAAGACAGGAGGTGCGTACTCTTCCGGAGCAGCCGGCCTCGCTTTTCTGGTGGAAGTTCACGTGTTTAACTTAATTTGTCAGTTTCCAAGTTTTCACTTTGATTTGGGGTTGCGATTTGGACATAGATTGGTAAGTAAAGTTTTGCAAATCTTAAAAACACCAAAATTCCAGTAATTTGGCTCTGGTAAGTTGTGGAGTCATTGGAGGTTACTGAAACAAGTAAAACAACTTTTTTAAAGCTATCGATTTTTTGACAAACTTTTTCACACAAGAAGTGAGATCGAAAAAGACGCCACAAAATTGAACAGAAATATGGTTGATAAACACATTGTGATATCATCTATGTAGCGGTCTGGACAGTTCAGTGTTGTATAGTGTGCGAGGTCCCGGGTTCGATTCCAGGCCCAACCCTGTACTGTATTTTTTTCTCTACAGTTTGGCGGCCAGTGTGGCCCTCGGAAGTGATGGACTGGCAATTACAGGCTGTATAAGGTACATCCGACGGAATTTGTGCGAAATTCTCACTTTGAGTTGTGGAAAACGCAAAAAATAACAGAATATATAGGAATGTAGCGGTCTGGGTAGCTCAGTTGGTAGCCCACTCGCCTATATTGCGAGAGGTCCCCGTTTCGATCCATGATCTGACCCTGCATTTATTTCTTCAGTTTGTTACATCTATAAAACATGAGACTTAAACCAGACAAAAGCAAGATCCTTTAATATAGTAACATGTTACAATAATCAGTGATTGTCGAGTACTTCAGACATAATACATTTCCAAAGTGTTGATGAGCGACACTCTTAGCTGTAAAGTTATAAATGTTTATATCACGTGACTTTACATCCTAGATCTCACTAATTAATTATCACTTTTACATGCAACATGAAATGCTTATATTGGTAAGAAAATAACAAAAGTAAATTTTTTTTCAGGGAATATATTAAAAACCCCAAAAATTCCGGAAACAAAATCAACACCAAACAAGGGGGGGGGGGGGGGCAAACAGAACCTGTAGCGTTCAACTGGCAGTTTATTTGCATTTGGAGCATTAGAAAAATAGATCTCCATCATGCCATACACAATTTTGAATAAGCGCGAATCAAGGATTTACCAAATATTGTCATTCAATTCAGCATGAGGAGTTATTAGGCGTTATCTCCCTTGTTTATCGTGAACCTGACTCCTCTAAGCTTACTTATGTTAATTATTTCACCTTATCTTGGGCAATTTTTTTAAACAACATAAAATGGAATTTTATCTACGTGTCTGTTGTGGGACATCTTCGAACAAATCGCGGGTAAATTAAAATCGTTCACTCACTCAAGTTGGGTTCTTCAGAGACAGACGTCGATTCTTTAAAAAATGGAATTGGTGATCAAATAAATTTTAACTGCTACATGTAGAGTGTTTCTATACGAAAACGCATTTAAATTTTTACAGCCTTTCGGACACAATTCAAATCTACATTAAGCAAAAATCCTTTTCGCCAAATTTTCTTCTATTGGTGGTTTAAAAGGAAATGATTTCAAAGAATTGATTTAAATTGACCTGTGATTTACATTATCCGTGATAATTTGTTCAACAAAAATTTGTCAGAAACTCCCATTGTTAATTGCCTAATTCATCTATGTTCTATACAACATATTTGAACCACATATGTCCGTGATCCATTAATTAATCTGTGTAGGCTATATGCCAGGCCACGGTTTCACAATCATTCCTTAACTAAGATTTCCCTTAACTTAAACCTGGTTAATTTTGACATTTTATAATGCTGTAAATAAAAAAGCTTCGACAAAATTATAGCCGAAATATTCTTCAAAATGACAACTTAGATGTCTGAATATCTTAAAAATTAACATAATTATTAATGAATCAAATTTGCTAGTCTTGATTTAAGGAAAACCTTAGTTAAGAAATAATTGTGAAACCGGGGTCCGTTTTAATATCTTTAATAACAGCAGCCAGTCATGTCGAGCACAATTTTCGAATAGCATCAACAAAGGATCTTTCTCACCAAAATTCGGTGTTTGAGATGAGGAGATTAAAGTTTGCAAACATACCACGGCCGGACACACACACGCTTTACTATGCCATTAGCCCAACCATTGGCTATAGCCATTTGAACTTAAAAACCATGACACTGATCACATCTTGTGATGAACAGTTAATTTTTGGACGGCGTATACGTAGAACACAAAAGGCAGTATTTTGATTTAAAATGGACAACTAACTCTTTATGAGTCCCATTGCTTTAGATGAAATAAAATGAAACTCATAATTTCAAGCACATTAAATGTCCTGACTCTGTTAACCTTCTGACTTCCACTCCCGTGTTAGGTACTTCTTCTGTATGACAATTTTTAAACCCCCAAAGTTAGCTCTAGAAGGGAGAGAACTCTTAAGAGCTTGAATCTCTTTTGTGATCGGGTTGAAGGATAAAATATTATTATGGATTGAATTGCCAGATTCTCCCCCGATTATTAAAACATTCCCACGATGATGAACTGCGCCGAATCTGCGGCGAGTAAAACTGCTGATAACCTGCACAGTTTCGCATTTCCCGTCATCCAACATTTCTACAATACTTCCGTCTGTGCAAATTATAAATACTCTTTTCTCACTTGTAACAGCTTTTGATAGTTTACACAAGTTCGGCATTTTTGATATTACACCACTGGTTTGAAGCCTACTGTCAAAAAATTGAATGTCGTCTGTTTCTCTTTCATTGAACAGTATCCCGCCGTATACATATATCTTTTCTTTTGCGACCGCGGAAGCCATTGATCGTACTGGAATAGGTAAATCGCCTATCTTTTTCCATGTGCGAGAGTTGATGTTATATTCATCTACAGTGGAGAGCGTTTTGCCGGCGTCTTCTTTGATATTATCATCGTAACCCCCGAGAACAAAAATAGAATCTCCCACTGCAACCATGGCATGTCGTCTGCGACCTTGCTGCAGAGCTGTACACCTATACCAATCGTTATTCTCGGATCTATAACGCAACAAACAGTCAAGCTTTTGTGAACCCCCAGAAACAAAAATGTCATTTCCGAAGACACAGGAGGCGAATTCCCGACCCAGGAGCAGAGGGAGAGGCGTCAGAAAGAACCATTTGTGTTTGTTAAAGCTGTATGCTAACATGTCCACTACTTTTTCCCCAATGGCATTATACCCACCAAGAACGATGAGTATTTCCTCCATGTTAGAATGTGTACGGAACGCCACTCTAGGAGAATTAAAGTCTGATCTTCTTGCTGGAAGCATCTGATAACTGATTGCTTCACGCACTATTTCTCTACATCTGGAATTTTCTACAACTATATCTAATGGTTCTACTTCATGAAGAAGATACTCAGAACTGAGCAACGGTAACCTTAAGTATTGAAACATATCAATTGTCTGTTGTTTTCTTGAGGAAGGATCTGAACCGTACCACCGGAACACGGCATCACAGACGACCTCCTCGTTTGAAACCTTCAAGTTATCATTGGTTATTATTGATATCAAGTCGTCTGCATCTAAATACATGAAGTCATCTGACCGTGAAATGTCTTCAAAACATTCCATAATTAAAGACCATGAAGCTTTACTGAGTGCCGGGCAGTCATGTGACTTTGACAATTTCCATGCTCCGATACAGTTCTCTGCCGTTATCTTTCCAAGTAGAAAGTTTTCACATTTCTTATGAAGTTCTTTCATTTGCAACATGGCCGCCGCTTTCAAAAGTTCATCAGCATTTTCAATAGCGACAACCTTTTGTCCAGAATAGATAAAAGACAGAATTTTTTCAAAGATTGTTGGTGAAACTCCCTGAAGGTGAACGATGCCATTCAAACTTTCGATCATTCCAGAAGAAAACATGGCGTCAAAATATGGCGAAACTGCGGCTAAGACAGCTCTGTGACATTTGTACGAAACTTCGTTTACAATAACTTCACAATCGGTATGCCTTTGACTCCGGTACATTTCCTCAAGTGCGTTATAAATAACCATCGATATCTCACTTCTCCAAGAATCCGCCATCTTTAAATCTGAAATATAAAGAAAACATAACAGTTACTATTTTCATTTCACATGGATATAGCATCTTAAATAGCAGTAATAAGCGATAAGGATAATAGCTGAAAAGTGGAGATGGGCGATAGTCGAGTTTTACACCCCACAGTCACGATTCTTTAACTTACCTGGAAGCGGTCAGTTCTGAGATGCCTGCGGAAACTATAGTGCACAGGGAAAAAAAACAAACGACCTTCACTAACTTTCTACCAAGTGGTATTCGAACCATAAATTTTAAGAGGCACATTTGATCACTTGACCACCGGGGCTCTAATAATAAGACAACATTTCCATAACCATCCCGTTGTGGACAACCCGAGTTACCATCCCGTTGTGGACCACCCCGAGTTACAATCCCGTTGTGGACCACCTCGAGTTACAATCCCGTCGTGGATCACTCCAGTTTTCGGCCCGTCGACCAACCTTATATTAGTTATAGGCATGTCCTACCTTCATTTGTTCGCGTTCCCATCCTGAAAATCCAAAATAAAATGTCAAGAATTCAAGGAAAACTACCCATCCTAATTGCACACATTTTTTGACCTTATCGGAAACGGTATAACTAAGGCATTGTTACATTGTCATAGAACCGAGAACAAAATCAATCAATGTTGAAATAAATGTAATAACGGGTTTTATTTACACGTTTACACATTTATAATGGCATAAATATTTAAGCATTTATCAGATGACTGAACTAAAACGCGGTAAATTGCCGTCATTATGAAAATCAATGATATTTTATATTTATTTAGCTCTGTGTGTACAAGTGATTATTTACACAATATGGAGAACAGTATCGATTTTGAAGCCACAGATTCGTATTTAACAAATTGGAATTAAACCATTAACACGTACGGTATATATAGACCAAGTTAAGTGACTTTTTATGATAAAAAAAACTCAAAGGTGTGTTTTGTTTGTTGTCTCATCATCGTTCAAATAAATACATATCAGTAGTACTAGTTATCATTTCTGTTAGGTTTCTGGTACTTTTTGTGGAGGGGGAGGGGGAAAAGATGTATACAAGTCTCGTTAAAAAGGTTGATTTTACCTGGATATGAAAATGTGATATGACGTTAGTAGAGGCGAAACCAGGTATCTTAGGCAATGGGGGGTTTTAAGGTCAGGGTCCCAGGATTATTTTTAAAAAGGCAGATTCCTTCATTCTGTTAAAATCTAAAATCTGAGAAGCATTAAAGAGATAAAACCATCTTTAGTTCAGAGCGCTTGAATCATTAATAAAGGGACCAGATTTACGCCTCTTAACCCCAAACTGACACTGGTCAGTGGAAGTTATCGTCATAAAACTCTAAAGAAGTAGTTACGTGACGTCATTAGCACACCGATTGTTCTCGTGACAGGGAAGCGTAATTCAACGCCGGTCACATGACCAGACGGCTAGTATATGTTTATAAACATAGTAAAATATAGACAACAAAACGAAGACGGTAAGCTGTTTAAATATTATAATAGGTGTACATCAATTAATTTTAGTCAGTGGTACCTCAGTTGGTAGAGTGGTAGGCGTTACACACCTGAGCGCCACTTCACCTATAGCACTGGTGACGTCTCGATATAAGTCAAATGCTTCATCATATCATATCAATCAATAAATCAACCAATCAATCTTGTCTAGTTGGGGTTAGTTCATAGGATGGCAATGTTAAACACGAATTATCACTAAAGGTTAGCATGTCTACTTATACAGTCAAAACTGTCTATAAAGGCCACCCTATGGAACAAGTAAAAGTCTCCTTTATGGGCAGGTAGCCCTTATGTACAGATCGAAATAATATAAATAATTAGTTATTTGGGATAAAGTTCTACTGGCCTTTATAAGCAGGTGGTCCTTACATAGAGGTGGCATTTAAGGCAGGTTGGACTGTACCTAAGTTTGCAACATGAAAAAATGTCATCGCGGTACTTCGCAACAGCCCAAACAGTACTAAATAATTATGAAAATAAGACAAAAGAGACAAACATTAAGTTTATATTAGGTCCACTGATTAGAAAGCTCTTAACTTAACTCTCACAGGTAATGGAGCCACACCACTGTAGAAATGTTATATACTATTTTTTAAATAATCGTAAAATTCGTTCAAAAATAGTATATGACAGAAATGAAAATATATAAAATGTTCCAGACAGTTTATCTAAAGCCATCTCCACACGGTGATAATTACATACCTCATAATTATGTAAATTTACTCGTATAATAAATTTTTGTATCATAAAAAATAATTATTCGCATTACTGTTTTGAAACCGTGTACAGGATTCAATTGTTATTGTTATTTATAATCGTAACCAGTAGCAACGTCAGAAAAAATGTTAAAAACACGTGGTTCTGCTTGGAATGATGCATTGTTAGAAACATGAATTGATCCGAGTATAGAGAAGCAGGTGGAATATCTATTGAAAAACAATGTCTTAATTTTTGAATCACTGACTGTTAATGACAGAAAAAAAGATTTGAAAAGATTTCAGATCAATGCAATATTAAAAAGATCACACGGAGAGCGCAACCTAATCTTAAGACGAACAAGAAAGGAAGAAAAGTTTGTAAATTCTTTGAAGAGCTCCAGTACAGGCTTGTCAAAAGTTTGACATTGAGCAAACGAGAATGAGTCGAAAATTAGCTACAAAATGGCAAGTGGTCGAAAGCTATCGAAAATAGATCGAACTAACGAGGTAACTAACGAGGGACCGGAATGGCCTGCTAATTGGAGACGTATTAGTAAGCTTAGTGTTAAAGTTTCGACAGGTCTGTGCGGTAGATAATGTCCTTGACAACAGACTTGCGTATTAGCCTTTAAAACTAGTAAAACTATTGAGTCAAAATGTAGTAATGGCGAATCTGATTAGTGTAAATCTAGTGACAATGTACCGGTTGACCAAACAGAAACTGGTGAGTCGAGTGACATAGAATGCCTTTAAACTCTGTGAGGGCTGTAAAGGCGACGTGACAGATGGAGGAAGGACATCAGATGAAGACAGAACTGTAAAGAATCAGAAATCTAACGAAATGATCAAGACTTTAATATCAAACCCATTATCAACCGTGACTATCATCGGGGTTAGGCCGACAAACCCGTTATCAACGTGACTATCATCGGGGTTAGGCCGACAAACCCATTATCAACCGTGACTATCATCGGGGTTAGGCCGACAAACCCGTTATCAACGTGAATCATCGGGGTTAGGCCGACAAACCCGTTATCAACGTGACTATCATCGGGGTTAGGCCGACAAACCCATTATCAACCGTGACTATCATCGGGGTTAGGCCGACAAACCCATTATCAACGTGACTATCATCGGGGTTAGGCCGACAAACCCGTTATCAACCGTGACTATCATCGGGGTAAGGCCGACAAACCCATTATCAACCGTGACTTCATCGGGGTAGGCCGACAAACCCATTATCAACGTGACTATCATCGGGGTTAGGCCGACAAACCCGTTATCAACCGTACTATCATCGGGGTTAGGCGACAAACCCGTTATCAATCATGACTACCATCGGGGTTAGGCAGACAAACCCATTATCAACCGTGACTACCATCGGGGTTAGGCCGACAAACCCGTTATCAATCATGACAATCATCGGGATTAGGCCGACAAACCCAATATCAACGTGACTATCATCGGGGTTAGGCCGACAAACCCATTATCAACGTGACTATCATCGGGGTTAGGCCGACAAACCCGTTTTCAACGTGACTATCATCGGGGTTAGGCCGACAAACCCAATATCAACGTGACTATTATCGGGGTTAGGCCGACAAACCCATTATCAACGTGACTATCATCGGGGTTAGGCCGACAAACCCGTTTTCAACGTGACTATCATCGGGTTAGGCCGACAAACCCAATATCAACGTGACTATTATCGGGGTTAGGCCGACAAACCCGTTATCAACGTGACTATCATCGGGGTTAGGCCGACTAACCCATTATCAACCGTGACTATCATCGAGGTTAGGCTGACAAACCCGTTATCAATGTGACTATCATCGGGGTTAGGCCGACAAACCCGTTATCAACCGTGACTATCATCGAAGTTAGGCTGACAAACCCGTTATCAATGTGACTATCATCGGGGTTAGGCTGACAAACCCGTTATCAATGTGACTATCATCGAGGTTAGGCTGACAAACCCGTTATCAATGTGACTATCATCGGGGTTAGGCCGACAAACCCGTTATCAACCGTGACTATCATCGAGGTTAGGCTGACAAACCCGTTATCAATGTGACTATCATCGGGGTTAGGCCGACAAACCCGTTATCAATGTGACTATCATCGGGGTTAGGCCGACCAACCCGTTATCAACCGTGACTATCATCGGGGTTAGGCCGACAAACCCGTTATCAACCGTGACTATCATCAGGGTTAGGCCGTCAAACCCATTGTCAACGTGACTATCATCGGGTTAGGCCGACATACCCGTTATCAACCGTGACTATCATCGGGGTTAGACCGACAAACCCGTTATCAACCGTGACTATCATCGGGGTTAGGCCGACAAACCCATTGTCAACGTGACTATCATCGGGGTTAGGCCGACATACCCGTTATCAACCGTGACTATTATCGGGGTTAGACCGACAAACCCGTTATCAATCATGACATCATAGGGTTAGGCCGACAAACCCATTGTCAACGTGACTATCATCGGGGTTAGGCCGACATACCCGTTATCAACCGTGACTATCATCGGGGTTAGGCCGACAAACCCGTTATCAACCGTGACTATCATCGGGGTTAGGCCGACATACCCGTTATCAACCGTGACTATCATCGGGGTTAGGCCGACATACCCGTTATCAACCGTGACTATCATCGAGGTTAGGCCGACAAACCCGTTATCAACCGTGACTATCATCGGGGTAAAGCCGGCAAACCCGTTATCAACCGTGACAATCATCGGGGTAAAGCCGGCAAACCCGTTATCAACCGTGACAATCATCGGGGTAAAGCCGGCAAACCCGTTATCAACCGTGACAATCATCGGGGTAAAGCCGGCAAACCCGTTATCGACCGTGACAATCATCGGGGTAAAGCCGGCAAACCCGTTATCAACCATTGCAGTTATCACTCTTAAAGGGGCCCTTGCGCCATTGATCCTAAAATATTAATTTTGCCCCCCCCCTTTAAAAACTGATTGCGAGTCAACTCTGGTGCATCTTTTTGTCTTAGTTAAATCCAATTTTTCGTCATTTAATTTTTCTTTGACTCAATACTGATGATTGAATCATGTAAAACACATTGAGTTATGTAATGTTGGCTCAACTTTGAAAAAAAACGTGGTCCCCTTTTTTCAAGGCATGGTGCAGGATGACCGCACCTGGTTGTCTTCACTATACCCAAAACCTGTTCTGGACACTAGAGGCCATCGAGGTAGTATAACAAATACCCCGGTCGTATTATTTTGCCACGCTCATCTATGTTTATTTATACCATTTCGCCCACATTTTAGCGGCAAATGAGCTATTTGCATTAATAAATAATGTGCTAGGAACAATTAAATAAGAAAATCTACTTAGTTGTTATAGAAGAAAAACAAACTTTAAATATTTAATGAAGAGACCACGGACAATGAATATAACACAAACATCAATTAATGACTAACATGATACAGTCAGAATTATGTCCGTCCGTCCGTCCGTCCGTCCGATGTTTATTCAAACTGTAAATATTTAACGAAGACACCACGGACAATGATTATAACACAAAGATGAATTAATGACTAACATGATACAGTCAGAATTATGTCCGTCCGTCTGTTCGTTCTTCCGTCCGTCCGATATCTATCGTAACTCTAAATATTTAATGAAGACACCACGGACAATGGTTATAACACAAAGCTGAATCAATACCTAACATGATACAGTCAGAATTATGTCCGTCCGTCTGTTCGTTCTTCCGTCCGATATTTATCCAAACTTTAAATGTGTAATGAAGACATTACGGACAAACATGAATTCATGACTCATGATAAAGTCAGAATTATGTCCGTACGTCCGTCCGATATCTATCTTAACTTTAAATGTTTAATGGAGACACCACGGGCAATGATTATGACACAAACATGAACCATGCAATGACAAACATAATACAGTCAGAATTATGTCCGTCCGTCCGTTCGTTCGTTCTTCCGTCTGATATTTATCCAAACTTTAAATATTTAACGAAGACACCACGGACAATGATTATAACACAAACATAAATTAATGACTAACATGATACAGTCAGAATTATGTCCGTCCGTCCGTTCGTTCGTTCTTCCGTCCGATATTTATCCAAACTTAAAATATTTAATAAAGACATCACATAACATGATACGGTCAGAATTATGTCCGTGCGTCCGTCTGTGAAACTAAATATTTAATGAAGAAGACGTATACATATAATAGGAATATCGTTTTAGTGAATTATCTAGTTTGTAAGGGTTTTGATCGGACATGTAAATTAAGTACTTCTTTTTTTGGAAGTCTGTTTGATATGATGATCGATTTTAAAATACAATTTAAACTGATAAACAGTAGAATGAAACCAGCGAGGTGTATATTTCATTAATTTGGATCTAGAACCGTCTATTTGACTTAAATTGGATCTAAAACGGTCTAATTCAATTTGAATCTGACAATTTGCATGAAACGAAATGTACTGAAGTATGACATCATAATATTACATGATATATATAGATGGTGGTGACGCTTTTATTCTGATGTAAAACGTATAAGTATATATGACTAACTCAAAACAAAGTGGAGAAGTCTGATGATGAAAATGATCAAATACTTTATACGAACACCGTCATAATTTACTACACAAGTACACTATAGATTTACCGCTGCGGTAGCTCAGTTGGTAGAGTGCTCGCTCTGTAAGTGGGAGGTCGTGGGTTCGAACCACGGCCGGGTCTGACCCAAGACTTGAAAGTGGGTAGTGACTGTTCTTTCGCCAAGGACTCGGCATTACGAAATGAAAGTCGCGGTTCTTTCGGATGGAACTTAAAATAAACGAGGTCCCGTGTCTTGGTTTTGGCACGATAAAGAACCCTGCTGTATAATGCCATCAGCGCAACGCACAGGCAAAATTTCTGCACCTTCGCCTATAGCTGGCGACGTCTCGATATAAGTGAAATATTCTTGACTGGGACGTTAAACACCATAACTCAACTCAACTCATCCTGTTGATTTAAGATGACGACAAAAATACATAAATAAATAAATAAATAAATAAATAAATAAATAAATAAAATAAAAATAAGAACACAAATATTAAAAAATGAAACGAAATTAAATCAAATAATAAAAAGAAAGGAAAAAGGTGGTAAACTCTCCGGATGGTCAATTACCAATGCGGAGAATTAACACGTAAACCTTTGACCATGTCGAAACACATTGGACATAGCTACACACAGCACCATTTGAATATATGTAACAATATAGTGTGTGTGTGTGTGTGTGTGTGTGTGTGTGTGTGTGTGTGTGTGTGTGAGAGAGAGAGAGAGAGAGAGAGAGAGAGATTAATTACCATTTAGCCAAACCAGTTTCTTGATGTGATCATAAAATCAAATCTGTGTGTTGTCAAGGTAACATAAAACGTTGTAGAGCACCCTGGCTGTACCCGGTAATGTTATATACACGCCCATCCTCCATATCAGTAACTCATACAGCTAGATTTGTCATTTTATATTCAGTATCCAGAATTTGAACTCCAATTCTAATTCTTTATACATCAATAGTAGCTTATTGTTTAAACATAGAATATGCGTAGATAGTATCCGGTGTATATAAACCTAATTATCGACCCAGTCAGGCTGCTGGATGGTAGTAGAACAGGTACGACCCCAGTAAGTCTACTAGATGGTAGCAGGACAGGTAGATTGATACTGCTGACAATCAATCAATTTTATATAGATCTGCGTTACAGATATCTGTCTTCAATCGGTCGGTAGATTCAAGTGATTTTCAAAGATTCAAATGTTATTGTGACAAATTTCAATTAGGTTAATAAAATTTTACCTTCAGTTTATATATACATTGTAAAGCATCTCAATATTGACTGAACTGTCGTGTCATATTGTACGGGACGTCATAACTACCATACTATAGGACAACGTGATTGTATGAGAAAGCATAGCTGCCACATAGGACAACGTCAATGTATGAGAAGACATGACTGTCATATAAGACAACGTCACATGTTGCTGTCATATCGAACAACGTCAATGTTTGGGACGACATGACTGTCATATAGGACAACGTCATTGTATAGGACGACATGACTGTTATATAGAAAAACGTCAATGTTTGGGACGACATGACTGTCATATAAGACAACGTCATTGTATAGAACGACATGACTGTTATACAGGACAATGCCACATCGTCGCTGGACATCATATCGAACAACGTCAATGTTTGGAACGACATGACTGTCATATAGGACAACGTCAATTTATGGGACGACATGACTGTTATATAGGACAACGTCAATTTATGGGACGACATGACTGTTATATAGGACAACGTCAATTTATGGGGCGACATGACTGTCATATAGGACAACGTCATTGTATAGGACGACATGACTGTTATATAGGACAACGTCATTGTATGGGACGACATGACTGTCATATAGGACAACGTCATTGTATAGGACGACATGACTGTTATATAGGACAACGTCATTGTATGGGACGACATGATTGTCATGTAGGATAACGCCATTGCATAGGACGACATGACTGTCATATAGGACATTGTCAATGTATGGGACGACATGACTGTCATATAGGACATCGTCATTGTATAGAACGACATGACTGTTGTATAGGACAACGTCATTGTATAGGACGACATGACTGTTATATAGGACAACGTCAATGTATAGAACGACATGACTGTTATATAGGACAATGTTAATGTATGGGACGACATGACTGTCATATAGGACAACGTCATTGTATGGGACGACATGATTGTCATATAGGACAATGTTAATGTATGGGACGACATGACTGTCATATTGGACAACGCCATTGTATAGGACGACATGACTGTCATATAGGACAATGTTAATGTATGGGACGACATGACTGTCATAGAGGACAACGTCATTGTATAGAACGACATGACTGTTGTATAGGACAACGTCATTGTATAGGACGACATGACTGTCATATAGGACAATGTTAATGTATGGGACGACAAGACTGTCATATAGGACAACGTCATTGTATAGAACGACATGACTGTTATATAGGACAACGTCATTGTATGGGACGACATGATTGTCATATAGGACATCGTCAATGTAGGGGGCGACCTAACTGTCATATAGGACATCGTCAATGTATGGGACGACATGACTGTCATATCGAACAACGGCAATGTATTAGACGACATGACTGTCATATAGGACAACGTCAATGTACGGAACGACATGACTGTAATATAGAACAACGTCAATGTATGGGTCGACATGGCTATCATATAGGACAAAGTCATTGTATGGGACGACATGACTGTCATATAGGACATCGTCAATGTATGGGACGACATGACTATCATACAGGACAACGTTAATGTAGGGGACGACATGACTGTCATATAGGACAACGTTAATGTAGAGGACGACATGATCACATGATTAAATGTAGGATATTGATTGGGTATCAGCATTAACTCTCCGATTTTCCTTAGCAACACCCGCTTCCCCTTGACAACACGCCACTATTGTTTTCCAGACGGGTACTATAATTACAAAGGGCCATTATCTTCTCGTTGCTCCTTGGAAACCGGTTATTCCCTTTGTAGTGCTGTGCAACTACATCAGGTGATGCCCCTTTTAGTCTGCACTAGTCACAATGACGTCACGTTTTGCTGATGACAACCCAAAAAAGTTCATAAGTAAACGCTTAACAGGAAAGTAAAAACTCATGAATGCACCAAATATTTTATGAAAATTTTACAGAATTGCTATTATTAAAGCAAACTATAAACACATTGAATTTGAAAACGAATCTTCAGAAAATCTGTGTGGTGTAGTGTCATATGATGTACTAAATACATCATTGTATTTTCATTTGGGACCTGTGCTACCATAGTATTGTCTTGGGGAATGTATTGTCTGAGCCAACGATGTATAAACAACAGTCTATTGGGCGATGTTGGCTGTTGTTCAGAACATGTTTTTGGTTATGTTGGCTGTTGTTCAGTACATGTTTTTGGTTATGTTGGCTGTTGTTCAGTACATGTTTTTGGTTATGTTGGCTGTTGTTCAGTACATGTTTTTGGGTTATGTTGGCTGTTGTTCAGTACATGTTTTTGGTTATGTTGGCTGTTGTTCAGTACATGTTTTTGGATTATGTTGGCTGTTGTTCAGTACATGTTTTTGGTTATGTTGGCTGTTGTTCAGTACATGTTTTTGGTAATGTTGGCTGTTGTTCAGTACATGTTTTTGGTTATGTTGGCTGTTGTTCAGTACATGTTTTTGGTTATGTTGGCTGTTGTTCAGTACATGTTTTTGGGTTATGTTGGCTGTTGTTCAGTACATGTTTTTGGTTATGTTGGCTGTTGTTCAGTACATGTTTTTGGATTATGTTGGCTGTTGTTCAGTACATGTTTTTGGTTATGTTGGCTGTTGTTCAGTACATGTTTTTGGTAATGTTGGCTGTTGTTCAGTACATGTTTTTGGTTATGTGGCTGTTGTTCAGTACATGTTTTTGGTTATGTTGGCTGTTGTTCAGTACATGTTTTTGGTTATGTTGGCTGTTGTTCAGTACATGTTTTTGGTTATGTTGGCTGTTGTTCAGTACATGTTTTTGGTTATGTTGGCTGTTGTTCAGTACATGTTTTTGGTTATGTTGGCTGTTGTTCAGTACATGTTTTTGGTTATGTTGGCTGTTGTTCAGTTCATGTTTTTGGTTATGTTGGCTGTTGTTCAGTACATGTTTTTGGTTATGTTGACTGTTGTTCAGTACATGTTTTTGGTTATGTTGGCTGTTGTTCAGTACATGTTTTTGGTTATGTTGGCTGTTGTTCAGTTCATGTTTTTGGTTATGTTGGCTGTTGTTCAGTACATGTTTTTGGTTATGTTGACTGTTGTTCAGTACATGTTTTTGGTTATGTTGGCTGTTGTTCAGTACATGTTTTTTGGTTATGTTGGCTGTTGTTCAGTACATGTTTTTGGTTATGTTGGCTGTTGTTCAGAACATGTTTTTGGTTATGTTGGTTGTTGTTCAGAACATGTTTTTGGTTATGTTGGCTGTTGTTCAGTACATGTTTTTGGTTATGTTGGCTGTTGTTCAGTACATGTTTTTGGTTATGTTGGCTGTTGTTCGGTACATGTTTTTGGTTATGTTGGCTGTTGTTCAGTACATGTTTTTGGTTATGTTGGCTGTTGTTCAGTACATGTTTTTGGTTATGTTGGCTGTTGTTCAGTACATGTTTTTGGGTTATGTTGGCTGTTGTTCAGTACATGTTTTTGGGTTATGTTGGCTGTTGTTCAGTACATGTTTTTGGGTTATGTTGGCTGTTGTTCAGTACATGTTTTTGGGTTATGTTGGCTGTTGTTCAGTACATGTTTTTTGTTATGTTGGCTGTTGTTCAGTACATGTTTTTGGGTTATGTTGGCTGTTGTTCAGTACATGTTTTTGGGTTATGTTGGCTGTTGTTCAGTACATGTTTTTGGGTTATGTTGGCTGTTGTTCAGTACATGTTTTTGGTTATGTTGGCTGTTGTTCAGTACATGTTTTTGGTTATGTTGGCTGTTGTTCAGTACATGTTTTTGGTTATGTTGGCTGTTGTTCAGTACATGTTTTTGGTTATGTTGGCTGTTGTTCAGTACATACTTTTGGTTATGTTGGCTGTTGTTCAGTACATGTTTTTGGGTTATGTTGGCTGTTGTTCAGTACATGTTTTGGGTTATGTTGGCTGTTGTTCAGTACATGTTTTTGGGTTATGTTGGCTGTTGTTCAGTACATGTTTTTGGTTATGTTGGCTGTTGTTCAGTACATGTTTTTGGTTATGTTGGCTGTTGTTCAGTACATGTTTTTGGTTATGTTGGCTATTGTTCAGTACATGTTTTTGGTTATGTTGGCTATTGTTCAGTACATGTTTTTGGTTATGTTGGTTGTTGTTCAGTACATGTTTTTGGTTATGTTGGCTGTTGTTCAGTACATGTTTTTGGTTATGTTGGCTGTTGTTCAGTACATGTTTTTGGTTATGTTGGCTGTTGTTCAGTACATGTTTTTGGTTATGTTGGCTGTTGTTCAGTACATGTTTTTGGTTATGTTGGCTGTTGTTCAGTACATGTTTTTGGTTATGTTGGCTGTTGTTCAGTACATGTTTTTGGTTATGTTGGCTGTTGTTCAGTACATGTTTTTGGTTATGTTGGCTGTTGTTCAGTACATGTTTTTGGTTATGTTGGCTGTTGTTCAGAACATGTTTTTGGTTATGTTGGCTGTTGTTCAGAACATGTTTTTGGTTATGTTGGCTGTTGTTCAGTACATGTTTTTGGTTATGTTGGCTGTTGTTCAGTACATGTTTTTGGTTATGTTGGCTGTTGTTCAGTACATGTTTTTGGTTATGTTGGCTGTTGTTCAGTACATGTTTTTGGGTTATGTTGGCTGTTGTTCAGTACATGTTTTTGGGTTATGTTGGCTGTTGTTCAGTACATGTTTTTGGTTATGTTGGCTGTTGTTCAGTACATGTTTTTGGTTATGTTGGCTGTTGTTCAGTACATGTTTTTGGTTATGT
The DNA here is from genome assembly GCA_021292105.1 of Anadara kagoshimensis. Classification (NCBI taxonomy): domain Eukaryota; kingdom Metazoa; phylum Mollusca; class Bivalvia; order Arcoida; family Arcidae; genus Anadara; species Anadara kagoshimensis. The sequence goes on along the minus strand of CM037859.1, from coordinate 42,342,973 downwards.
TGGCTGTTGTTCAGTACATGTTTTTGGTTATGTTGGCTGTTGTTCAGTACATGTTTTTGGTTATGTTGGTTGTTGTTCAGTACATGTTTTTGGTTATGTTGGCTGTTGTTCAGTACATGTTTTTGGTTATGTTGGCTGTTGTTCAGTACATGTTTTTGGTTATGTTGGCTGTTGTTCAGTACATGTTTTTGGTTATGTTGGCTGTTGTTCAGTACATGTTTTTGGTTATGTTGGCTGTTGTTCAGTACATGTTTTTTGGTTATGTTGGCTGTTTTTGGGCACCATACAGATTTAGTACATCACATGATTAATTGTCGGAAATTTATTGAATATGGACATGTATTCCATTTTGTATAGTTTTTGTCTGTCCTTAGTAACGAATATAGTACCGTTGACAGCAAGGTACTATTGTTTTTCCAGACTGGTACTATACTTTTTGCACGCGCCAACTTGGGAACGAGAACTCAATTTTGTAAACAAATATGGCGTCAAGATTCGGCGACGAGGACCCAGATAAATTCTTTTTCTGACCAGATTGTACACTACACAATTGGAATTGCCTTATGTCTAAATGTCTGTCTGTAAATTTAAAGGTCATTGATCAATGGTTAGAATGCACTATCTAGTAAAGTGTCATGTGATGTACTAAATACATTATTATGTTTTCCTTCGGGACCAGTGCTATTATAGTATTGTCTTGGGGAGTATAGTACCTGAGCCTTCGGCAATACTATAGTAGCACAGGTCCCTCAGGAGAACATAATGATGTATACATAGACCTATTTTTGGTATGGAGGACGTGTATTTTTGTCAGGTGTTTCGACTGGTTTGACCTGGTTTTTAAATTAACATTATATTTAATAGCACCGATAAAGGACTTTAGAACAGGGGTTTTGTTTTAGGAGAGTGCACTGCAAATGTATTAATACTATTCTGAGGGGATTGAAGCTCAAATTATAATTTAGGTATCACGTGGACATGGATTAGAGTTAAACTCCTGGGTCAGATTCTTTTTAATTTGGCATTGGATTAAAATTAACCCGTACCCTACCTCTTCACTGTATCCTCGCAAAAATCACTTATATTAGCACAGCATTAAAATGAATAGGTAAACAGTAACTGAAAACAAACAAAAACGTATTATGATGTCCAAATTGCAAGGCGAGACAAAGCTATAAATAAACTTAACGTGTACATGTCGTTAGCAAGACGGAGAGAAGCCATTACAGGCGAAGAAAATATTTGCTCATTAGAACTTGCGATGTTCATATAACAATTAGTTTATATGGATCTTATTATTGTCTGATTGTATAGCACCGTTAAATTTCTCTAGTAAGTAAGAAAACCACAAATCCTTGTCACAATATACTTTTATACTCTACTGAGAACACGAAAACCTTGACCGAAGTTGATCTACATGAAACAGGAGAACAAAAATCTGACTTGATATACTGGGAACACGAGAACATTGACATTAATGGATCTACATGGGACACGAGAACGTTAATCTGAGTTAAACTAGATCAAACAAAAGAACGTAATGTAGATCTACATGTAACATGAGAAGGTTAACCTGAGTGAATCTATATGGAACGCGAACTTAACATAAGTGGATCTACTAGGAACACGGGGATGTTAACATGAGTGGATCTACTGGGAACACGAGAAGCTTGATCTAAATTGATCTACTGGGAATGTGAGAACGTTAACATGAGTTGATCTACTGGGAACGCGAGAAGCTTGATCTAAATTGATCTACAGGGAACGCGAGAACGTTAACATGAGTGGATCTACTGGGAACACGAGAAGCTTGATCTAAATTGATCTACTGGGAATGTGAGAACGTTAACATGAGTTGATCTACTGGGAACGCGAGAAGCTTGATCTAAATTGATCTACAGGGAACGCGAGAACGTTAACATGAGTGGATCTACTGGGAACACGAGAAGCTTGATCTAAATTGATCTACTGGGAATGTGAGAACGTTAACATGAGTTGATCTACTGGGAACGCGAGAAGCTTGATCTAAATTGATCTACTGGGAACACGAGAACGTTAACGTGAGTGGGTCTACTGGGAACACGAGAAACTTGATCTAAATTGATCTACTGGGAATATGAAAATGTTAACATGAGTGGATCTACTGGGAACACGAGAAGCCTGATCTAAATCGATTTACTTGGAATGTGAGAACGTTAACATGAGTGGGTCTACTGGGAACACGAGAAGCTTGATCTAAATTGATCTACTGGGAATGTGAGGACGTTAACAAGAGTGGATCTACTGGGAACACTAGAAGCCTGATCTAAATTGATCTACTTTGAATGTGAGAACGTTAACATGACTGGATCTACTGGGAAAACGAAAAGCTTGATCTAAATTGATCTACTGGGAATATGAGAACGTTAACATGTGTGGATCTACTTGAAACACGAGAAGCTTGATCTAAATTGATCTACTGGGAATGTGAGAACGTTAACATGAGTGGATCTACTGGAAACACGAAACGCTTGATCTAAATTGATCTACTGGGAATGTGAGAACGTTAACATGAGTGGATCTACTGGGAACACGAGAAGTTTGATCTAAATTGATCTACTTGGAATGTGAGAACGTTAACATGAGTTGATCAACTGGGAACACGAGAAGCTTGATCTAAATTGATCTACTTGGAATGTGAGAACGTTAACATGAGTGGATCTACTGGAAATGTGGGAACGTTAACATGAGTGGATCTACTGAGAATGTAAGTACGTTAACATGAGTGGATTTACTGGGAATGTGAGAACGTTAACATGAGTGGATCTACTGGGAATGTGAGAACGTTAACATGAGTGGATCTACTGGGAATGTGAGAACGTTAACATGAGTGGATCTACTGGGAACACGAGAAGTTTGATCTAAGTGGATCTACTGGGAATATGAGAACGTTAACATGAGTGGATCTACTGGGAACACGAGAAGCTTGATCTAAATTGTTACTGGGAATGTGAGAACGTTAACATGAGTGGATCTACTGCGAACACGAGAAGCTTGATCTAAATTGATCTACTTGGAATATGAGAACGTTAACATGAGTAGATCTACTGGGAAAACGAGAAGCTTGATCTAAATTGATCTACTGGGAATGTCAGAAACTTGACCGAAATGGATTAATGTGTTTTTACGTTCCAGTCAAGATTTTTCAATTATATCGAGACGGTCAGTTCCGATAAGAAACATGAGAGCTTGTGGTCCTTGGACTCTAAGCAGTGTGTGTGTGTGTGTGTGTGTGTGTGTTCGACTTCACTGTTTGTTTTGTAGAAAATAATACATATATCTATACACAGCAGATGTATGTGTTGTTAAGTTACATTTATAAGGTAAGGTCATTATCTAATCAACAGTTTGATGACATGCTATTGGTAGCCTTGATGTCAATCATTCAGATAATTATTTGTCGTACCGTCGTGAGATTCTGTGTGTTAGTTTGATTTTCAACACAGTTCTACACACACGCACGTCGAGCAAGTGATACACTAAGACAAGTGATATACTGAGACGATGTCTAAGAAAGGTAATATACTTCCTTCCCTATATTGGTACTATTCCTTCTGTCTACCAATATCTATATAATTTAAAAACACACTCACAGAAATATTCCAAGTAGCTAGATTTCGCCCTTTTTAGGATTTTTTTAATGAGATAATAGTGACCACTGCAACCAACTTTTCTCATACCCTTCATTCCGACCATTCTTGTGTAGATAATATTTTTCATGTCTACATTTACAGGTTATATGTAATGGGTTAGACTATACTTGGTCTTTTATTCTGTATTTTCATTTTGTAAATATATATTTTCGTTTTCAAATTTTGCATTGTTACCAAAAAAGAGCATTTTTAATTTACTGCCTAGCCATATTTTAACACTTTTCTTTGGTTGTCTTGAAATATAAATAGTCTATATTGTATTTATTACTACCACAAAGGTTACATTGATTATCAAATATATCATTTTTATTAAAAAAAGAACTCGTCGCTTAAACTCTATATAGAATATTGCGAACCTTTATCAGTTTGCTTTTCATATCAAGACACTTCGGTTTCTAGCACAGTGAAAGCTTCACTTTGCTCAGGCACTTTACTTTCCGTCAATATACAACACACTGTATAATGGTATGGGCTTACATTGAAGCTTTAAGCCAATGTGTTCCGAGGCATTGGATGTAACCATACTTGAAAGTGACATTTAATCGTGAAATGTGATAAAATTTGTTTTATGGGGTGTTTTATAAATGAAACGAAAATATTTCCGAATGTTGAATAAGTAACTGTTTACTTATTCAATGTTGAATGCTGCAATGTTGAATAAGTAACGTACTTCAGATATGCCAAGACACTTCGGTTTCTTTCACTATCTTCAAACTCGCCTTGATATAAGTTAAATACTCTTGACTGAGGCGTAAACACCATTGTTCTCGTAAAAAACAAGTCAAACAAACCATAATGGCAATTTTAACATAATTGTGACCACCAAATCACGGTGTCACAGCTCTATTGAGACCATATTCCGGGAATTCAATGCGTTGTAACAACTCCTAATGAAGTCCGACGCCTAATGAAGTCCACAGATTGGGGCTCCAGACGAGGAGACTTTTTGATATTACCAAAAAAAGTCTCAAAATTTTACGACTTCGATTTAGACCAACTAGCAATAGCAACGTACATTCATGCACATACGTACATCGTGTGCTTTGTCCAACCGTACCATACCCCCGCAAAAATGTTTAGGGGGTATTTATACGAATCACCCTGTCCGTCCATCCGTCCGCCCGTCCGTCAAAATATCGTGTCAGCTTTACATATGTAGCTTCCATGTCTATGAATGGATTTTGATCAAACTTGGAACCAAAGTCATTGTCCGTCTGTCCGTCCGTCTGGATGTTGGGAAAGGGAGGTATTTGTCTCTCCAAAGACCGTTATAGTTTTAACTCTTTATGGGGAGGCATAAAAGGTACCAATCGAGAACTATTGTTTAACAAATTGTTATCTAAGAATTTTACGGATGCAACTTGATTGATTGATTGATTGATTGATTGATTGATCGATTGATTGGTTTGTTGAATGGGTTTTTCAGATCTAGTCAAGAATATTTACTTATATCGAGACGTCACCAGCTATAGATGAAATATTTGAAGTTTTTACCTTTGAGGTGCGTACAGTGTACAGGGAGGGTCTCCAACGAGCCCTACTTTATGTGATACATTGTTATCATGCGACGCATTGGTTTATCAGGTCTTTTCCGAAGGACCCCGTGACTTTCATTGCTAAATGCCGAGCTGCACATGTAAATGACATTAGCAACACCCTGCTATTGTTTTGCATTTTACAATATTTTAATCTTGCGTGCATTATCATGCATGTAATAAGCTGCCAAAAATATAATAGTATTTATTTATTTATTTATTTATTTATTTATTTATTTATTTATATCTATCTTCTCCGCTAAATTTCTCAACAAAGTTTCTTAGAATCCATCATACGTACATGTATATGAAATCAAATATGATTTTTTTTCCCAAAACTCCCATGCTTACTTTATCATGGGATGGATTTCATTAAGCTTCGAGGCAACAACACGCCTAACGATGTCCCATACTATTTCATCTTATTAAAAGTCTCCGTTTTAATCATAGTTTTTGTGCAACAGATGTATTTATTTTTATCATGAAAAAAGTTTTGCATTGGACTTTATATCAAGTGTCTTAATAAGTTTAACGCGGAGGATCGTTGATATAGACAATATCTTGTTAGCAGTATTAGATAAAGTAGTAGTATACCTTTCTGAAGCTGAACTTCATTAGGCGTCTAGGTAACATAACGCAAAATGAATTTACTTACTATATCTCATTACATGTACACAGGGGACTTCATTAGACGTCGGGGTAACTTAACGCCTAATGAAGTCCCTTACATAGTGGATTTCATTAGGCGTCGAGGTAACTTAACGCCTAATGAAGTCCCTTACTATATCTTATTACACAGTAGACTTCATTAGGCGTCGAGGTAACTTAACGCCTAATGAAGTCCCTTACTATATCTTTGTACATAGTGGATTTCATTAGGCGTCGAGGTAACTTAACGCCTAATGAAGTCCCTTACTATATCTTTGTACATAGTGGATTTCATTAGGCGTCGATTTACTTCGACGCCTAATGAAGTTCACTATGTACATGTAATAAGATAAAGTAAGGGAATTCATTAGGCGTTATGTTACCTCGACGCCCAAATGAAGTTCAGCTTCAGAAAGGTATACTACTACTTTATCTAATACTGCTAACAAGATATTGTCTATATCAACGATCCTCCGCGTTTAAACTCATTAAAACACTTGATATAAAGTCCACTTCAAAACTTTTTTTTTCATGATAAAAATAAATACATCTGTCGCACAAAAACCATGATTAAAACGGAGACTTTTAATAAGATGAAATAGTATGGGACATCATCAGGCGTGTTGTTGCCTCGAAGCTTAATGAAATCCATCACATGATAAAGTAAGCATGGGAGTTTTGGGGAAAAAATCACATTTGATTTCATATACATGTACGTATGATGGATTCTTAGAAACCTTGTTGAGAAATTTAGCGAAGAAGATAGATAAAAATAAGATAAATAAATAAATAAATAATATATTATATTTTTGGCACCTTATTACATGCATGGTAATGCACGCAAGATTAAAATATTGTAAAATGCAAAATAATAGCAGAGTGTTGCTAATGTCATTTACATGTGCAGCTCGGCATTTAGCAATGAAAGTCACGGGGTCCTTCGGAAAAGACCTGATAAACCAATGCATCACATGATAACAATGTATCACAGAAAGTATGGCTCGTTGGAGACCCTCTCTGTACACTGTGAACCACTGCGGTAGCTCAATTAGTAGAGTGCTCGCTCCGTAAGTGGGAGGTCGTGGGTTCGATCTCTGGCCGGGTCAGACCCAAGACTTAAAAGTGGGTAGTGACTGTTCTTTCGCCAAGCACTCGGCATTACGAAATGAAAGTCACGGTTCTTTCGGATGGGAACTTAAAAATAAACGAGGTCCCGTGTCACGGTGGGCTTGGCACGCTAAAGAACCCTGCTGTATAATGCCATCAGCGGAATACACAGGCAAAATTTCTGCACCTTTGCCTACAGCTGGCGACGTCTCGATATAAGTGAAATATTCTTGACTGGGACGTTAAACACCATTACTCACTCACTCACTCCCTGTACAGTGTGCGCACCTTAAAGGTAAAAACTTCAAATATTTCATCTATATAGCTGGTGACGTCTCGATATAAGTAAATATTCTTGACTAGATCTAAAAAAACCCATTCAACAAACCAACCAATCAATCAATCAATCAAGTTGCATCCGTAAAATTCTTAGATAACAATTATTTAAACGATAGTTCTCGATTGGTACTTTTTATGCCTCCCCAAAGAGTTATTTAAAACTATAACGGTCTTTGGAGAGACAAATACCTCCCTTTCCCAACGCCCAGACGGACGAATGGACGGACAGACGGACAATAACTTTGGTTCCAAGTTTGATCAAAATCCATTCATAGACATGGAAGCTACATATATAAAGCTGACACGATATTTTGACGAACGGGCGGACGGACGGACCGACGGACGGACAGGGTGATTCGTATAAATACCCCCTAAACATTTTTGCGGGGGTATGGTACGATTGGACAAAGCACACGATGTATGTGCCTGAACGTTGCTATTGCTAGTTGATCTAAATCGAAGTCGTAAAATTTTCAGACTTTTTTTGGTAATATCAAAAAGTCTCCTCGTCTGGAGCCCCAATCTGTGGACTTCATTAGGCGTCGGACTTCATTAGGCGTGGGACTTCATTAGGAGTTGTTACAATGCGCCTTTGCCCCAGAATAGGGTATTTTTTAATACGAAAACCTACCAAATATTTTTTCAGATTTTTTGGTAATTTTTAATAATTAAAATTCTCCATTCTAGGGCAAAGGTGCATTAAATCAGTGGCATATGCTCTCATTAGGGCGGTGTATACCATAATCAGATGGTCAAAATAAGATCGAAATCGCGATTTCGGTTTGTGTGACTCGTAAATCCGTCAAAAAACATAGGCACTATATCAACTTAGTGAAGTATCAGTGTATGTATTAATGTGATAAATCCACCGCGGCATTGTAAGTGTATACTGTTTGATGACAGCTTGTGATATATATATATATATATTACTGTAAAGTTTAGACAGCATGCACTTAATCTATACATTTACGTAATTTGAAATTCAGAAAGTTTGTCAATTCTACGGAGCCCCTGAAGGGACACACTTGAAAAAAATATTAAATCGTTATAACGATATACTAAATCGTTACAACGATATACTAAATCGTTATAACGATATACTAAATCGTTACCACGATATACTAAATCTTCAAAAAATGTTGAATAGTCTTCATAGTTTACACTACTGAATGGGATTTAAGTGTCAATAAAGAAAAAACAAAAGTTGTAATTTTTAGAAATGGTGGTAAAATCAGAGATAGTGAGGCATGGCATCATGATGGTGTAAATCTTGATATTGTTGATAGTTTTATCTATCTTGGTCTATTATTTTTTACAATGGTAAATTTAAACAAACACAATTACAATTGTCTAATCAAGATAGAAAAGCAATGTTTGCTTTAAACTCAAATGTAAAAAATTTTAATTTTAATATTGAAACTCGTTTATCACTATTTGATACATATATTACTAGTATTTTAAACTATGGTTGTGAATTATGGGGTTCAGAAAAAGCTCAGGTTATTGAACAACTTCATTTAAATATTTGTAAAACTTTAATTGGGGTGCGGAAAACGACATGTAACATGATGGTTTATTTTGAATTAGCTCGTTTTCCTCTACAACTATACAGATATATTCGCATTATAAAATATTGGTTAAAACTTTTAAATTCGGATAATTGTGTCTTAAAAGCTTGTTATAATGATATGTATGACAGAATAGATAGTGATGGTAAATATAACTGGCTTGTACAGGTTAAAGATTTATGTAGACATGGGTTCAATGATATATGGTTACAACAGTCTGTTTCTGATACAAAATATTTTAGGCATCTTTACCAGTGTTATAAAGGATAACTTTTTACAAACTTCTTTTTCATTTTTTAATAATTCTTCAAAGTGTGACTTGTATAGACATTTAGTTGATAGGTTCTTTTTACAATTTTATTTACGTAAACCTTTGTCATATAAATACCAAAAAATACTGTGTCAATATAGATTGTCATCGCATGATTTATTAATTGAAAAGGGAAGGTATAATAATATAGAAAGAAGCAACAGGGTGTGTTTTTGTAAATCAAATGAGATTGAAGATGTTTTTCACTTTGTTTTAATTTGTCCTTACTATTTAAGTATTCGTAAACAATATTTAAAACAATATTACTGGGTTCGTCCATCTGTTTTCAAGCTAGTTCAACTTTTTAGTATTCAAAATTCAAAACAATTAAGAAATTTAGCTAAGTATTTATTAGAAGCAGAGATGCTAAGAAAATCTTATGTCACTTAATTATTATGTACTATCATATGTATCTTCAATAGACAAACTTAACAATGTATAACGTAATATTTATTTATTAATGTTAATCCTCCCATGTGTATATTATTATTATTGTTTATTTATTGTTCATACTTTTCAAATTTTATGTTTGCCTATGAGTTGTTACTTATGGCTGAATAAAGAATAGAATATAACGATAAACTAAATCGTTATAGGGTCATTCTCAAAAAAATGTAGAAATTCCACAAACCAAAATAACGATAAAAAATAATTGAATCCCGTCATTTCATTGGTTGGAAATCAATATTTGAAACATAAAATTTCATTCTGAGAAATATGCACACAAGACATTGGTTCTTTTTGACAGAATATCAATTGAATTTAAAATTGTGCTTCATAATGTCCTCTGGAGTAACCATCATTTATGTTTTTGAAAATATCTATATTTAAGTAGATTTTAAATATAAAACATATTTATATACATGAATAACAAACTAGCTGACATATCATTTAAAATTTGAGAATGTATTTTTCATTTTAACACTTGAATAACAATCTTAAAATCCCGAAATGATAAACTAAAAAATGCAAGAACGGGATTTTATAATAAGTTACTGCCTTTTTGTGACACGCGTTCTTTACTGGTTCATAGAAAAGTACTTATTACGTAATTTATAATTAATTATAAGTTAACAAAATTTAATTACATTGTGCAAATTAATGAATGAATAGACCATGGCAACACCACAGACATTTACAAGTTATACCAAAGACAAAAAGAATAACATCAAAGACAGCCATTTAAAATACTGAAATTTCAATGCGTATTGGGGAACAAAAGTAAGACAATACATCTTGCATTATATTCTATCTCTCAAAAATGGAGTTTGAACAGATATTTGAATAGAAAAATTTATATTCCTCAAGATTATCCAATGTTTACCAATTGTTTTGTTAACACAAGAGACACCTTTGTAACACCAGGGACAATATTGTAGTATTTTGATTTGATGATCTTTTATTTAATCTTAAAATTCGCGATTTACCTAGTAAATTAAAATAAATATAAACGATTGAAATATAATAATTCCTTGTAAAATTTGTACCATTTGGTGTCATTTTATATATTGGTAACACCACAGACAACACCACTTTTTAAGTGAATTTATGATTTAATTAAACTAGAGGCTCCCAGGAGCCTGTATAGCTCACCTAGTTAGAATTGTTGCAGAATGAAAATCAACAGATTGTCTAATGTTTAAATAAATGCTTGAAATTTATTACACAATATTTATTTCTACCACAAAATTTCAATATTATTTCCTTTCAAAACTAAACCATATTTCAAAATTGTGAGACAATACATACCAAGTATCATCAACTTTAAATGTATAATACCTGAGAAATTTTCCTTATCCAAAAACTGGTCAATGGACCATGAAATTAAGGTCAAGGACAAAAGCCATAAGGCAGTCTGACTGATGTACTACCCAAGATCAATCTATATACCAAATATCATTGACCTACCATGTGTAGTATTCGAGATTTGCCCTTTTTGGACCAAGTTTAGCGAAATGACAGTACATGCTAGACCTAATCTGTCGACCCATTTCAAATGCTTACTTACATAACTAACAAAATAAAAGAAACCACATCCAAATTAGACAAAAATTGAAACTTCTGCAACCATATATGCAACACCTAAATTAGCCTATTTTGACCCCTTATTTCCTTAATCACTAGATGGCTTTCTTTTTTGCTAGGGAACCTTTTCATAACCATCCCTGCATTATAACAAAAGTTCAATATATATTCAATACTTTATTGCAACAAAGCATAAAATGCTATAGCAAATTACAATTCTAATACATTCCTAAATGTTATTACACAATAAATTATGTTCACAGACGACACCAATGGCATGGGTCATACCATCATATAACCGCAAATATGTTTGCAGTTGTATAAAAGGATGACCATTTTTTCAAATCACTGTTCATACTGGATTTTATGAAAGTCCCATTGATTTTAGAGATACATGATGGAATATCATAAAAACACTATGGAAACGTTTCTTGCAGTGTTTGAAGGTACAGTTGCTAAATTCCATAAAAAAAATGTTAATTGGCAGCCGTTTTGAAAATGGTCCCCTGTTTGAAAAAAAAACACCGATTTCAGAAGGTACCATCTATGGACTACTATGACCAAGTTTGGTTCCAATTAGCTCAGTAGTTTCAGAGAAAAATATCTTTGAACGTATTTCCCATAAGGTCCAATGTTAAAATATGTTCTCCGCTGGCGGCCATCTTGGATTTGGTGCGGCCCTCAAAAACCCCAATGTTGAAGGGGGCTATTCAAAGACTATTGTGGCCAAGTTTGGTTCCCATTGGCTAAAGGGTTTTAGAGAAAAAATATCTTTGATATTGTTCCCATAGGGTCAAATGTTAACCTATGTTCCCCGCTGGCCGCCATCTTGGATTAGTGGAGACTTTAAAAAAACACCGGTTTCAGAAGGTACCATCTAAGGACTACTGTGACCAAGTTTGTTTCCAATTGACTTAGTAGTTTCAGAGAAAAATGTCTTTGAACATATTTTCCCATAGGGTCCAATGTTAATCTATGGTCCCCGCTGGCGGCCATCTTGGATTAGGTGCGGACATGTCGGACACAATTTTTAAAGTAGACCACCCAAGGACTGTTGTGACAAAGTTCGGTTGCAAATGGCCCAGCGGTTTCTGAGGAGTTGATCTTTAACGACGGACGGACGACGACGACGACGACGCCGACGACGACGGACGCCAAGTGATGGCGTTACCACAATAAACTAAATCGTTATAACGATATACTAAATTGTAATAACGATATACTAAATCGTTATAACGATATACTAAATTGTAATAACGATATATTAAATCGTTATAACGATATACTAAATCGTTATAACGATATACTAAATCGTTATAACGATATACCAAATCGTTATAACAATAAACTAAATCGTTATAACGATATATGTCAACTAATGTAGAAATGGCGGCCGAAGGAGAAGGGTCTGTCAGCGTACAGGCACGAGAGTACCGCATACACCAGTGTACCGGACAGACACCAATGTACCGGAAACGACCATGTCTAAGTAGTATATAGAGAAAAAGTCGCGGATTTATATATTTACTTGATTGTTTCAGTAATAATGCACTATGTGTTACATTTTATATCTTGCAAATAAAGAAATTCAATGTCCTATATGCCTTAATGGACACAAAAATTAATTTGTTAATCATGTATTTTCTGATTCCATTATATTCTTAAAGTACCATGCAGCCATATAACCGTCCATTTAAACTCATAAAATGGATGTATGTATCTAATATATTAACTAATTCTAAACTAAAGAGTTATTCAAAAGACAATTAAGATATTAACACGTGTATGGTGGTGGATGGTGTGTACGGATGTGTAGTATGTTATATACAACACGGGTATGATGGTGAATGTAGTGTACGGGTGTTTATTATGTTATATACAACACGAGTATGGTGGTGGATGTAGTGTGCGGGTGTGCAGTATGTCATATACAACACGGGTATGGTGGTGGATGTAGTGGACGGGTCTGTAGTATGTGATATACAACACGAGTATGTTGGTGGATGTAGTGTACGGGTGTGTAGTATGTGATATACAACACGAGTATGGTGGTGGATGTAGTGTACAGGTCTGTAGTATGTGATATACAACACGAGTATGCTGATGATGTTTTAGGCATGTATGTAGTATGTCCTCCATTAGATCCTTAATGCCGCCTATTCGGGATTGTAATGCGTCTTCAATTGTCGTACAATTATGTACATCTTTTCTATGTAACCAAAACGTGCAGGAAAAGTTCGATTTTATTTGGATTCAGGATACCCGGGAACATGAAAATTGCACGAAAAATTGGTTAAGCGTGTTTTGCGTAAAATTCGTAATTTGTAAAACGAGACATTTACATGTATTGTTATAACTAAACAAAGATTGAAGATAAATGTATTGAGTATTTACTGTTGATCTTGGCTCGCTATTTCCCTCGAATTGATGTAAGGATAAAAGTTCAAGGTCATATCTCAGTTTTTGAACTTTCATAAAAATTGCTAATTTTTCGGGCGATAATGGCATGGGATTTTCAGTTTATTGTAGGTATTGACACGACAATCGTTTTAATACAAAGATCAAGGTCATGGGTTCAAAAGTCAAGGTCATAGATGCACAGGTACACCAAAATGGCTAATTATTTGCAAAACTATTACCTTATTAAATAGGCATGTTTATACGAATAGTGTAGGTATTGACATGGTGAGCAATTTTATACATAGATCAAGCCATGGGTTCAAAAGATGCACAAGTAAACCAAAATGGTTAATTATCGGCAAGACTATTAACTTTTTGTATAGGCATGCAAGTAACAATGTTGTAGGTATTGACATGATGATAATATAGATCAAGGTCATGGGTTCAGGGTCAAGGTTACAAATATAGAAAGAATACTGAAATGTATACAATTGTTATAACTTGACTATATAAACAGATAATGGCATTTATCTCACCCAACCAGTGTTATTGTGTTGAAACGACCATTGATCCATTGTATATACTAAGGTGAGCGTTGAGGCCCATCAACCTCTTTTGTTAATTTTTAACTTTTTAATCTAAGAATATAGTTGAGTTGTGTAATGGTGTTTTACGCCCCAGTCAAATGTAACGTTGTTTACACCGTAGTCAATATTATTCCACATATATCGAGGCGGTCAATTCATCATAGGTGGTGAATGAAACCAGTGTGCCCAGAGATGCCGCCGACTTTCGCTAGATGGGACTCGTTCCAAGGCGATGAAAGGCACCCTAATCCATAAGTCCGTCCTTTAGACCACTCGGCCACAGATGATCTCTTTTCACTTATGAAACCAACTAGTCATTTAAAATTTCAGTCATGAATTCATAATGTCTGAAACATCAAGGGCCACGTACAGATGCCAATACTGATCTGAAATAAATAATGCCCACCAATAAATCATTGAACATTTATTTAAGGCATATGAAGATATATGTGTGACGTTACAAGTTCTCACGTTAAACGAAGAAACAGGGAGATCAGGTTACATGAAAAAACAACTTACGAATCGCTTGCTGCTTATGATCTGAAAAAGAGAAAGGGGGTGGTTATAATAGTGAGATTTTAGCTGTAAGCCACCACAGTCAAAATACGCCACATAACAAGAAGATGGTGAAAGCTGAATCTCCTAGTATGTCACAAGCAGGACCTAATGCAGAAAGTGTCAGGAAGAGTGATAAACGTAGTCGGAGCTATTGTCAGTTCGCTGCCAAAGGTGGCGGATTCTCTGGGTACACTGATTTCATTCACCATCTATGAATTCTGTGAATGAATCTTCATTAGGGCGTGAAACACCATTACCCAACTCAACTACACTCTTAGAAGAAAAAGGTAAAAAATATGATCTTCATTTGATCCTTTTCAAAATGGTATTTTACACGGCGCAATTGATATAACTATCAATAAGTCGGCTTACTCTATCGAAAAGATACGATGTATTACTATATAAGTTTATTGGTTCAAGTTACGAACTGTGTATGGTTGCGTTCTCTTTCAAAAATTGAATCCTATCCTGCAATGCTTTCTGAATCACTTCTGAAACAACTTGTGAAGATTTAATCGAGAAAGACATTCGATCTAAAGTTATAATGAAGATTGAGCTCTGTTAATTGCGAATCATATTAAACGGAAAAGCGTAACATATCTATACCACTCCGCTTAAACGAAACCTAAAATTTCACTTAAAAGCCGAGTAAAGCTTCTGTTTTCGCGAGTTTATAAAAGTAAAGACATTTCTTGAGATTTTTTAGTAGAAACATCATTTGAATCAAAGTCCGTTTTATTAAAATCAGCTGCTAAACAAAAGCACCTGCCAAAAATGGAAATGTTAAAGGTACGTGAAAAATATGAATATTTCTTGCAAGTTTTTATATGAAGTTAAATACCATCAAATATAATTCGACTAAGTTTTTGCTTTCTGTTAAAGTTTCGTTTTTATGAAGTTATATTAAAAAAGTCATATATTCTCTTTAACGTAAAGCGTATATCATTTTACTCGAACGTAAATTAAAACCGACAGAATACTCCGACGTAAATGAAATACGGTGTATCAGGATTACCCCCGTGAATACATATATCTATACACAGCAGATGTATGTATTGTTAAGTTACATTTATAAGGCAAGGTCATTATCTAATCAACAGTTTGATGGCATGCTATTGGTAGCCTTGATGTCAATCATTCTCGTACCGTCGCGAGATTCTGTGTGTTAGTTTTATGTTCAACACAGTTCTACACACACGCACGTCGAGGGATAATACACTTAGACGATGTCTAAAAAAGGTAATATACTTCCTTCCCTATATTGGTACTATTCCTTTTGTCTACTAGTATCTATATAATTTAAAAACACACTCACAGAAATATTCGAAGTAGCTTGATTTCGCCCTTTTTAGGATTTTTTCAATGAGATAATAGTGACCACTGCAACCAACTTTTCTCATACCCTTCATTCCGACCATTCTTGTGTAAATAATATTTTTCATGTGTAAATTTACAGGTTATATGTAATGGGTTAGACTATACTTGGTCTTTTATTCTGTATTTTCATTTTGTAAATATATATTTTCGTTTTCAAATTTTGCATTGTTACCAAAAAAGAGCATTTTTAATTTACTGCCTAGCCATATTTTAACACTTTTCTTTGATTGTCTTGAAATATAAATAGTCTATATTGTATTTATTACTACCACAAAGGTTACATTGGTCGTTATCAAATATATCATTTTTATTAAAAAATAGAACTCGTCGCTTAAACTCTATATAGAATATTGTGAACCTTTATCAGTTTGCTTTTCATATCAAGACACTTCGGTTTCTAGCACAGTGAAAGCTTCACTTTGCTCAGGCACTTTACTTTCCGTCAATATAAAACACACTATAATGGTATGGGCTTACATTGAAGCTTTAAACCAATGTGTTCCGAGGCATTGGATGTAACCATACTTGGAAGTGACATTTAATCGTGAAATGTGATAAAATTTGTTTTATGGGGTGTTTTATAAATGAAACGAAAATATTTGCGAATGTTGAATAAGTAACTGTTTACTTATTCAATGTTGAATGCTGCAATGTTGAATAAGTAACGTACTTCAGATATGCCAAGACACTTCGGTTTCTTTCACTATCTTCAAACTCGCCTTGATATAAGCGAAATACTCTTGACTGAGGCGTAAACACCATTGTTCTCGTAAAAACAAGTCAAACAAACCATAATGGCGATTTTAACATGATTGTGACCACCAAATCACGGTGTCACAGCTCTATTGAGACCATATTCCGGGAATTCAATGCGCTGTAACAACTCCTAATGAAGTCCGACGCCTAATGAAGTCCGGACTTCATTAGGCGTTGACAATTTCGACGCCTAATGAAGTCCACAGATTGGGGCTCCAGACGAGGAGACTTTTTGATATTACAAAAAAAAAGTCTCAAAATTTTACGACTTCGATTTAGACCAACTAGCAATAGCAACGTACATTCATGCACATACGTACATCGTGTGCTTTGTCCAACCGTACCATACCCCCGCAAAAATGTTTAGGGGGTATTTATACGAATCACCCTGTCCGTCCATCCGTCCGCCCGTCCGTCAAAATATCGTGTCAGCTTTACATATGTAGCTTCCATGTCTATGAATGGATTTTGATCAAACTTGGAACCAAAGTCATTGTCCGTCTGTCCGTCCGTCTGGATGTTGGGAAAGGGAGGTATTTGTCTCTCCAAAGACCGTTATAGTTTTAACTCTTTATGGGGAGGCATAAAAGGTACCAATCGAGAACTATTGTTTAACAAATTGTTATCTAAGAATTTTACGGATGCAACTTGATTGATTGATTGATTGATTGATTGATTGATGATTGATTGATTGATTGATTGATTGATTGATTGATTGATTGATCGATTGATTGGTTTGTTGAATGGGTTTTTCGGATCTAGTCAAGAATATTTACTTATATCGAGACGTCACCAGCTATAGATGAAATATTTGAAGTTTTTACCTTTGAGGTGCGTACAGTGTACAGGGATGGTCTCCAACGAGCCCTACTTTATGTGATACATTGTTATCATGTGACGCATTAGTTTATCAGGTCTTTTCCGAAGGACCCCGTGACTTTCATTGCTAAATGCCGAGCTGCACATGTAAATGACATTAGCAACACCCTTGTCGAACCCTTATATGTAGTAACTACGCTATATGTAATAACACCGTTATATGTAGTAAGAAATGTACGTCAAATGTAGTAAGGGCACGTTATATGTAGTAAAAATCTTCGCCATATGTAGTAAGGACACGTTATATGTAGTAACATTTTTGTACGTTATATGTAGTAACTGCTAGGTCACGTTATATGCAGTAACATTTTTATACGCTATATGTAGTAACTTAATAATTTTCTCTTAAATGTTCAAAATGTTAATGGATTCGACTTTACTAGAAAATTAAATAAGAAATAGTGGTTGGGTGGGTAAATTTATAAACCGACAGACGGACGGCAGACGGACATTCAGGCCCGATTCTGTAATAATTGTCTTATTATTGATGTTTTTCTTCATACCGGACCACTTAATTGGCATCAAATGTCGTAGGAGCTGCAAACATTTGTGCCGTCAGCGGAGTATGCTGTCATCATCATAATAATAGTTCTTATTTATCATTTTTCGCAACACATTTTAAACAAAAAATAACATGTAACACTAAGTCTTGACGAATCTAAACTCTTAGGTTACCTAAAGTCGGCGGGACGGGCGACGTCAAAGTAGTTTCCAGATGATCACTTTAACAGTTACAGACATTTTTTCAAAATAACTCTGCATTTAGATACATTGTTTCAAGATATTGGTGAGGGTTACTCTGTTGGTCAACAGTCCGGTCATCACGACAGGACAATTTCAATTAAGAACATATAGGTCCCCAGAATACATATACATGTAATTGTGCATCGAACCCGTATACAGGTTTGAAACAAATGTTTTGAATCTATGAAAGCAGGTGTTTAACTTATGACTAGAGGTTGCTGTGTACATTTCCTACAGATAAAAAACGGTTGCCTGGATTATATATGGTCGTTCACACGTTCAATGTCAGTTGTTTTTCTACAAAAATTTAAATGTATCCACTACATGTATTCTAGGGACCTTGTATGTTCTTAATTGAAATTGTTTTGTCACCGGCAGTATGACATCAAAGTAAGGGTTCACTACTGAAGTTTATTTAAACAAAATCACCACATCGCACAATATACATTGGATAAAGGGTTCAATGGTCGTGGGTTCAAAACCAGTATAGCTGCGTGTTATGCCTTTATAATGTCACTTTGTTCTATCCAGCTGCACATGAATGTGTACACCTGTTAACCGACAATCCATGTGGGGTATTGTACTCCCATACGCCTTCGCGTCATTGAAAGCAGGATAAACACTAGCCTGGACAGCCTAAAGACTCGGGGTGAACTCTAATCCGCTCAATCAATATTGCAATAGAAGAAGATATTTTGTTCTCTAAAACTACACAAGATTCTGTTACAGCTCTGACATTATTAATGTATAAATCTAATATAATTAAATAAAAAACGGGATAGTAAGTTTGGAATTTCACCAAATTATTTAAATCCGCTCTTTCAACTGCAAATATAAATTCGGGCTAGGTTATCTGAATGTGGCTATGGCTATGTGTGTGGAAGATATTAAGCGTTCAGAGACGCTCCTCAACAGTTGAAAAAAGTTCCTGCCCCACCTGTCCATTTACCAGACTGTGTGGGATGTATTATGGCCTTGGCGTGATTCAAATACAAGGACCTTGCAACTAGAGTTCTGTGCTTATTTTGTTTTATGTGTTATCCGAATTTTTCCTAGTACTAAAGTTTTTGCAACTGAATAACTGTTGTAAACCGTGCCTGGCGCAAGGCGTATGAGTCCAATTTAAAACTATTTAACTCAGGCCTGTAGTCATTTATAGACTAATGTTGTTTTTTTTAGAAAAAGTGGATTTTAAACTAAAATGTTATTGAATTTGGCCAAAAGTAACGAATTTTTGTTTGATTTACACAACTGAAGTAGAACTGATGTGCCAATCTGCATATCTACAATCATGTAGGTCCGAATGAAGCAATCTAAGCATCTTGAATCACGTCACTAAATTTATATTTATTATTTTTTTTAATGAAGACAAGCAAATAATGCACAATCACTGATCAATAATAAAACCTTTTTTTTACTTTGACTAAAATCAGTCATAGCTACCGTGCGCCACCGTGAATCAGCTTTCAGATGATGAGGACCGGATCGATATGACTGCCATCTGGAAACAGTGGAACATAACTGAATCAGTAAAATCACAAATGTTTCCCAGAAACCTCTTTTTGATATAAAACTTATAAAGTCATGCACCCTTATTCCATAACGCTTTGACACCAGAATTTTAGAGTCATGGACATATATTTCATTACATTATGAATGTTAAATGCTACTTTCTATTCATAAAAAATTAAAAAATTTAGATAACTGGTGCTGCAACATTCTTCAAAATATAGGCTTAAGACCCTAGAGAAGACAAATATAACAACGAAATTTGCTTTCATGCATAGGTAATAGTCAAGATTTTTCAGCCTCTGTGACATCGTGACTTGACTGTTGTTTCACTGACCCTAAAAGGAATCCCAACCTAGATCTTTTAACAATGTAGTCACATGCAAAGTTGTCATGTTGAAAAATTTCTGTAACAATTAAAGTTATCATCAGGAAACTACTTTGACGTCGCCCGCCCCAAATACTTCAGGTTTATAATGTTGCTTTTTTGTTTAAAATGTGTTGCAAAAACTAATAGACAAGAATTATTATTATGACACCTTACTCCGCTGACGACGCAAAAATCGCAGCGCCTACGATATTTAAAGTCAATGAAGTGGTCAGGCATGAACAAATAATAAATCAACAATTAGATAACTATATATTCTAGGGTCTTAATGTTCGTCTGCTGTCTGTCTGTCGGTTTATCAATTCACCCAACCACTATTTCTTATTTAATTTTCTAGTAAAGTCGAATCCATTAACATTTTGAACATTTAAGAGATAATTATCAAGTTACTACATATAGCGTACAAAAGTGTTGCTACATATAACGTGACCTAGAAGTTACTACATATAACGTACAAAAATGTTACTACATATAACGTGTCCTTGCTACATATGGCGGAGATTTTTACTACATATAACGGCGTTACTACATATAGCGTAGTTACTACATATAAGGGTCCGACAACCCTGCTATTGTTTTGCATTTTACAATATTTTAATCTTGCGTGCATTATCATGCATGTAATAAGCTGCCAAAAATATAATAATATTTATTTATTTATTTATTTATTTATTTATTTATTTATTTATATCTATCTTCTCCGCTAAATTTCTCAACAAAGTTTCTTAGAATCCATCATACGTACATGTATATGAAATCAAATATGATTTTTTTCCCAAAACTCCCATGCTTACTTTATCATGGGATGGATTTCATTAAGCTTCGAGGCAACAACACGCCTAACGATGTCCCATACTATTTCATCTTATTAAAAGTCTCCGTTTTAATCATAGTTTTTGTGCAACAGATGTATTTATTTTTATCATGAAAAAAAAACTTTATATCAAGTGTCTTAATAAGTTTAACGCGGAGGATCGTTGATATAGACAATATCTTGTTAGCAGTATTAGATAAAGTAGTAGTATACCTTTCTGAAGCTGAACTTCATTAGGCGTCGAGGTAACATAACGCAAAATGAATTCACTTACTATATCTCATTACATGTACATAGTGGACTTCATTAGACGTCGGGGTAACTTAACGCCTAATGAAGTCCCTTACATAGTGGATTTCATTAGGCGTCGAGGTAACTTAACGCCTAATGAAGTCCCTTACTATATCTTATTACACAGTAGACTTCATTAGGCGTCGAAGTAACTTAACGCCTAATGAAGTCCCTTACTATATCTTTGTACATAGTGGATTTCATTAGGCGTTATGTTACCCCGACGCTTAATGAAGTCCCTTACTATATATTATTACACAGTGGACTTCATTAGACGTCGAGGTAACTTAACGCCTAATGAAGTCCCTTGCTATATCTTTGTACATAGTGGATTTCATTAGGCGTCGATTTACTTCGACGCCTAATGAAGTCCACTATGTACATGTAATAAGATAAAGTAAGGGAATTCATTAGGCGTTATATTACCTCGACGCCTAATGAAGTTCAGCTTCAGAAAGGTATACTACTACTTTATCTGATACTGCTAACAAGATATTGTCTATATCAACGATCCTCCGCGTTTAAACTCATTAAAACACTTGATATAAAGTCTACTTCAAAACTTTTTTTTTTCATGATAAAAATAAATACATCTGTTGCACAAAAACCATGATTAAAACGGAGACTTTTAATAAGATGAAATAGTATAGGACATCGTTAGGCGTGTTGTTGCCTCGAAGCTTAATGAAATCCATCACATGATAAAGTAAGCATGGGAGTTTTGGGAAAAAAAATCACATTTGATTTCATATACATGTACGTATGATGGATTCTTAGAAACCTTGTTGAGAAATTTAGCGAAGAAGATAGATAAAAATAAGAATAAATAAATAAATAAATATTATTATATTTTTGGCACCTTATTACATGCATGGTAATGCACACAAGATTAAAATATTGTAAAATGCAAAATAATAGCAGAGTGTTGCTAATGTCATTTACATGTGCAGCTCGGCATTTAGCAATGAAAGTCACGGGGTCCTTCGGAAAAGACCTGATAAACCAATGCATCACATGATAACAATGTATCACAGAAAGTATGGCTCGTTGGAGACCCTCTCTGTACACTGTGAACCACTGCGGTAGCTCAATTAGTAGAGTGCTCGCTCCGTAAGTGGGAGGTCGTGGGTTCGATCTCTGGCCGGGTCTGACCCAAGACTTAAAAGTGGGTAGTGACTGTTCTTTCGCCAAGCACTCGGCATTACGAAATGAAAGTCACGGTTCTTTCGGATGGGAACTTAAAAATAAACGAGGTCCCGTGTCACGGCGGGCTTGGCACGCTAAAGAACCCTGCTGTATAATGCCATCAGCGGAATGCACAGGCAAAATTTCTGCACCTTCGCCTACAGCTGGCGACGTCTCGATATAAGTGAAATATTCTTGACTGGGACGTTAAACACCATTACTCACTCACTCACTCCCTGTACAGTGCGCGCACCTTCAAGGTAAAAACTTCAAATATTTCATCTATATAGCTGGTGACGTCTCGATATAAGTAAATATTCTTGACTAGATCTAAAAAAAAAACCATTCAACAAACCAACCAATCAATCAATCAATTAAGTTGCATCCGTAAAATTCTTAGATAACAATTATTTAAACGATAGTTCTCGATTGGTACTTTTTATGCCTCCCCAAAGAGTTAAAACTATAACGGTCTTTGGAGAGACAAATACCTCCCTTTCCCAACGTCCAGACGGACAGACGGACAATAACTTTGGTTCCAAGTTTGATCAAAATCCATTCATAGACATGGAAGCTACATATATAAAGCTGACACGATATTTTGACGAACGGGCGGACGGACGGACTGACGGACGGACAGGGTGATTCGTATAAATACCCCCTAAACATTTTTGCGGGGGTATGGTACGATTGGACAAAGCACACGATGTATGTGCCTGAACGTTGCTATTGCTAGTTGGTCTAAATCGAAGTCGTAAAATTTTGAGACTTTTTTTGGTAATATCAAAAAGTCTCCTCGTCTGGAGCCCCAATCTGTGGACTTCATTAGGCGTCGAAATTGTCAACGCCTAATGAAGTCCGGACTTCATTAGGTATTTTTTAATACGAAAACCTACCAAATATTTTTTCAGATTTTTTGGTAATTTTTAATATTTAAAATTCTCCATTCTAGGGCAAAGGTGCATTAAATCAGTGGCATATGCTCTCATTAGGGCGGTGTATACCATAATCGGATGGTCAAAATAAGATCGAAATCGCCATTTCGGTTTGTGTGACTCTTAAATCCGTCAAAAAACATAGGCACAATATCAACTTAGTGAAGTATCAGCGTATGTATTAATGTGTTAAATCCACCGCGGCATTGTAAGTGTATACTGTTTGATGACAGCTTGTGATATATATATATATATTGACAGCATGCACTTAATCTATACATTTACGTAATTTGAAATTCAGAAAGTTCGTCAATTCTACGGAGCCCCTGAAGGGACACACTTGAAAAAAATATTAAATCGTAATAACGATATACTAAATCGTTATAACGGATACTAAATCGTTATAACGGATACTAAATCGTTACCACGATATATTAAATCTTCAAAAAATGTTGGATAGTCTTCATAGTTATACTACTGAATGGGATTTAAGTGTCAATAAAGAAAAAACAAAAGTTGTAATTTTTAGAAATGGTGGTAAAATCAGAGATAGTGAGGCATGGCATTCTGATGGTGTAAATCTTGATATATTGTTGATAGTTTTATCTATCTTTTTACAATGGTAAATTTAAACAAACACAATTACAATTGTCTAATCAAGGTAGAAAAGCAATGTTTGCTTTAAACTCAAATGTAAAAAATTTTAATTTTAATATTGAAACTCGTTTATCACTATTTGATACATATATTACTAGTATTTTAAACTATGGTTGTGAATTATGGGGTTCAGAAAAAGCTCAGGTTATTGAACAACTTCATTTAAATTTTTGTAAAACTTTAATTGGGGTGCGGAAAACGACATGTAACATGATGGTTTATTTTGAATTAGCTCGTTTTCCTCTACAACTATACAGATATATTCACATTATAAAATATTGGTTAAAACTTTTAAATTCGGATAATTGTGTCTTAAAAGCTTGTTATAATGATATGTATGACAATAGATAGTGATGGTAAATATAACTGGCTTGTACAGGTTAAAGATTTATTATGTAGACATGGGTTCAATGATATATGGTTACAACAGTCTGTTTCTGATACAAAATATTTTTAGGCATCTTTACCAGTGTTATAAAGGATAACTTTTTACAAACTTCTTTTTCATTTTTTAATAATTCTTCAAAGTGTGACTTGTATAGACATTTAGTTGATAGGTTCTATTTACAATTTTATTTACGTAAACCTTTGTCATATAAATACCAAAAAATACTGTGTCAATATAGATTGTCATCGCATGATTTAATAATTGAAAAGGGAAGGTATAATAATATAGAAAGAAGCAACAGGGTGTGTTTTTTGTAAATCAAATGAGATTGAAGATGTTTTTCACTTTGTTTTAATTTGTCCTTACTATTTAAGTATTCGTAAACAATATTTAAAACAATATTACTGGGTTCGTCCATCTGTTTTCAAGCTAGTTCAACTTTTTAGTATTCAAAATTCAAAACAATTAAGAAATTTAGCTAAGTATTTATTAGAAGCAGAGATGCTAAGAAAATCTTATGTCACTTAATTATTATGTACTTTCATATGTATCTTCAATAGACAAACTTAACAATGTATAACGTAATATTTTTTATTAATGTTAATCCTCCCATGAGTATATTATTATTATTGTTTATTTATTGTTCATACTTTTCAAATTTTATGTTTGCCTATGAGTTGTTACTTATGGCTGAATAAAGAATAGAATATAACGATAAACTAAATCGTTATAGGGTCATTCTCAAAAAAATGTAGAAATTCCACAAACCAAAATAACGATAAAAAATAATTGAACCCGTCATTTCATTGGTTGGAAATCAATATTTGAAACATAAAATTTTTTCTGAGAAATATGCACACAAGACATTGGTTTCTTGACAGAATATCAAATTGAATTTAAAATTGTGCTTCATAATGTCCTCTGGAGTAACCATCATTTATGTTTTTGAAAATATCTATATTTAAGTAGATTTTAAATATAAAACATATTTATATACATGAATAACAAACTAGCTGACATATCATTTAAAATTTGAGAATGTATTTTTCATTTTAACACTTGAATTACAATCTTAAAATCCCGAAATGATAAACTAAAAAAATGCAAGAACGGAATTTTATAATAAGTTACTGCCTTTTTGTGACACGCGTTCTTTACTGGTTCATAGAAAAGTACTTAATTTATTACGTAATTTATAATTAATTATAAGTTAACAAAATTTAATACATTGTGCAAATTAATGAATGAATAGACCATGGCAACACCACAGACATTTACAAGTTATACCAAAGACAAAAAGAATAACATCAAAGACAGCCATTTAAAATACTGAAATTTCAATGCGTATTGGGGAACAAAAGTAAGACAATACATCTTGCATTATATTCTATCTCTCAAAAATGGAGTTTGAACAGATATTTGAATAGAAAAATTTATATTCCTCAAGATTATCCAATGTTTACCAATTGTTTTGTTAACACCAGAGACACCTTTGTAACACCAGGGACAATATTGTAGTATTTTGATTTGATGATCTTTTATTTAATCTTAAAATTCGCGATTTACCTAGTAAATTAAAATAAATATATAAACGATTGAAATATAATATTTCCTTGTAAAATTTGTACCTTTGGTGTCATTTTATATATTGGTAACACCACAGACAACACCACTTTTTAGTGAATTTATGATTTAATTAAACTAGAGGCTCCCAGGAGCCTGTATAGCTCACCTAGTAGAATTGTTTGCAGAATGAAAATCAACAGATTGTCTAATGTTTAAATAAATGCTTGAAATTTATTACACAATATTTATTTCTATCACAAAATTTCAATATTATTTCCTTTCAAAACTAAACCATATTTCAAAATTGTGAGACAATACATACCAAGTATCATCACTTTAAATGTATAATACCTGAGAAATTTTCCTTATCCAAAAACTGGTCATGGACCATGAAATTAGGTCAAGGACAAAAGCCATAAGGCAGTCTGACTGATGTACTATCCAAGATCAATCTATATACCAAATATCATTGACTTACCATGTGTAGTATTCGAGATTTGCCCTTTTTGGACCAAGTTTAGCGAAATGACAGTACATGCTAGACCTAATCTGTCGACCCATTTCAAATGCTTACTTACATAACTAACAAAATAAAAGAAACCACATCCAAATCAGACAAAAATTGAAACTTCTGCAACCATATATGCAACACCTAAATTAGCCTATTTTGACCCCTTATTTCCTTAATTACAAGATGGCTTTCTTTTGTGCTAGGGAACCTTTTCATAACCATCCCTACATTATAACAAAAGTTCAATATATATTCAATACTTTATTGCAACAAAGCATAAAATGCTATAGCAAATTACAATTCTAATACATTCGTAAATGTTATTACACAATAAATTATGTTCACAGACGACGCCAATGGCATGGGTCATACCATCATATAACCGCAAATATGTTTGCAGTTGTATAAAAGGATGACCATTTTTTCAAATCACTATTCATACTGGATTTTATGAAAGTCCTATTGATTTTAGAGATACATGATGTAATATCATAAAAACACTATGGAAACGTTTCTTGCAGTGTTTGAAGGTACAGTTGCTAAATTCCATAAAAAATAGTTAATTGGCAGCCATTTTGAAAATGGTCCCCTTTTTGAAAAAAAACCACTGGTTTCAGAAGGTACCATCTAAGGACTACTATGGCCAAGTTTGGTTCCAATTGGCTCAGTAGTTTCAGAGAAAAATATCTTTGAACGTATTTCCCATAAGGTCCAATGTTAAAATATGCTCTCCGCTGGCGGCCATCTTGGATTTGGTGCGGCCCTCAAAAACCCCAATGTTGAAGGGGGCTATTCAAAGACTTTTGTGGCCAAGTTTGGTTCCCATTGGCTAAAGGGTTTTAGAGAAAAAATATCTTTGATATTGTTCCCATAGGGTCCAATGTTAACCTATGTTCACCGCTGGCCGCAATCTTGGATTAGTGGAGACTTTAAAAACACCGGTTTCAGAAGGTACCATCTAAGGACTACTGTGACCAAGTTTGTTTCCAATTGGCTCAGTAGTTTCAGAGAAAAATATCTTTGAACATATTTTCCCATATGGTCCAATGTTAATCTATGGTCCCCGCTGGCGGCCATCTTGGATTAGGTGCGGACATGTCGGACAAAATTTTTAAAGTAGACCACCCAAGGACTGTTGTGACAAAGTTTGGTTGCAGATGGCCCAGCGGTTTCTGAGGAGTTGATCTTTAACGACGGACGGACGACGACGACGACGACGCCGACGACGACGGACGCCAAGTGATGGCGTTACCACAATAAACTAAACCGTTATAACGATATACTAAATTGTAATAACGATATACTAAATCGTTATAACGATATACTAAATTGTAATAACGATATATTAAATCGTTATAACGATAAACTAAATTGTTATAACGATATATTTCAACTAATGTAGAAATGGAGGCCGAAGGAGAAGGGTCTGTCAGCGTACAGCCACGAGGGTACCGCATACACCAGTGTACCGGACAGACACCAATGTACCGGAAACGACCATGTCTTAGTAGTATATAGAGAAAAAGTCGCGGATTTATATATTTACTTGATTGTTTCAGTAATAATGCACTATGTGTTACATTTTATATCTTGCAAATAAAGAAATTCAATGTCCTATATGCCTTAATGGATACAAAAATTAATTTGTTAATCATGTATTTCCTGATTCCATTATATTCTTAAAGTACCATGCAGCCATATAACCGTCCATGTAAACTCATAAAATGGATGTATGTATCTAATATATTAACTAATTCTAAACTAAAGAATTATTCAAAAGACAATTAAGATATTAACACGGGTATGGTGGTGGATGGTGTGTACGGATGTGTAGTATGTTATATACAACACGGGTATGATGGTGAATGTAGTGTACGGGTGTTTATTATGTTATATACAACACGAGTATGGTGGTGGATGTAGTGTGCGGGTGTGCAGTATCTCATATACAACGCGGGTATGGTGGTGGATGTAGTGGACGGGTCTGTAGTATGTGATATACAACACGAGTATGATGGTGGATTGTAGTATGTGATATACAACACGAGTATGGTGGTGGATGTAGTGTACAGGTCTGTAGTATGTGATATACAACACGAGTATGGTGATGATGTTTTAGGCATGTAAGTAGTATGTCCTCCATTAGATCCTTAATGCCGCCTATTCGGGATTGTAATGCGTCTTCAATCGTCGTACAATCATGTTAAGGGTGAAGAAATGTTCATATCTCCCTCAAACAAAGGCAATAAATTGTTTATTATACCGAAAGATAAACATTTAATAAGAAAGAGAGAAAGAAAGAAAAATTTTTAAAAAGACAGCCTGAAAACATCATTCCTTCTCCGATTCATGGCTTTTTCTCCTATCGGAACTCATCGGTGGCAAACGCTAGAACGTCGTGACCGATTTTCCATTGATGACGTCATATCATTGTGACGTCATGGTGTGTTCCGAAGAGGTGGGATATGATGTTTTCAGAGGGATACACGATGTTTTTCCTCACCCTGATCACATGATCCAACGATCCAATCAAATTACAGATAGCATCGTATTTTTTTAATGAGGTATAATAAATTATTTTCTATGAAACCAAAACGTGCAGG
Organism: Anadara kagoshimensis; assembly: GCA_021292105.1. Taxonomy (NCBI): domain Eukaryota; kingdom Metazoa; phylum Mollusca; class Bivalvia; order Arcoida; family Arcidae; genus Anadara; species Anadara kagoshimensis. The sequence continues at coordinate 42,313,601 of CM037859.1, read as the reverse complement.
AAAAGTTCGATTTTATTTGGATTCAGGATACCCGGGAACATGAAAATTGCACGAAAAATTGGTTAAGCGTGTTTTGCGTAAAATTCGTAATTTGTAAAACGAAACATTTACATGTATTGTTATAACTCAACAAAGATTGAAGATAAATGTATTGAGTATTTACTGTTGATCTTGGCTCGCTATTTCCCTCGAATTGACGTAAGGATAAAAGTTCAAGGTCATATCTCAGTTTTTGAACTTTCATAAAAATTGCAAATTTTTCGGGATAATGGCATGGGATTTTCAGTTTATTGTAGGTATTGACACGACAATCGTTTTAACAAAGATCAAGGTCATGGGTTCAAAAGTCAAGGTCATAGATGCACAGGTACACCAAAATGGCTAATTATTTGCAAAACTATTACCTTATTAAATAGGCATGTTTATACGAATAGTGTAGGTATTGACATGGTGATCAATTTTATACATAGATCAAGCCATGGGTTCAAAAGATGCACAAGTAAACCAAAATGGTTAATTATCGGCAAGACTAACTTTTTGTATAGGCATGCAAGTAACAATGTTGTAGGTATTGACATAATGATAATATAGATCAAGGTCATGGGTTCAGGGTCAAGGTTACAAATATAGAAAGAATACTGAAATGTATACAATTGTTATAACTTCACTATATAAACAGATAATGGCATTTATCTCACCCAACCAGTGTTATTGTGTTGAAACGACCATTGATCCATTGTATATACTAAGGTGAGCGTTGAGGCCCATCAACCTCTTTTGTTAATTCTAAGAATATAGTTGAGTTGTGTAATGGTGTTTTACGCCCCAGTCAAATGTAACGTTGTTTACACCGTAGTCAATATTATTCCACATATATCGAGGCGGTCAATTCATCATAGGTGGTGAATGAAACCAGTGTGCCCAGAGATGCCGCCGAATTTCGCTAGATGGGACTCGTTCCAAGGCGATGAAAGGCACCCTAATCCATAAGTCCGTCCTTTAGACCACTCGGCCACAGATGATCTCTTTTCACTTATGAAACCAACTAGTCATTTACAATTTCAGTCATGAATTCATAATGTCTGAAACATCAAGGGCCACGTTCAGATCCCAATACTGATCTGAAATAAATAATGCCCACCAATGAATCATTGAACATTTATTTGAGGCACATGAAGATATATGTGTGGCGTTACAAGTTCTCACGTTAAACGAAGAAACAGGGAGATCAGGTTACATGAAAAAACAACTTACGAATCGCTTGTTGCTTATGATCTGAAAAAGAGAAAGTGGGTGGTTATAATAGTGAGATTTTAGCTGTAAGCCACCACAGTCAAAATACGCCACATAACAAGAAGATGGTGAAAGCTGAATCTCCTAGTATGTCACAAGCAGGACCTAATGCAGAAAGTGTCAGGAAGAGTGATAAACGTAGTCGGAGCTATTGTCAGTTCGCTGCCAAAGGTGGCGGATTCTCTGGGTACACTGATTTCATTCACCATCTATGAATTCTGTGAATGAATCTTCATTAGGGCGTGAAACACCATTACCCAACTCAACTACACTCTTAGAAGAAAAAGGTAAAAAATATGATCTTCATTTGATCCTTTTCAAAATGGTATTTTACACGGCGCAATTGATATAACTATCAATAAGTCGGCTTACTCTATCGAAAAGATACGATGTATTACTATATAAGTTTATTGGTTCAAGTTACGAACTGTGTATGGTTGCGTTCTCTTTCAAAAATTGAATCCTATCCTGCAATGCTTTCTGAATCACTTCTGAAACAACTTGTGAATATTTAATCGAGAAAGACATTCGATCTAAAGTTATAATGAAGATTGAGCTCTGTTAATTGCGAATCATATTAAACGGAAAGCGTAACATATCTATACCACTCCGCTTAAACGAAACCTAAAATTTCACTTAAAAGCCGAGTAAAGCTTCTGTTTTCGCGAGTTTATAAAAGTAAAGACATTTCTTGAGATTTTTTAGTAGAAACATCATTTGAATCAAAGTCCGTTTTATTAAAACCAGCTGCTAAACAAAAGCACCTGCCAAAAATGGAAATGTTAAAGGTACGTGAAAATATGAATATTTCTTGCAAGTTTTTATATGAAGTTAAATACAATCAAATATAATGCGACTAAGTTTTTGCTTTCTGTTAAAGTTTCGATTTTATGAAGTTAATTAATTAAAACCGACAGAATACTCCGACGTAAATGAAATACGGTGTATCAGGATTACCCCCGTGGATACAGATATCTATACACAGCAGATGTATGTGTTGTTAAGTTACATTTAAATAAGGCAAGGCCATTATCTAATCAACAGTTTGATGGCATGCTATTGGTAGCCTTGATGTCAATCATTCTCGTACCGTCGTGAGATTCTGTGTGTTAGTTTTATGTTCAACACAGTTCTACACACACGCACGTCGAGGGATGATAGACGATGTCTAAAAAAGGTAATATACTTACTTCCTCACATTGGTACTATTCCTTTTGTCTACTAGTATCTATATAATTTAAAAACACACTCACAGAAATATTCGAAGTAGCTTGATTTCGCCCTTTTTAGGATTTTTTAATGAGATAATAGTGACACTGCAACCAACTTTTCTCATACCCTTCATTCCGACCATTCTTGTGTAAATAATATTTTTCATGTCTACATTTACAGGTTATATGTAATGGGTTAGACTGTACTTGGTCTTTTATTCTGTATTTTCATTTTGTAAATATATTTTTTCGTTTTCAAATTTTGCATTGTTACCAAAAAGAGCTTTTTTAATTTACTGCCTAGCCATATTTTAACACTTTTCTTTGGTTGTCTTGAAATATAAATAGTCTATGTTGTATTTATTACTACCACAAAGGTTACATTGGTCGTTATCAAATATATCATTTTTAAAAAAAAAAGAACTCGTCGCTTAAACTCTATATAGAATATTGCGAACCTTTATCAGTTTGCTTTTCATATCAAGACACTTCGGTTTCTTTCACTATCTTCAAACTCGCCTTGATATAAGTGAAATACTCTAGACTGAGGCGTAAACACCATTGTTCTTGTAAGAGGCTGCGGTGGCCTAATGGATAAGACGTCAGTCTTCAAATCCAGGGTCTCTCACCGCTGTGAGTTTGAGTCCCGCTCGGACCACATGTAGGAAAGTGAATTTTCCTTGTGAAAGTGAATATTCCTTGCCCTTGTCCTTTACTGATTCACCTGGTATCAGTATAATGGACTGGGGGAGTGGTACGCTTGTCTGCGGCGTACTGACTCTGTGAGCTAGCACGTTAAAGTCGCCATGAGTGCGCGCTAGTACAAGGCAGACCATACAACACACTCGCACTTCACATGCACACACAAAATTGTTCATAGATTAATCCATAAAGATTTATAAAATAGTTCTCGTCGCGAATAGCTAAAAAATTGCTGATGCGACGTTAAGCAACATTCAACCAACCAACAGTTGTTCTCGTAAAAACCTAAAGAGTCAAACGAACCATAATGGCGATTTTGACATGATTCTGACCACCAAATTACGGTGTCACAGCTCTATTGAGACCATATTCCGGGGATTCAATGCGCCTTTGCCCCAGAATAGGGTATTTTTTTTACACGAAAACCTACCAAATATTTTTTCAGATTTTTTGGTAATTTTTAATATTTATAATTCTCCATTCTAGGGCAAAGGTGCATTAAATCGGTGGCATCTGCTCTCATTAGGGCTGTGTATACCATAATTGGATGGTCAAAATAAGATCGAAATCGCCATTTTGGTTTATATGACTCTTAAATCCGTCAAATAACATAGGCACTATGAAGTATCAGAGTATGTATCAATGTGTTAAATCCACCGCGGCATTGTGAGTATATATACTGGGCCCTGGGTAAAATCCTCGCTCTTCAATGATCAGTGATATCGTCAACGAAATGTTTGATTTATCATTACTTAAAAGTTTCGACAACATACGCTTAATCTATACATTTACGTAATTTGAAATTCAGAGAGTTTGTCAATTCGCTGTTAACTCCGGCTTCCTCTATTATCTATGAATTGATCGTCCCTTTATACTCGAAATACTTTACTCCATCACCCCTAACAATGGCGCGAAAACAAGGACCTGGAACACGGTAGAAAATGTTTTGTGAACACTATAACATAATAAGGCTTGATATGTATTTTAGGATTAATTGAACGATTGGAAAATGGTGAGAATATCATCGTCGCGGAAGGATACATTTTTGAATTTGAGCGTAGAGGTTACCTAAAGGCCGGAAGTTTTGTACCACAAGTTGTGCTAGAACACCCCGATCTGGTTAAACAGTTACATCAGGAGTATGTACATGCCGGAAGTGACGTCGTTCTGGCGTTTACGGTGAGTAATTGTTAACCACAAAAAGTAAATAACTGAGTCCTTGGTAGTCGATTGGTTGAAAGCGGCTGTTTTCGGATAGAAGCGCTTATCGCATACCCCGGATTCATCTCGGACAAAACCCAATGCGATAACATGATGTTTGTCAGTAGACTGTAAAGGTCGTTACAATGGCCATCTCAGAGTTACTACACGTATAGTATATATAATCAAAGAGGAATAACTCTGATAGTACTACTCGACTAATGAGTACACAGCAACGGTAGCTCATTTGGCAGAATACTCGCACCGAATGGGTGAGAGTGTTGGTTCGAACCCCCACCGGGTCTGACCAAGACTTGAAATCCAGGTATTGTCTGTTCTTTGGCCAATCACATAAACGTCACGGAATTCTTCGGAAGAGACCTTAAAAACCGATGTCCCGTGTTACGTCAGACGATTTCTTGCTTTGACCGCATTACAAAGGTAAAGATAAAATTTCTGTCATTCATCTATAGCTGGTGAAGTTTTGATATAAGTGAAATATTCTTGAGTGGGACGTTAAAACTCATTCGATCAATCAATCAATCAGTGATAAGGGATATAAAACGCACCGTGCAATGACTGTTCCTGTATCATGTCACGTTGACGACCAACACCGTATTGGGTTATTTCATATTAAGTCTTACTTCCAATTTTAGGATTAATTAAGTAATAAAGTAACAGCAGCTATGATGTACCATATGGTTAGTATGATGTATCACGTGACAAATTTTTATTGTCAACTTTTTTATGCAGCAATATACCTGCTTCTCCTGCTTATGGTGTATTTGTTTCACAATTAATACGCTATGGAAAAGCTTCTTATCTCTACGTGAAACTAGCTTTATACAACAAAGCAAGCTGCTTACTTATTTATTGTTGACACAAGAATATTGCAGGCCTAGGTTTATCAAGGCCCTCAAAAAGTTTTATGGCCGTCATCGCAATATTGTTGGTAAGTATGATGTCGTTATCCAGAATTCCCCTCGATATATTTGACGTCCCCTGAGTTCCATGTTCCTTTTTATCCCAATTTTGATTACACACGTGGCAGGTGCAGCTAGCTAAACAGGAAGTACTTACCCTTCCAGAGCACCCGGTCTTATTTTCCTAGTAGAAGTTCCCGTGTTTGCTAGCTTCAAAGTTTTTACCTTGCTTTGGGATTTTCGTATGGACATGGATTGGTATTTTTGTTTTTGATAATTATTGGAAATACTTACATAGTTCGTGCGTTTGACGTTTTCCAAGTTTCTGCATTGCTTTTGCTTTAAGGCATTGCTCTTCTAAACAAAAGCATATCAAGCCTGTAGATTTAACTTTATTTGGTCGCAGGTGGCGTAAAAGAGTTTTACCCTCTATAAGACAATAATTATCGTTGTTGTTGTTGTTGTTGTTATGATGATGATGATGATGATGATGATGATGATGATGATGATGATGATGATGATGATATGGTTGTTGTTGATGATAATGATGATGATGATGTTGTTATTGATGATGATGATGATGATGATGATGATGATGATGATGATGATGATGATGATGATGATGATGATGATGATGATGATGATGATGGTGTGTGGTGGTTGTTATTATTGATGATGATGATGATGATGATGGTTGTTATTATTGATGATGATGATGATGATGATGATGATGATGGTTGTTGTTGTTGTTGTTGTTACAGTATTATGCTCATAGAGAGAAGATGCGATTGGTTGGAAAAGAAAAGGAGATAGAGGAAATGAACCGACGAGCGTTGAGAATAGCACGAGAGGTAGCAGACGACACAGGGACATTAATGGCGGGAAATATATGTAACTCTACTGTGTACCAACCTGGTAACAAAGAATTAATAGAAAAAACAAGAGCCATGTTTAAGGTAATTATATATCATTTGCCATCGAAATAATTGTCACGCGGAAGACGAAACTCCAGGACTGTCTTTAGGCGCCTAATAAAATGTCAGTCTATATGTTTACATCTACACATACTTTTCATCTATATATTATACGGTTTCAACAAATATTACATCCAAATTTATTGATTGCCTTAAGACAGTGCTGGCGCTCCATAGAAAACCCTTAGTATAGATATGCCATTGATACTTAAACGCCGCATGATGGAGACAAAATAAAGGCCTGTGTTCTCTTTATATATTTGTACTGGTCCATTATGGCAATTTAAATTAAAGGTCAAGCGGACAGGTCAATATTGTTTGCCTGTATATTTATATAGGAACAAGTAGAATGGGCTGTGGAGGAAAATGCTGACTTTATTGTAGCTGAAACATTCCAGGATTATGGCGAGGCGGCGTTGGCTTTGGAAGTGATTCAAGCATTTGGTAGAGGTAACACATCCAAACTAAAAGGCAGTAGTTCACATGTATTATCTTCCATTGTCTTGACTTGTTTAGTCATTGACTCCTATTATGTCATGTTCTTTGTTGCATTTTCTGTTTTCTTTGTTAAGCTGGTTGTTGCCAAGTTGACTTTTTCATTTGTTCATTGACTCCTATTATGTCATGTTCTTTGTTGTATTTTCTGTTTTCTTTGTTAAGCTGGTTGTTGCCAAGTTGACTTTTTCATTTGTTCATTGGCTCCTATTATGTCATGTTCTTTGTTGTATTTTCTGTTTTCTTTGTTAAGCTGGTTGTTGCCAAGTTGACTTTTTCATTTGTTCATTGGCTCCTATTATGCCATGTTCTTTGTTGTATTTTCTTTTTCTGTGTTAAGCTGGTTGTTGCCACTAGTTTCCTTGACTTGTCTTGTTTAGTCGTTGACTCTTATTATGCCATATTCTTTGTTGTATTTTCTGTTTTCTTTGTTAAGCTGGTTGTTGCCACTAGTTTCCTTGTCTTGTTTAGTCATTGACTCCTATTATGCCATATTCTTTGTTGTATTTTCTGTTTTCTTTGTTAAGCTGGTTGTTGCCACTAGTTTCCTTGTCTTGTTTAGTCATTGACTCCTATTATGCCATATTCTTTGTTGTATTTTCTGTTTTCTTTGTTAAGCTGGTTGTTGCCACTAGTTTTCTTGTCTTGTTTAGTCATTGACTCCTATTATGCCATATTCTTTGTTGTATTTTCTTTTTCTGTGTTAAGCTGGTTGTTGCCACTAGTTTCCTTGTCTTGTTTAGTCGTTGACTCCTATTATGCCATATTCTTTGTTGTATTTTCTTTTTCTGTGTTAAGCTGGTTGTTGCCACTAGTTTCCTTGTCTTGTTCAGTCATTGACTCCTATTATGCCATGTTCTTTGTTGTATTTTCTGTTTTCTTTGTTAAGCTGGTTGTTGCCACTAGTTTACTTGTCTTGTTTAGTCATTGACTCCTATTATGTCATGTTCTTGTTGTATTTTCTTTTTCTGTGTTAAGCTTGTTGTTGCCATTAGTTTCCTTGTCTTGTTTAGTCATTGACTCCTATTATGCCGTGTTCTTTGTTGTATTTTCTTTTTCTGTGTTAAGCTGGTTGTTGCCACTAGTTTTCTTGTCTTGTTTAGTCATTGACTTCTATTATGCCATATTCTTTGTTGTATTTTCTGTTTTCTTTGTTAAGCTGGTTGTTGCCACTAGTTTCCTTGACTTGTCTTGTTTAGTTATTGACTCCTATTATGCGATGTTCTTTGTTGTATTTTCTGTTTTCTTTGTTAAGCTAGTTGTTGCCACTAGTTTCCTTGACTTGTTTAGTCATTGACTCCTATTATGCCATGTTGTTTGTTGTATTTTCTGTTTTCTGTGTTAAGCTGGTTGTTGCCACTAGTTTCCTTGTCTTGTTTAGTCATTGACTCCTATTATGCCATGTTGTTTGTTGTATTTTCTGTTTTCTGTGTTAAGCTAGTTGTTGCCACTAGTTTCCTTGTCTTGTTTAGTCATTGACTCTTATTATGCCATATTCTTTGTTGTATTTTCTTTTTCTTTGTTAAGCTGGTTGTTGCCACTAGTTTCCTTGTCTTGTTTAGTCATTGACTCCTATTATGCCATGTTCTTTGTTGTATTTTCTTTTTCTGTGTTAAGCTAGTTGTTGCCACTAGTTTCCTTGTCTTGTTTAGTCATTGACTCTTATTATGCCATGTTCTTTGTTGTATTTTCTTTTTCTTTGTTAAGCTGGTTGTTGCCACTAGTTTCCTTGACTTGTCTTGTTTAGTTATTCACTTCTATTATGCCATGTTCTTTGTTGTATTTTCTGTTTTCTTTGTTAAGCTAGTTGTTGCCACTAGTTTCCTTGTCTTGTTTAGTTATTGACTCCTATTATGCCATATTCTTTGTTGTATTTTCTTTTTCTTTGTTAAGCTGGTTGTTGCCACTAGTTTCCTTGTCTTGTTTAGTCATTGACTCTTATTATGCCATGTTCTTTGTTGTATTTTCTGTTTTCTGTGTTAAGCTAGTTGTTGCCACTAGTTTCCTTGTCTTGTTTAGTCATTGACTCTTATTATGCCATGTTCTTTGTTGTATTTTCTTTTTTTTTTTTTTTGTTAAGCTAGTTGTTGCCACTAGTTTCCTTGTCTTGTTTAGTCATTGACTCTTATTATGCCATGTTTTTGTTGTATTTTCTTTTTCTGTGTTAAGCTAGTTGTTGCCACTAGTTTCCTTGTCTTGTTTATTCATTGACTCTTATTATGCCATGTTTTTTGTTGTATTTTCTTTTTCTGTGTTAAGCTAGTTCTTGCCACTAGTTTCCTTGTCTTGTTTAGTCATTGACTCTTATTATGCAATGTTCTTTGTTGTATTTTCTTTTTCTGTGTTAAGCTAGTTGTTGCCACTAGTTTCCTTGACTTGTCTTGTTAGTTATTCACTTCTATTATGCCATGTTCTTTGTTGTAGTTTCTGTTTTCTGTGTTAAGCTTGTTGTTGCCACTAGTTTCCTTGTCTTGTTTAGTCGTTGACTCTTATTATGCCATGTTCTTTGTTGTATTTTCTTTTTCTGTGTTAAGCTGGTTGTTGCCACTAGTTTCCTTGTCTTGTTTAGTTATTGACTCTTATTATGCCATGTTCTTTGTTGTATTTTCTTTTTCTGTGTTAAGCTGGTTGTTGCCACTAGTTTCCTTGTCTTGTTTAGTTATTGACTCTTATTATGCCATGTTCTTTGTTGTATTTTCTTTTTCTGTGTTAAGCTAGTTGTTGCCACTAGTTTCCTTGTCTTGTTTAGTCGTTGACTCCTATTATGCCATGTTCTTTGTTGTATTTTCTTTTTCTGTGTTAAGCTGGTTGTTGCCACTAGTTTCCTTGTCTTGTTTAGTCATTGACTCTTATTATGCCATGTTCTTTGTTGTATTTTCTTTTTCTGTGTTAAGCTGGTTGTTGCCACTAGTTTCCTTGTCTTGTTTAGTCATTGACTCTTATTATGCCATGTTCTTTGTTGTATTTTCTGTTTTCTGTGTTAAGCTAGTTGTTGCCACTAGTTTCCTTGTCTTGTTTAGTCATTGACTCTTATTATGCCATGTTCTTTGTTGTATTTTCTTTTTCTGTGTTAAGCTGGTTGTTGCCACTAGTTTCCTTGTCTTGTTTAGTTATTGACTCTTATTATGCCATGTTCTTTGTTGTATTTTCTGTTTTCTGTGTTAAGCTAGTTGTTGCCACTAGTTTCCTTGTCTTGTTTAGTCATTGACTCTTATTATGCCATGTTCTTTGTTGTATTTTCTGTTTTCTGTGTTAAGCTGGTTGTTGCCACTAGTTTCCTTGTCTTGTTTAGTTATTGACTCCTATTATGCCATATTCTTTGTTGTATTTTCTGTTTTCTTTGTTAAGCTGGTTGTTGCCACTAGTTTCCTTGACTTGTCTTGTTTAGTTATTCACTTCTATTATGCCATGTTCTTTGTTGTATTTTCTTTTTCTTTGTTAAGCTGGTTGTTGCCACTAGTTTCCTTGTCTTGTTTAGTCATTGACTCCTATTATGTCATGTTCTTTGTTGTATTTTCTTTTTCTGTGTTAAGCTAGTTGTTGCCACTAGTTTCCTTGACTTGTTTAGTCGTTGACTTCTATTATGCCATGTTCTTTGTTGTATTTTCTTTTTCTGTGTTAAGCTGGTTGTTGCCACTAGTTTCCTTGTCTTGTTTAGTCATTGACTCTTATTATGCCATGTTCTTTGTTGTATTTTCTGTTTTCTGTGTTAAGCTGGTTGTTGCCACTAGTTTCCTTGTCTTGTTTAGTTATTGACTCCTATTATGCCATATTCTTTGTTGTATTTTCTGTTTTCTTTGTTAAGCTGGTTGTTGCCACTAGTTTCCTTGACTTGTCTTGTTTAGTTATTCACTTCTATTATGTCATGTTCTTTGTTGTATTTTCTTTTTCTGTGTTAAGCTAGTTGTTGCCACTAGTTTCCTTGACTTGTTTAGTCGTTGACTTCTATTATGCCATGTTCTTTGTTGTATTTTCTTTTTTTGTTAAGCTAGTTGTTGCCACTAGTTTCCTTGACTTGTCTTGTTTAGTCATTGACTCCTATTATGCCATGTTCTTTGTTGTATTTTCTTTTTCTGTGTTAAGCTGGTTGTTGCCACTAGTTTCCTTGTCTTGTTTAGTCATTGACTCTTATTATGCCATATTCTTTGTTGTATTTTCTTTTTCTTTGTTAAGCTGGTTGTTGCCACTAGTTTCCTTGACTTGTCTTGTTTAGTCATTGACTATTATGCCATGTTCTTTGTTGTATTTTTGTTTTCTTTGTTAAGCTGGTTGTTGCCACTAGTTTCCTTGTCTTGTTTAGTCATTGACTCCTATTATGCCATGTTCTTTGTTGTATTTTCTGTTTTCTTTGTTAAGCTGGTTGTTGCCACTAGTTTCCTTGTCTTGTTTAGTCATTGACTCCTATTATGCCATGTTGTTTGTTGTATTTTCTTTTTCTTTGTTAAGCTGGTTGTTGCCACTAGTTTTCTTGACTTGTCTTGTTTAGTTATTCACTTCTATTATGCCATATTCTTTGTTGTATTTTCTGTTTTCTTTGTTAAGCTGGTTGTTGCCACTAGTTTCCTTGTCTTGTTTAGTCATTGACTCTTATTATGCCATGTTCTTTGTTGTATTTTCTTTTTCTGTGTTAAGCTAGTTGTTGCCACTAGTTTCCTTGTCTTGTTTAGTCATTGACTCCTATTATGCCATGTTGTTTGTTGTATTTTCTTTTTCTTTGTTAAGCTGGTTGTTGCCACTAGTTTCCTTGTCTTGTTTAGTCATTGACTCTTATTATGCCATGTTCTTTGTTGTATTTTCTTTTTCTGTGTTAAGCTGGTTGTTGCCACTAGTTTCCTTGTCTTGTTTAGTCATTGACTCCTATTATGCCATGTTCCTTGTTGTATTTTCTGTTTTCTTTGTTAAGCTGGTTGTTGCCACTAGTTTCCTTGTCTTGTTTAGTCATTGACTCCTATTATGCCATGTTCTTTGTTGTATTTTCTGTTTTCTTTGTTAAGCTGGTTGTTGCCACTAGTTTCCTTGTCTTGTTTAGTCATTGACTCTTATTATGCCATATTCTTTGTTGTATTTTCTGTTTTCTTTGTTAAGCTGGTTGTTGCCACTAGTTTCCTTGTCTTGTTTAGTCATTGACTCCTATTATGCCATGTTGTTTGTTGTATTTTCTTTTTCTTTGTTAAGCTAGTTGTTGCCACTAGTTTCCTTGTCTTGTTTAGTCATTGACTCCTATTATGCCATGTTGTTTGTTGTATTTTCTTTTTCTTTGTTAAGCTGGTTGTTGCCACTAGTTTCCTTGTCTTGTTTAGTCATTCACTCTTATTATGCCATATTCTTTGTTGTATTTTCTGTTTTCTTTGTTAAGCTGGTTGTTGCCACTAGTTTCCTTGACTTGTCTTGTTTAGTTATTGACTCCTATTATGCCATGTTCTTTGTTGTATTTTCTTTTTCTTTGTTAAGCTGGTTGTTGCCACTAGTTTTCTTGTCTTGTTTAGTCATTGACTCCTATTATGCCATGTTCTTTGTTGTATTTTCTTTTTCTTTGTTAAGCTGGTTGTTGCCACTAGTTTTCTTGTCTTGTTTAGTCATTGACTTCTATTATGCCATGTTCTTTGTTGTATTTTCTGTTTTCTTTGTTAAGCTGGTTGTTGCCACTAGTTTCCTTGTCTTGTTTAGTCATTGACTCCTATTATGCCATGTTCTTTGTTGTATTTTCTGTTTTCTTTGTTAAGCTGGTTGTTGCCACTAGTTTCCTTGTCTTGTTTAGTCATTGACTCCTATTATGCCATGTTCTTTGTTGTATTTTCTTTTTCTTTGTTAAGCTGGTTGTTGCCAAGTTGACTTTTTCATTTGTTCATTGACTCCTATTATACCATGTTCTTTGTTGTATTTTCTTTTACTTTGTTAAGTTGGTTGTTGCCAAGTTGACTTTTTCATTTGTTCATTAACTCCTATTATGCCATGTTCTTTGTTGTATTTTCTTTTACTTTGTTAAGTTGGTTGTTGCCAAGTTGACTTTTTCATTTGTTCATTAACTCCTATTATGCCATGTTCTTTGTTGTAGTTTCTGTTTTCTGTGTTAAGCTGGTTGTTGCCACTAGTTTCCTTGTCTTGTTTAGTCATTGACTCCTATTATGCCATGTTCTTTGTTGTATTTTCTGTTTTCTGTGTTAAGCTAGTTGTTGCCACTAGTTTCCTTGTCTTGTTTAGTCATTGACTCCTATTATGCCATGTTCTTTGTTGTAGTTTCTGTTTTCTGTGTTAAGCTAGTTGTTGCCACTAGTTTCCTTGTCTTGTTTAGTCATTGACTCCTATTATGCCATGTTCTTTGTTGTAGTTTCTGTTTTCTGTGTTAAGCTGGTTGTTGCCACTAGTTTCTTTGACTTGTCTTGTTTAGTCATTGACTCCTATTATGCCATGTTCTTTGTTGTTTTTTCTTTTTTTTTTTGTTAAGCTGGTTGTTGCCAAGTTGACTTTTTCATTTGTTCATTGGCTCCTATTATGTCATGTTCTTTGTTGTATTTTCTTTTTTTTTTTGTTAAGCTGGTTGTTGCCAAGTTGACTTTTTCATTTGTTCATTGGCTCCTATTATGCCATGTTCTTTGTTGTAGTTTCTGTTTTCTGTGTTAAGCTGGTTGTTGCCACTAGTTTCTTTGACTTGTCTTGTTTAGTCATTGACTCCTATTATGCCATGTTCTTTGTTGTTTTTTCTTTTTCTTTGTTAAGTTGGTTGTTGCCAAGTTGACTTTTTCATTTGTTCATTGGCTCCTATTATGCCATGTTCTTTGTTGTACATGTATTTTCTTTCTCTTTGTTAAGCTGTTTGTTGCCAAGTTGACTTTTTCATTTGTTCATTGGCTCCTATTATGCCATGTTCTTTGTTGTACTTTCTTTTTCTTTGTTAAGCTGGTTGTTGCCAAGTTGACTTTTTCATTTGTCCATTGACTCCTATTATGCCATGTTCTTTGTTGTATTTTCTTTTTCTTTGTTAAGCTGGTTGTTTCCAAGTTGACTTTTTCATTTGTCCAATAACTCCTATTATGCCATGTTCTTTGTTGTAGTTTGTGTTTTCTGTGTTAAGCTGGTTGTTGCCACTAGTTTCCTTGTCTTGTTTAGTCATTGACTCCTATTATGCCATGTTCTTTGTTGTATGTTCTGTTTTCTGTGTTAAGCTGGTTGTTGCCACTAGTTTCCTTGTCTTGTTTAGTCATTGACTCCTATTATGCCATGTTCTTTGTTGTATGTTCTGTTTTCTGTGTTAAGCTGGTTGTTGCCACCAGTTTCCTTGTCTTGTTTAGTCATTGACTCCTATTATGCCATGTTCTTTGTTGTATTTTCTTTTTCTTTGTTAAGCTAGTTGTTGCCAAGTTGACTTTTTCATTTGTTCATTGGCTCCTATTATGCCATGTTCTTTGTTGTATTTTCTTTTTCTTTGTTAAGCTGGTTGTTGCCAAGTTGACTTTTTCATTTGTTCATTGGCTCCTATTATGCCATGTTCTTTGTTGTATTTTCTTTTTCTTTGTTAAGCTGGTTGTTGCCAAGTTGACTTTTTCATTTGTTCATTGGCTCCTATTATGCCATGTTCTTTGTTGTATTTTCTGTTTTCTTTGTTAAGCTGGTTGTTGCCAAGTTGACTTTTTCATTTGTTCATTGACTCATATTATTCCGTGATCTTTGTTAAAGTGTTTTTTGTTGCGAACTTGATGTTTTCCTATGAAATATGTCTTCCTTCTTTGTTTTTGTTATTCTTATATCATTGTGATTTAAAGATAAACTGGTAAGATTGTTTTAGTGGGTCATGATCTTACCAGAACGCGCCATAAAACATATATCACTTGCACTATTAGATACTATAAATATCAGTTTGGAATTTTAATGTTGTTCCCACCTCCCTGATAGTTGGCGCTGTAGCAATTTACCATGTGACGGGAACTAAAATTCGATATCGAATAATGTCCATGTTATACTATTTCGTTAGAATGCAAGACAATTTTAATTTCGTAACGTGCGAAAACATTGTTAAAATTAATTTCTTGTCGCCTGTGGGTATAGTTTGGTCATTTTGTATCGTGCAAAATTGATCACCAGGTGGCGCTCCATTGATATGTTGTATAACATAAAAAACTCTACTTTAAACTTTATAGTTAAGCTAAACGTAGGTGATGACATACTAGCGTTAATGTATCTTGTATCCAACAGGAACCCCAGCTGTGGTGACGTTACAGCCAGGACCGACATTATATACAGCTGACGGAGTACCTATAGGAGAGGCCTGTAAGAAACTTGAAGATTGTGGAGCAGCGGTTGTGGGTTTGAATTGTGGTCGAGGTCCTGGAACCATTATTGAAGCACTTAAAGAAGTCAAAAGAGTTTGTAAGGTGCGGTCTTAATATGATACTGTCGAAAATATAAATATGAAATGTTTCTATCTAGATATAATACTTACAATTTCAATAAAATACAAATCCAGGGATCTTTTGTTTTGCTAAACAAATAAAAGTCAGCTGTGCGCGACATTTAAAGTTCCGTTTTAAAATCTTGCTATGCAGATTATGTTCAGTGTTCAAATGTCAAACTCTTTCATTTTTAAATAACAGACAGTTTTGTCTTTTTATTATTATTCATTTTAAAAAACTTTTAACAACTAACAGGAGCATTGACTACTTTTACAACTGCACCAAGTACAAATGTACCATCACTGTGACACAGGAATAAAAAACTACAAATGTACCATCACTGTGACACAGGAATAAAAAACTACAAATGTATCATCACTGTGACACAGGAATAAAAAAACTACAAATGTATCATCACTGTGACACAGGAATAAAAAACTACAAATGTATCATCACTGTGACACAGGAATAAAAAAAAACTACAAATGTATCATCACTGTGACACAGGAATAAAAAACTACAAATGTATCATCATCACTGTGACACAGGAATAAAAAACTACAAATGTATCATCATCACTGTGACACAGGAATAAAAAACTACAAATGTATCATCATCACTGTGACACAGGAATAAAAAGCTACAAATGTATCATCACTGTGACACAGGAATAAAAAAACTCTGTGTATTTCGTCCACTATAACTTTATGTCACTGAGATTACATATTATACCAGTTTTAATATTACAGCATTAGACATCCGTTTTTAATACAAATCCTCATCAGTAGTGCTTGGATCAAAATTATGAAATCAAAATTGTTTTCGAGATGTCGAAAAAATACCCAAAGGACCAAATATATTTTACCAAATTAAGCTAAGGAAATACTTTGCATGAATAAATAAACCTTAGTCTTTGAGGAATTTCAAATTTTAACTTGAAGCAAATTAAGATAATACATGTTGTATTTTCTGACAATAATACACAATTATTGCCTACTGAGATTGTGATATCCTCGGGACATTAGCAACCAGCAGAGATACCGGCTCAGTATTTTACAGCACTAGACGTCCGTGTAGAAATACATTTCATCAGTAGTGCTTGGACCAAAATTGTTTTAAGAGATCCATATCTTTCATACTAAAATATCAGAAACGATATTACCAACCAAAATCCAACAATTAAAATGATTTCAGTTGTATAAATATAATATAATATCGATGAACTGGTATATATAGTGTAAATAGTTCCGTAATGGCGTATGAAACATAACCATACTGAAACTCCACAAATAGTTCCAGTTGATATTTCTTTTGTTCACTGTTGTGTTTTTCAAAAATCATCTTTCCGACAAACAACACTTACATGATTGTTTATAAAAGTGTCATATATCATTTTTGAATTTAATCATAGAATAAATTCAAAAATGATATAAGACATAAGGATTAATGTTTCTCTGTAATCATTCATCAAGGTATGAGCTGTTAAATCAGGCATCTGTAACAAATCACATAAATCGCAAAAATGCCAAAACATTGACACTGATTGCCCAAATTGAAACCTTATTGCGTGATGTATGTAGGTTGTTGACTACAGTTACATGTTTTACAGGGACCTATAGCTGCTGTACCTGTACCCTACAGAACTACATCAAAACAACCGACATTTTTCTCGATTACTATACCAGGAACAGGTAAGCGCGCCATTAATACTTCCGATGTTTTTGTACGTGTATAAAAATTAACCAAAATTCTTCCTGAGTATGTCGGTCTCACCTACCTTTTGATAGACTTCAGCGGTACCTTTCTTTATATATAGTATATATTGTATTTACGTGATATCATAGTAATTTGTATTGGTGTAATTATATATTATATAGTGCGCCAAGTTTGACCTGGTAGTTTAATCTTTAATTTGAATATTAGATTTGGCTAATTGAGTGTGTGATTTAGGTACGACAGCATGTTTCATTACCATATAACTTGGTAGCCAGTATTATTATCATTTATCCTAATATATCAGATATATAAACTTTATATCGCCCCAAAATTACACTATGAATATTCAAATTAAAGGTCTAACGACCAGGTCATACTTGACGAACTATACCTGTATTAATTTTACAACACTTGGCAACTGTTTCGGAATACAATTCCTTATCAATAGCTGTGAAACCAAAATTTATTCAAGAGATTGAAAAAATATCCAAAGACTCGGAATATATTGACCCAAATTTAGCTAAGGAAAAACCTTGCATGAGGGAGTATACCCTAGTTTTTGAGGATTTTGGGATTTTGAATTGCTGGAAATTTAGACAAAAGTATTTTTCTGACAATATAAAAATATTGCCTTCTGAGTTGTAAAATCGTCGGGAAATATACACAAGCAGATAAACCGCAAATTTATATTTGAGGCTACGAGTCACCATCATATTTATCACCATCATCATCATCAACTCATCATCGTCATCAAACATGCATACTGGTTCATGTTCTATAGAGTTTTCATCTTCATCTGAGACCGTATGAAACTTTACAAGAAATTGAATGAAAATTAATTTAATTCTCATCAAAACATTTTAACATTTCAGACATCCGGGCATTCCCATTGAATGTATCATCTTGTTTAAGTACAAGAGAGGAAATTGAACTTTTCGCCCAGGAAGCAAAGGCATTAGGGGCCCAGTATGTCGGACTCTGTTGTGGAAACTCGTCCCATCAATTACGAATAATCGCAGAAGTATACGGTAAACACGCACCCGCAAGTGATTATGCACCTGAAATGGAAAAGCACTTTATTTTTGGGGACCAGTCACAGTTTCCAGATTACTATGCAAAAGACATGAGGTCAAAGATCACAGCTGTATTTGAATAGAACTTTTGTAATAGTATATGACGAAGTCTTGGACTCAGTTTTAAATATTTTACTACTAACATATATATTGAATGTTAAATGTTTTATCAATTTTTCAATTCCTCGTATTTATTTTACAAACTATGGGTGGTTTCCGATTATATATAAACAGGATCAAACAAAAATAAACGACTTAGAATTAACGAGGTTAAAAAGGAATTATTCAACTGATACTGTAATCACATGTACTATTGTATTGTAATTGTAGACATTGAAGGGATTAAAGTTTCGATTTACTCGGCTTTAGGTTTTTGGGATTTTGATTTATATGGATTTCGACTTTTAGGGATTTTGATTTATTCGGATTTTGACTTTTGGGGTTTCGATTCATTTGCATTTTTGTTTTCAAGGTAGCCTAGGCTTATCAAGGCCCTCAAAAAGTTTTATGGCCGTCATCACAGTATTGTTGATAAGTTTGATGTTTCTGTGTCCAGGATTGCCCTGGATATATTTGACGTCTCATAGTTCCATGTTCCTTTCACACAATTTTGATTTAACACGTGATGGGTGTAGCTAGCGAAACAGGAGGTGCTTACCCTCCCGGAGCACCCGGCCTCACTTCCCTGGTGGAAGTTCACGTGTCTAACCTAACTTGTCAGTTCCAAAGTTTTTACTTTGCTTCTGCATTGTGATTCGGACATGGATTAGTATGTTTGTTTTTGTTTTTGATTATGATTCGATCAGATTGTGGTTTTCGATCAAATCATATTTCAATTTTTGATTTATTCGGATTTTCGTTTTGAGGGATACAATTTTACTCGGATTTTGGCTCGTGGCTTAAAAGCAGCTGTAAATAAACAAACTATAGGAGTAGTTTCCCCTTATTTAAGCGACCTTACCAAAAGATGAATTGACAATTCCAGGAAAAACCTACCCTTACCCGCTTTTTTTACTTCCGGTCGTCTGGCGCCATAGCAAATCCGCGTAATGATTACAAAAAGGTTTTGTATTTTATTTTCTGACTGAAATGGTATGTTCTTTGATGTTCATTAAATACGACAAAAATACGACGCATATGTTACAAAGTTAACGGTATATTAATAACATGATAAAAAATTGATTGATTTTCATTATCTAAAAACTTGAATACATAACGCTACGTTAAACATGAGTTAATTTTTAGGTAGATGTCGATTACAAGGCTACATTAAACAAACGGAACTTCCGGTAAGACAATCCCGATGACGTCATTAAAGCCTGTGCTTTTCGGTGTTTCTAATGTTTTCTTTCATCTTGACCGTTGAAAAAGTAGTTCGGTTTTGATGACGTAAGCCACAGCAGCTAAGAATTGCAAAGTTAACAGATTTGGAGATGAAATAATATACCATAATATGAATTTAAGCACGGCAGCGGAGAACGGAACGAAATATATTACGGAATATTTAAAAGAACTTTAATTTTAGTCGTTCATAATATCTAAAAAATAAAAATCGAAACCACATTATATAATATTACACTTATTCACAAATTCACTCATTGGCAAAAAAAAAAATAATACTATTATGCTTTAGTGTTCAAGCTGTTCTGTTTGTGACAGTGATTTACTCTTTATGTTAATAGAAAATCAAATAAAATTGAATAATATTTGATATTGTTAACTCACTTGTACCCAGTCGTGACTGTAAAACTGTATGGGTATCCAATCCGAGATTGTAATAAAGTGTTTCTGTAAAAAAGGAAAATGTTAACACTATGGAAGTGTTTCTTTGCAAAAATTACGATGTTTACATCGGAAGTGATGTCATAGGTGATGGTTTACGTCATATATTCACAGGTTCCACCATTTGCCTGGTTCTTCACCATGTTAAACCCAACAGTAGCAACGTTTTGTTCTGTGCAGAAATATTCTATAGTCCGATCACGTATTTAGTGAGGAATATTGATGTGATGTTAAAAAGATCGTGGATTACTTACCTCAAGTTTCATTTATGCTATTTGTAGATATATTATTTTTATAACATGTTTTGAAAACGATTTGGTCAAGTTTCTTATATTAAGTCTAAAATCAAATACAACCAGTTTTTATCAAACGCGCATATAGGAATTCAGTTGATTCGTATCACGTAGTACAATACTTTATGGGCAATAACTTCATCTTTTGAGACAAAAATTTCGGCTTTGTTAGATGAACTTGAAGGGTTTGTAGCATTAATGGAATTTTACTTATGTTGTACATTGGCATAAGCCATTCAACATGCCAAAATTTCAGGGTAGGTTTTCGTTCTGAAGCGCCATCTGGTGGCCATTTTAATGGTGGATAAATAATCAAAGTATAACCACTGATGTCAACAAATAAGCTTTAATAATTTTTGTCATGCTTAGAAACCAAAAGTGTATTTAAATTAACCAATATGTAATGAAGAATTTTTGGACCAATGGAATTTTACTCACGTGGTTATTTTCTACAGCGCCACCCAACACCCTTTCGTTAATTTGTAGATACTTAAAAAACTAAGTTGAATACGACCCCTGATTTTCACATATATTGCACATGGATATATAAGTTTGATTTTCTGAAACAAAAAATAGGGGGTCGTCAAGCTACTTTTTTTCATAAAATTGCATCAAAATCCTGAAACAAGAAAAAGCCTTATTCCTTAGATAAGAAGTTACCATTTGTGTCCTACTATACACTATGAACTCAATATTTTCGTTTGGTATTAACAAATAAACAAAAACACTGATTTTGACCTATTGTGGTTGTGCAAAACAAAACCAGTTTTAAATATCATATGGTCTGTACCCATAGCAACCGTTAGCAAACACAGTTGAATTAAAGTGGAAAGGGAATTCGTATATATTGATGAAGCTTTCTTGATTCTAGGCCGCCGAAATAAAACGCAAATACAAGAGCATAGTCATTTTGACACCACGAAAATTTATTATACAGTATGTTTATTGAAGAATCGTCAGTTTGCGTCATACTATCTGTATTTAAATTCACTGAAAAAGTCACATGAAGCAGAATTTACAACACAGCATTTCAGATTTAAACGGTGTACTCATATTATTAAGACTTGTACCTTCAACAGTGTAGATCTTTCTAATTTCCATTAAAATTTACATTTAGTTTAGTTCTTTAAAATCGTAATTAAAATTGATATTGTGATCATGAATTTTTTTTTTTTTTTTTGTGAATTATAATCTTTTGTGAATGCAGAAAATAATTCTAAATGATAGCGTAATAGCATTCCCGCCAAAATTAGGTAGGCGCCGAAGACCACATATTCGTGACGTCATAGACGAAAAAACGTCAAATCAGACATTTCGACCGTACGCACAAAACGTCGACGTCACCATGGTATGGAAGTACATTAAGCCACACACAGCGTACATTTTGTTCATGCATACAGATTGGTTATTATACCCCCTCCCGCAAAATAAATCCGTCCGACCTAATGTAATGCAGCTCCATATCTTCCATGTCTATGAATAGATTTTGATAAAACTTGATACAAGCATGCTGGTCAAAGTCGTCGTCCGTCTGTCTGACGTTGGGGATGGAAGGTAGTTGTCTTTCAAGATACTTCTCTACTTATAATTTTTTTGGTTTAAAAGGTACCGATCCCACTAATGTGGTAAGGGACTTCATTAGGCGTTATGTTACTTCGACGCCTAATGCAGTCCGTCGTGTAATAAAGCGTTATGTTACTTCGGCGCCTAATGCAGCCCGTCGTGTAATAAGCGTTATGTTACTTCGACGCCTAATGCAGTACGTCGTGTAATAAGCGTTATGTTACTTCGACGCCTAATGCAGTCCGTCGTGTAATAAGCGTTATGTTACTTCGGCGCCTAATGCAGTCCGTCGTGTAATAAGCGTTATGTTACTTCGACGCCTAATGCAGTACGTCGTGTAATAAGCGTTATGTTACTTCGGCGCCTAATGCAGTCCGTCGTGTAATAAGCGTTATGTTACTTCGACGCCTAATGCAGTCCGTCGTGTAATAAGGGAAACATGTTATTTTATGTCCTTCTTACAATTTTGAGAACAGTACATATATCAAATTTAAAATTAAGATTATTGCATTTTTTAACCCAAACAACACACTGTTAAATGTCTAAGATTTTGTATTTATTTAAGTATACCATCGTCCATCATATGTGTGGACATTCAAATGGCTGCCTAATTGGCTCAGTTGTGAAGTATCTGGTTCGAAAGCGGAAGGCCGTGAGTTCAAACCCCGTTCAGGCCTTACATGGGTCTTAGACTTTGAGATGAACATGGATTCAACTGGTATCAGTATAATATAACCGTAAGGATTGGTATACTTGTCTGCGGTATACTGAACTCTGAGCTAGCACTCTAATGTTGCGCTGAGTGCGCGCTAGTACAAGGCAAGCCATAAAACACAATCGCGCATTTCAAGCATACACGAACTTGTTCTAAGATTAATCCTTAAAGATTATAAATTTGATCTTTTTGCAAAAAGCTACAAAATTGCTGATGTCACGTTAAACAACAATTTAAAGACGACACACGCATTAAAACACAATACAGTTCCTTTCAAATATTAGATGAAAACGTGTGTTTTGAGCTTATCGCATTATCGCAATTTGAGCTAAAATATAGTCGCACAATTTTGTCAATGATTTTATTTTGCAAATGACTTCACGTCTGGAGCCACCATTAAGCGTTGGATTTAATAAGGAGTTGCTACCTAGGTTAGCTCTGTATAGACAAAACACTGACCTGTCCGCTTGACCTTAGATTTAAATATCATTATGGACAGTAATTTTAAGTAATAGGGATCCCGCGTGTATATTTCGTGTATATAATGTGAACACTAATCATGGGTAACGTGTATATGTATTAACTGCGAATCTTAACACTACCCATGTATTGGGTAGATCCTCCAATATGAATATTCCTAATGAAAGGTCAAACGGACAGGTCAATGTTGTTTACCTATACTATGTAAATTATACTATTATGTGCTCTATTGATTATCAATATGTTATTAAAGTCCAACCTTAAAGATAACTTATATGGGCTGTGCTTGTTTAATTTTCGGAAAATGCATGTTTACATGCACTTAAAGTAAAGTAGGTCACCAGTTACAATCCAGACCTACAAAATGACAGTGCGACGATAGTCTATCTACGTGTAAGTATATTGTTGTTTTTGTTGTAGAACTTGTAGAGAGTCTTCCGTTGTTAAGATATTTTTACTTATAATAAGTTTGTGAATTTTCATATCACGGTATGTTGTTAATATATGACCATCTCATATCCGCTTGCCACAAAAGTTCTTTGTTAAGGCCAAGTGGTATAAATGGAAGCTCACATTATGCACAGAGTGTACAAATCTATGCGCGCTGATGGTACTTTACTAAGTAATCACTCTAAACAACTAATATTTTTATTAATAACTCACAGGGCATAAAATACATAATATCTATCAATTAATCAATAAAAGAAAATATACAAAGAAATCATTATAAATACAGTACGCGG
Organism: Anadara kagoshimensis; assembly: GCA_021292105.1. NCBI lineage: Eukaryota > Metazoa > Mollusca > Bivalvia > Arcoida > Arcidae > Anadara > Anadara kagoshimensis. The sequence goes on along the minus strand of CM037859.1, from coordinate 42,290,051 downwards.
ATTAATTCAACAGATATCACTAAAGATTTGCCTTTGATTAAGCACTGCACAACATAACACAACACAGCTTGACACAACATATTTTAGTACTACATAACATAACACAATGCAACACTAGGCAACATAACACAATACCGCATGACACAACAAACTAAAAAACACAACGAAGAACTACTTAACATATATAATACAACAACTTAACATGACATAACACAATACGCAACGACACAACATATAGATTTCAAACAATAATGTACTAAAGATATCATCAACAAAATGTTAGCGTTTTTGATAGACAACATATTTGTTGTGTTTAATAATATAATAATTCCAGCCATTGAAACAATCGGTATACCAATCGGTACAAACTGTGCACCATTGCTTGCTAATTTCTTTCTTTATTCTTATGAAACAGAATTTATGCAGAGCCTTGTGTTTACTCAGGAGAAAAGACTGTGGCCAAATCATTCAATTCCACATACAGATATATAGATGACGTTCTGTCTCTTAACAATCTTAAATAAAATTTTGGAGAAAGTGAATGCCATCTATCCTAGTGAGCTTGAAATAAAATACGACTCATTCCCAAAGTCCTGCTTCATAATTAGACTTATACCTCAATTATGTCGCCACAAAAGGCTACATTTAAAACTGTGCGGCAAACCTGATGCCTTCAATTTTTCTAGTGTCAACTTTCCTTTTCCATGCTGGAGTATACCTGTTTCTCCTGCTTATAGTGTATTTGTTTCCAAATTAATATGCTATAGTAGAGCTTGTCCCCACTATGGGAACCTTATTCAACGAAGCAAGCTGGTAAGCTGGTTACAAAGAAATTGGTGACCCAGGGATATTGCAAGTCTAGGCTTATTAGGACCCTCAAAAAGCTTTATGGCCGTCATCACAGTTGGTATGTTTGATGTCTCTGTGTCATAGATTGCCCTGCATATATTTGATGTCCCATATTCTTATGTTCCTATCACTCAATTGTGATTGCATTCGTGGCTAAACATAAACAACATTAATATGGAACTATGGGACGTCAAACCTGTACATAGAGACTTATTAACAATACTGTGATGACGGTCATCAAACTTTTTAAATGCCTTTATAAATAAGGTTTGCAAAATCCCTGGGTCAACGATATATTTGCAAGCAGCTTGCCTCGATGTAAAAAGTTCCATTGGTGGGAATAAGATCTACCATAGCGTATTACATGTAATTGGAAAACAAATCCACCATAAGCAGGTATATTGCTTCATAGAAAAGGAAAGTTGACAATAGAAAAACTGAAGTCATCAAGTTTGTGTTAAATGTAGTCATAATTGAGGTAAAAATCTAAATATGTAGCAGAATCTGAGGAATCAGTCGTATTCTGTATTTCCAGCTTACTTGGATAGATGGCATTCAATAGTCTCCAACTTTAGGATTGTTAAGAGACAGAGCGTCATCTATATATTAGTATGTGGAATTGAATGATTTGGCGACAATCATTCAACTAGATTTAACAAGGTTCTGCATAAATCCTGCTTTTGTTACCAAATACAATAAATTATATTATCTATTAAAAACTTCTACATTCAATTGATGGTATTTTTAGTCCCAATGGCTCCATGTTCTTTTTATTCTGATTTACAATTTTGATTGTACAGGTGACTGGTGTGACTAACACAGCAGAGAGTGTTAATTTATTTATTTATTTATTTTTATTTATTTTATTTATTTTATTTTATTTTAGGCTTGATATGGCTGAGGCATCGCTATCTAGTGCTATTTTAGAAGACTTTTTGACATGTTCAATCTGTTTTGAAATCTACAAGGAACCAAAGATCCTACCATGCTTACACACTTTTTGTTTGTGTTGTTTGACAAAACTTATCGATGGTTCATCGTTAACCATCCTTCGATGCCCGAAATGCCGGAATGAGGCGTCGTTACCGGAAAACGGAGCGTTGGGTCTGAACACTAATTTCTACATTGTGAATTTAACTGAGGTTGTTCAAACAAAGGATGTTAGCGCAAATGAAACTTTATGTTCTTTTTGCATAACTAAGGGAGATAATACACCCGCATCGTTTAAATGCCTTGACTGTGGAGATTCGCTTTGTAAAACATGTTCGAACAGCCATACACTAACGCGTTTGACAATGCATCATCGGGTTGTCGATTTTACCGAAGTCCGTAACGGGAAGTATGACGATCAACTTCGCTCATTACAAGGTATTCTTTGTTCTATACACAAAGAAGAGAAATTCCAATATTTTTGTTCAACTTGTGATAAACCTGTTTGTCGAGATTGTGTTTTATTATTACATAAGTTACATGATTGTACGACAATTGAAGACGCATTACAATCCCGAATAGGCGCCATTAAGGATCTAATGAAGGAGGTAGAAGGGTGTCTGAAAAAACACACAGCAGACGAGGAAGGTCTTAACAACCGGCTTAGAGAATTACGGTCAGAAGAATCACAATTGCATATCATAGCTAATAAACTAGCTGATCGAGTAATAGAAAACGTGCAAGGACAGAAAAACGAGGTGAAAGCAAAAATTACACAATGTTTTCAAAAACCGAAAGAAGAAACATGTGAAGAAATAGAAACACGTAAAAATACCACAAAAATATTTAAAGAATCACTACAATTTTGTCAAAGTATTATAAGAAACGGCAAGGATGTAGAAATATTAGCTTTAGAGGAACTTTTACGTAAACGTCTGACTGATTTACAACGTGTACCACGTGATCCTAAAACAAACATGTTTAACCGAAAACATGCTACGCTTCAACTTACTTCAAGATTTGACGGAGACCTTCAACTTACTTCAAGTTTTGACGGAGACCAAAAGATTTTTCAGTTTTCTGAAATAACTTCTGAAAATAAGGCAGTCCAAAAGATGCATGAAAAACAAAAAGAAATTTCAACCGAGTCAACTACTCAAGTAAAGACTAAAACTCAAAATACACAGGGGGATAAACAAAGAGAGATAACTCCGGGAGCAAAGCAAACGACACAACATGGTACACCAAGAGAGATAACTCCGGGAGCAAAGCAAACGACACAAGATGGTAATTCAAGAGAGATAACTCCGGAAGCAAAGCAAACGACACTAGATGGTAAATCAAGAGAGATAACTCCAGGAGCAAAGCAAACGACACAAGATGGTAATCCAAGAGAGATAACTTCGAATGCAAACCAAACGACACAAGATGGTAAATCAAGAGAGATAACTCTAGCATCAAAACAAACGACACAAGATGGTAAACCAAGAGAAGTAACTCCGAAAGCTAAGCAAACGACACAAGGTAATAAACCAAGAGAGATAACTCTGGAAGAAGCAAAACAAATTACACAAGATAGCAAACCAAGAGAGATAACTCCGCATGCAAAACAAAAGTTACAAGATAGTAAACCAAGAGAGATAACTCCAGCATCAAAGCAAACGACACAAGAAGATAAACCAAGAGAAGTACCTCCAGGAGCAAAGCAAACGACACAAGGTAATAAACCAAGAGAGATAACTCCGCAAGCAAAACAAACTAGACAAGATGGCAAACAACGAGAGTTAACTCCTGAAGAAGCAAATCAAACGACACAAGATAGTAAACCGAGAGAGATAACTCCGGATGCAAAACAAAAGTTACAAGATAGTAAACCAAGAGAGATAACTGCAGATGCAAAACAAATTACAAAAGATGGTAAATCAGCAGTGGGAAGTAGTGGTGAAACCAACTTAAAATCAGTCTGGGATGTACAACCTGGTAGAAAGAACATTCAGAAATTAACCTTTATAAAAACATTTAACTCTGTCAGAGAAAACTCCAAAAACAAACCCAAACTAACATCTGTCGCGTGGTTAAACGCCTCGAGTTTTACAGTGGCAGATAATAATAATGATCTTGTTTACACTATTAATCTGTCGGGCCAAATACTTGCAAAAGCACGCGTTATAAAGCCACTTACAATGACTACATGCAACGGAAATATCGTCTGCTTTTCCGGAAATCATTTGAATATCATTCAACCAGACGGGAGAATCCTTACAAAAGAAATGTATAAAGGACACAGAATGTATCCTGTAACAACCAAGGGAGATAACTTTCTTGTCGGAAATATAACACCAGGTGTGATTAAAGAATTTTCCGGCGAAAAAGTCGTAAAATCTATAACAATAAAAAACGAGAAAAACGAACAAGTAAAGTTTGATTGCTTTGCTTTATGTGCAAACCAGGAAGGACACATGGCAATATCCGATAAAGGTAACTGTCGTATCATCTTTGTAAGAAAGGACGGCCAGTGTGTGTACTGGGTGAATACGAACGAGGAAGGCGACAACAGACCAATATGGCAGCCAAATACGATAGCTTTCGACCAATATGATAATGTGTTCAGCGTTTGTTATGAAACCAGCAGACTAATTGTTCTCTCTCCAGAGGGAGGTTACGCCACAGTCTCGCATTTTCACGATAAATTAAAATTCCCACGTAGTCTGGCTATATTTGGCGATAATTTGTTAGTTACAGATTCTAAAGGTTATATCCATCAGTTTTCTCTTGAGTATCGGAATCGATAGATAAAAATGGTTTTCAAGAATGTTTTCTCAATAAAATTCTTTTACAACAATAACGACGTGATTTGGAGATACGTTCCACATTTTAATGGTCATATCGGGTGTTGTAGAAAACACGTCTCGACTTAAAGACCGGTAACATTAAAAGTAATACATTATTGAGAATAAAACATAAATTGCTGAAAGGATAATATTATATAATAACATTGATGTATAAAATCAGATTGATCAAAGCACACATAATAACCTTGACGTATGTGCAATTGAAAAGGGTTGTGTTAAGTTTTCAACAAAATTGCAATTGTTTAACAATATTCAAGAGAGTAGATCCATGTTCCTTTAATTGTTAATTTTGATTTCAAGCGTGACAGATGTAGCCAGTGAAATAAGTGTTGTTTATACTACTTCCGGAACACTCAACCTCACTTCCCTGGTGAAAGTTCACATATTCAACTTTTGCCACTCTTTATATTGTTTATATATATATATATTGTATTTTAAACATGTTTGCTTGTGTTTGATATATTTATGATAACGTTTTACAATTAAATTTTACTGTTTTCATTTTGATGAGTTTCTGTAATATGTCTACTGTAATACAGCTGGATTGTCGGCGGTTACCAAGGACAAAGAGTTACCTGACAATAAATTGATGTGCACATTTTATCGCTGTTCAAATTGAAGTAACTTGTTTGGTAAACATAAATGTTGTGCATACAATTTTGCTCTTTGTTCTCTTTATTTATGTAATTGAATTATAAGTTTGCCTTTAAATTTTTGTTGAGAAGTAGAATACATTAAGACGTAAACCGTGCAGACACCCTATTAAAGACATCTGCTTAATAAACTCTCAATGAAATATACCATTTATATCGATACTTATTGTCTAGGTCATGTGTTTGTGATAGTGGAAAATTTTCATAGAACATCTAATAAATCAAAAACAAACATACTTATCAATTTTCGAATCACAATCCAGAAGCAAAGCTAAATTTTAAAACTGAAAGTTATGTTTAACACGTGAGCTTCTTTTTATCAAAAAAGTGAAACCGGGTGCACTGGAAGGGCAAGTACCTCCCGTATAGTAAGCTACACCCGCTACGTGTGTTATCAAATTTGAGTGAAAGGAAAATGGAACTATGGGACGTAAAATATCCAGGATAATCATGGACACAGAGACATCATATTTATCAACAATACTGTGATGGCGGCCAAAAAACTTTTTGAGGGCCCTGATAAGCCTAGGTTTGCAATACCCATTGATCAACAATTATTTTGTGACCAGCTTGCGTCGTTGTATAATGCTCTACCATGGCGTATTCATTTCGAAACAAATACACCATAAGCAGGAGAAGCAGATATTTTGCCGCATAGAAAAGGAAAGTTGACAATAGAAAAATAGAAGCCATCACGTTTGTCATACATTTTCAAATGTACCTTTCGTGGACGTCATAATTGAAGTAAAAGTCTAATATTGAGAAATCAATCGCATCATGCTCAATAGGTTATATGACATTCACATAGTCTCCAAATTAAAGATTGTTAAGAGTCACAAAGTCATCTATGTATCTTTATGTGGAGTTTACATAATTTGGCGACAGTATTCTCTCCAGATTTAACAAGGTTCTGCATAAATTCTGCATCATAAGAATAACGAAACAAATCAGCAAGCAATGGTGCACAGTTTGTACCCATTGGTATACCTATTTTTTTGCTGAAATTATATTACCAAGGACAACAATATGTTTTCTATAAAAAAAATCAACATTTTGTTGATGCTATCTTTAGTATATTTGTGTTTGGAATCCGTATGATGCTTGATAAAATAACTAAAATCCCTGTTGTATTTTGGTTTACCGTTTTCGTAAAAGAATGACAAGTGAATAATTCGTTTAAAACGCTCATTTTATTTAGATTGAGGGATATTGATGTAGAGTGTAGAAAAATCAAAGGTTTTTATACATTTTACACGAGATAAATCATTAGAACCAATATGTTCAGGTAATTCTTTTAAAAATTTAAGAATCCTAATTTGTTTGATGCCAGATGGAATTATTGGACGTCAAATATACCCAATGCAACCTTAGACACCGATACATCAAACGTATCAACATAAATCTTTTTGAGGGCCTTGATAACCCTAGGCTTGCAACATTCCTGGGTCAACAATTTATTTAAAGGCGACTCGCTTCGTTGTGCAAGAAAAGATAGAAAGTGTAGCTTTTTCGCGACAAAGCTTTTACCATAATCAAAAAACAAACATACTTATCCATTTCCGAATCACAATCCAGAAGCAAAGTAAAAACTTTGGAACCGACAAGTTAGGTTAGACACGTGAACTTTCACCAGGGAAGTGAGACCGGGTGCTCCGGAAGGGTAAGCACCTCCTGTTTAGCTAGCTACACCCGCCACGTGTTAAATCAAAATTGTGTGAAAGGAACATGGAACTATGAGATGTCAAATATATCCAAGGCAATCCTGGACACAGAGACATCAAACTTATCAACAATACTGTGATGACGGCCATAAAACTTTTTGAGGGCCTTGATAAGCCTAGGCTTGCAATATCCCTGAGTCAACAATTTATTTGCAAGCAGCCTACTTCGTTGTTCCCGTAGTGGGAACAAGCTCTACCATAGCGTATTAGTTGGGAAACAAATACACCATAAGCAGGAGAAGCAGGTATATTGCTGCATAAAAAAGGAAAGTTGACAATAGAAAAATTGAAGTCATCACGTTTGTCATAAAGTTTCAAATGTAGCCTTTCCTTTGCGTCATAATTCAGGTATAAGTCTAAATAGAAAGCGTGTGTACATAATTCTGAAAACAATCAAACAACAAAATATATGTTACTCCAACACAACAATCTGTGTACTGGCGAGTTGAAAATTTGTGTCAAATTAACATGGCATTTCCCGCAATACGCCGCCTTTTTTAGAACGAGATCTCATGAGATCTCTATGTATAATTCAAGGTGTTGAAACGATACCCTAAGGACCAAACTTACCAAATTTAGCTCATACTTTGCATGAGGGACTGTACCTAGTTATTGGGTTTTGAGGAATTTCAAATTTTAACTTAAAGCAAATTTAGACAATAGTATATTTCTTACAATAATATACAATTATTGCCTACTGAGTCCGTGATATCCTCGGGGTACCAGCAACCAGCAGAGATACCGGCTCAGTGGTTTAAATAGCATATTATACCAGTTTTAATTTTACAGCACTAGATAGCCGTTTCAGAATTCGCTTCTTCGTCAGTAGTGCTTGGACCAAAACTATGAAACCAAAATTGTTTTATGAGATCCATATCTTTCATAATTAAAAATATCAGAAATGATATTACAAATCAAAATTTAACAAATTTGTATAAACATGTACATATGTTTATTGTAATATATTTATAATCTTAGTATTACTCTTTATATGAACCTCTTTTCTACGACTTACGTTATTTTTCGATAAACTGCTTTAGTGGAAATAGTTTCGTCATGGCGTATGAAACGTAATAATGCTGAAACTCAACAAATAGTTCCAGTTGATATTTCCTGTGTTCACTTAGGTGTTCTTAAAAATCATCTTTCAGGCAATGATTGTGAATAAAAGTGTCGTATATCATTTTTTTAATTTAATCATAAAATAAATTCAAAAATGATATAAGACATAAGAATTGATGTTTGTTTTTAATCATTCATCAAGGTATAAGCTGTTAAATCAGGCATCTGGAGCAAATCACATAAATTGCGAAAATGCCAAAGCGTTGATAATGATTAGTCCAAAAACCTTATTGCGTGATGTTATAGGTTGTTAACTACAGTTACATGTTTTACAGGGACCTATAGCTGCTGTACCTGTACCCTACAGAACTACATCAAAACAACCGACATTTTTCTCGATTACTATACCAGGAACAGGTAAGCGCGCCATTAATACTTCCGATGTTTTTGTACGTGTATAAAAATTAACCAAAATTCTTCCTGAGTATGTCGGTCTCACCTACCTTTTGATAGACTTCAGCGGTACCTTTTTTTATATATAGTATATATTGTATTTACGTGATATCATAGTAATTTGTATTGGTGTAATTATATTTATATAGTGCGCCAAGTTTGACCTGGTAGTTTAATCTTTAATTTGAATATTAGATTTGGCTAATTGAGTGTGTGATTTAGGTACGACAGCATGTTTCATTACCATATAACCTGGTAGCCAGTATTACTATCATTTATCCTAATATATCAGATATATCAACTTTATATCGCCCCTAAATTACACTATGAATATTCAAATTAAAGGTCTAACGACCAGGTCATACTTGACGAACTATACCTGTATTAATTTTACAACACTTGGCAACCGTTTCGGAATACAATTCCTTATCAATAGCTGATTCGTCAAAATTGTGAAACCAAAATTTATTCAAGAGGTTGAAAAAAAATATCCAAAGACTCGGAATATATTGACCCAAATTTAGCTAAGGAAAACCTTGCATGAGGGAGTATACCCTAGTTTTTGAGGATTTTCGGATTTTGAATTGCTGGAAATTTAGACAAAAGTATTTTTCTGACAATATAAAAATATTGCCTTCTGAGTTGTAAAATCGTCGGGAAATATACACAAGCAGATAAACCGCAAATTTATATTTGAGGCTACGAATCATCATCATCTACTGGTTCATGTTCTATAGAGTTTTCATCTTCATCTGAGACCGTATGAAACTTTAAAAGAAATTGAATGAAAATTAATTTACTTCTCATCAAAACATTTTAATATTTCAGACATCCGGGCATTCCCATTGAATTTATCTTCATGTATAAGTACAAGAGAGGAAATTGAACTTTTCGCCCAGGAAGCAAAAGCATTAGGGGCCCAGTATGTCGGACTATGTTGTGGAAACTCGTCCCATCAATTACGAATCATCGCAGAAGTATACGGTAAACACGCACCCGCAAGTGATTATGCACCTGAAATGGAAAAGCACTTTATATTTGGGGACCAGTCACAGTTTCCTGATTACTATGCCAAAGACATGAGGTCAAAGATCACAGCTGTATTTGAATAGAACTTTTGTAATAGTATATGACGGAGTCTTGGACTCAGTTTTAAATATTTTACTACTAACACATATATTGAATGTTTTATGGTTTATCAATTTGTCAATCCCTCGTATTTATTTTACAAACTATGGGTGATTTTCGATTATATATAAACGGGATCAAACAAAAATAAACAACTAATAAACGAAGTAAAAAAGGAATTATTCAACTGATACTGTAATCACATGTACTATTGTATTGTAATTGTAGACATTGAAGGCATTAAAGTTTCGATTTACTGGGATTTTTGTTTTTTGGATTTTGGTTTATTCGGATTTTGACTTTTGGGGATTTTCATTTATTCGGATCTCGACTTTTGGTTTTTCGATTCATTAGAATTTCTGTTTTCAAGGTTATGATTCAATCAGATTTCGGTTTTCGATCAAATCATATTTCAATTTTTGATTTATTTCGGTTTTCTTTTTGAGGCATACACTTTACTGAGATTTTGGCTTGTGGCTTAGAAGCAGAGATAAGCAGCTGTAATGAAAAACTATAGGAGTAGTTTCCCCTTAAGCGACCTTACCAAAAGATGAATTGACAATTCCAGCAAAAACCTACCCTTACCCGCTTTTTTTTTTTACTTTCGGTCGTCTGGCGCCATAGCAAATCCGCGTAATGATTTTACAAAAAGATTTGTATTTTATTTTCTGACTGAAGTGGTATGTACTTTGATGTTCATTAAATACGACGAAAATACGACGCATATGTTACAACTTTAACGGTATATTAATAACATGATAAACAATTAATTGATTTTCATTGTCTAAAAACTTGAATACATAATTCTACGTTAAACATGAGTTAATTTTTAGGTAGATGTCGATTACAAGGCTACATTAAACAAACGGAAGTTCCGGTAAGACAATCCCGATGACGTCATTAAAGCCTGTGCTTTTCGGTGTTTCTAATGTTTTCTTTCATCTTGACCGTTGAAAAAGTAGTTCGGTTTTGATGACGTAAGCCACAAACAGCTAAGAATTAGAAAGCTAGTTTTATAAAAAAAACATCACAAAGTTAACAGATTTGGAGATGAAATAATATACCATAATATGATTATAAGCACGGCAGCGGAGATCGGAACGAAATATATTACGGAATATTTAAAAGAACTTTAATTTTAGCCGTTCATAATATCTAAAAAATAAAAATCGAAACCACATTATATAATATTACACTTATTCACAAATTCACTCATTGGCAAAAAAATACTATTATGCTTTAGTGTTCAAGCTGTTCTGTTTGTGACAGTGATTTACTCTTTATGTTATAGAAAATCAATTAAAATTGAATAATGTTTGATATTGTTAACTCACTTGTACCCAGTCGTAACTGTAAAACTGTATGGGTATCCAATCCGAGATTGTAATAAAGTGTTTCTGTAAAAAAGGAAAATGTTAACACTATGGAAGTGTTTCTTTGCAAAAATTACGATGTTTACATCGGAAGTGATGTCATAGGTGATGGTTTACGTCATAAATTCACAGGTTCCACCATTTGCCTGGTTCTTCACCATGTTAAACCCAACAGTAGCAACGTTTTGTTCTGTGCAGAAATATTCTATAGTCCGATCAAATATTGATGTGACCTTAAAAAGATCGTGACCTCAAGTTTCATTTATGCTATTTGTAGATATATTATTTTTATAACATGTGTTGAAAACGATTTGGTAAAATTTCTTATATTAAGTCTAAAATCAAATGAAACCAGTTTTTATACCATGGTGACAGAGACCGACAATTAAACTCAGTTACACCATATCAAGTTAATGTATCAAGATATCACATGTCCAGCACCGTCGGAAGAGTGAAAATCATTTTGTTAAACGATGTTCGAGTATTGAAAATTGAATGCAAAATTGAAAGCACTCATGAACACTTGACCAATAACTTGTGACGTCATCCAAGTTTTTATGACGTCATTTTTACATTTTAGGATTTGTGTTTTACTTTAAAAATTTGTTTACATGTATAAAACATTATGGACTTTCATAATATGTAAAAATCTCAATTTTGAAAATTTTGACCAAGTTGTAGGTTTTCGCATGCACCGGCTCAGGTAGTTCCATACCATGGTGACGTCGACGTTTTGTGCGTACAGCCGAAATGTTTGATTTGACGTCTTTTTCATCTATGACGTCACGAATATGTGGTCTCTTGGCGCCTACAGAATTTTGGCGGGAACGCTGTTACGCGTATTGTTTAGAATAATTTTTTGCATTCACAAAAGATTATAATTTACAATATCAATTTTGAGAACTATTTAAAAGAAGTAAATTAATTGTATTTTAACAGAAATTAGAAAGATATACGCTGTTGAAGGCACCATTCTAAATAATTGAAAGATTTGAGTACACCGTTTAAAATTTGAATTACTGTGTTGTAAATGCTGCTTCATGTGACTTTTTTTCCGTGAATTTAAATACAGATAGCACGACGCAAACTGACGATTCTTCAATAAACATACTGTATAATAATTTTTATCGGTGTCAAATTGACTATGCTCTTGTATTTGAGTTCATTTCGGCGGCCTAGAATCAAGAACGCTTCATCAATATATATACAAATTCCCTTTATGTGTTTTGAAACGGTTGCTATGGGTACAGACCATATGATATTTACAACTGGTTTTGTTTTGCACAACCAAAATAGCTCAAAATCGGTGTTTTTGTTAATTATTTGTTAATAACAAACGAAAATATCGAGTTCATAACAGTATACTAGAACATTAATGGTATCTTCTTATGTAAGGAATAAGGCTTTTTTCTTGTTTCACGATTTTGATGCAATTTTATGAAAAAAGTAGCTTGACGACCCCCTATTTTTTGTTTCCGAAAATCAAACTTATATATTTATGTGCAATATATGTGAAAATCAGGGGTCGTATTCGACTTAGTTTTTTAATTATCTACAAATTAACGAAAGGGTGATACTTTTAGTTTTCCGGGATTTTAATGTTCTCTCTTGATAGGTGGCGCTGTAGAAAATCTCCACGTGACCGGAAGTAAAATTTCATTGGTCCAAATAATCTTCATGACATATGCAAGACACTTTTGGTTCCTAAGCATGACAAAAAATTATTAAAGCTTATTTGTTGATACCAGTGGTCATACTTTGATCATTTATCCAGTGAAAATGGCCACCAGGTGGCGCTTCAGAGCTTCTAAAGCAAGTCGAAAACCTATCCTGAAATTTTGGCATGTTGAATGGTTTATGCCCATGTACAACATATCAAAGATTCAATATACGTTTTCAATCGATTTGTAAAGTATGGAACTACCTTAAGCCACACACAGCGTACATTTTGTTCATGCATACAGATTGGTTATTATACCCCCTCCCGCAAAATAAATCCGTCCGACCTAATGTAGTGCAGCTCCATATCTTCCATGTCTATGAATAGATTTTGAAAAAAACTTGTTACAAGCATGCTGGTCAAAGTCATCGTCCGTCTGTCTGGACGTTGGGGATGGAAGGTAGTTGTCTTTCAAGATACTTCTCTACTTATATTTTTTGGTATAAAAGGTACCGATCGACCACTAATATAGTAAGGGACTTCATTTGGCGTTATGTTACTTCGACGCCTAATGCAATCCGTCGTGTAATAAGCGTTATGTTACTTCGACGCCTAATGCAGTCCGTCGTGTAATAAGCGTTATGTTACTTCGACGCCTAATGCAGTCCGTCGTGTAATAAGCGTTATGTTACTTCGACGCCTAATGCAGTCCGTCGTGTAATAAGCGTTATGTTACTTCGACGCCTAATGTAGTCCGTCGTGTAATAAGCGTTATGTTACTTCGACGCCTAATGCAGTCCGTCGTGTAATAAGTGTTATGTTACTTCGACGCCTAATGCAGTCCGTCGTGTAATAAGGGAAACCTCTTATTTTATGTCCTTCTTACAATTTTGAGAACAGTTCATATATCAAATTTAAAAATTAAAGATTATTGCATTTTTTTAACCCAAACAACACACTGTTAAATGTCTAAGATTTTGTATTTATTTAAGTATACCATCGTCCACCATGTCCATCACATGTGTGGACATTCAAATGGCTGCCTCATTGGCGCAGTTGTGAAGTATCTGGTTCGAGAGCGGAAGGCCGTGAGTTCAAACCCCGTTCAGGGCTTACATGAGTCTTAGACTTTGAGATGAACATGGATTCAACTGGTATCAGTATAATATAACCGTGAGGGATTGGTATACTTGCCTGCGGTATACTGAACTCTGAGCTAGCACTCTAATGTTGCGCTGAGTGCGCGCTAGTACAAGGCAAGCCATAAAACACAATCGCGCATTTCAAGCATACACGAACTTGTTCTGAGATTAATCCTTAAAGATTATAAATTTGATCTTTTTGCGAAAAGCTACAAAATTGCTGATGTCACGTTAAACAACAATTTAAAGACGACACACGCATTAAAACACAATACAGTTCCTTTCAAATATTAGATGAAAACGTGTGTTTTGAGCTTATCGCATTATCGCAATTTGAGCTAAAATATAGTCGCACAATTTTGTCAATGATTTTATTTTGCAAATGACTTCACGTCTGGAGCCACCATTAAGCGTTGGATTTCATAAGGAGTTGCTACCTAGGTTAGCTCTGTATAGACAAAAACACTGACCTGTCCGCTTGACCTTAGATTTAAATATTCATTATGGACAGGTAATTTTAAGTAATAGGGATCCCGCGTGTATATTTCGTGTATATAATGTGAACACTAATCATGGGTAACGTGTATATCATTAACTGCGAATCTTTACACTACCCATGTATTGGGTAGATCCTCCTATATGAATATTCCTAATGACAGGTCAAACGAACAGGTCAATGTTGTTTACCTATACTATGTATATTATACTATTATATGCTCTATTGATTATCAATATGCTATTAAAGTCCAACAGATACCTTATATGGGCTGTGCTTGTTTAATTTTCGGAAAATGCATGTTTACATGCACTTAAAGTAAAGTAGGTCACCAGTTACAATCCAGACCTACAAAATGACAGTGCGACGATAGTCTATCTACGTGTAAGTATATTGTTGTTTTTGTTGTAGAACTTGTAGAGAGTCTTCCGTTGTTAAGATATTTTTACTTATAATAAGTTTGTGAATTCTGAAAAACGTATTTTCATATCACGGTATGTTGTTAATATATGACCATCTCATATCCGCTTGCCACAAAAGTTCTTTATAAGGCCAAGTGGTATAAATGGAAGCTCACATTACGCACAGCGTGTACAAATCTATGCGCGCTGATGGTACTTTACTAAGTAATCACTCTAATCAACTAATATTTTTTATTAATAACTCACAGGGCATAAAATACATAATATCTATCAATTAATCAATAAATGAAAAAATACAAAAGAAGCATTATAAATACAGTACATGGAATAATTTAACAGATATCATTAAAGATTTGCCTTTGAATAAGCACTGCATACCGGTAACACAGCTTGACACAACACTTGTACTACATAACATAACGCAACGCAACACTAGGCAACATAACACAATACGGCATGACACAACAAACTTAAAAACACAACGCAGAACTACTTAACATATATAATACAACAACTTAACATGACATAACACAATACGCAACGACACAACATATAGATTTCAAACAATAATGTACTGAAAATACCATCAACAAAATGTTAGCGTTTTTGATAGACAACATATTTGCTGTGTTTGATAATATAATTTTCCAGCCATTGAAACAATCGGTATACCAATCGGTACAAACTGTGCACCATTGCTTGCTAATTTGTTTCTTTATTTTTATGAAGCAGACTTTATGCAGAGCCTTGTGTTTACACAGGAGAGAAGACTGTGGCCAAATCATTCAATTCCACATACAAATATATAGATGACGTTCTGTCTCTTAACAATATTAAATAAAATTTTGGAGAAAGTGAATGTCATCTATTCTAGCGAGCTTGAAATAAAATACGACTCATTCCCAAAGTCCTGCTTCATAATTAGACTTATACCTCAATTATGTCGCCACAAAAGGCTACATTTAAAACTGTGCGGCAAACCTGATGACTTCAATTTTTCTAGTGTCAACTTTCCTTTTCTATGCTGGAATATACCTGTTTCTCCTGCTTATGGTGTATTTGTTTCCAAATTAATATGCTATAGTAGAGCTTGTCCCCACTATGGGAACCTTATTCAACGAAGCAAACTGGTAAGCTGGTTACAAAGAAATTGGTGACCCAGGGATATTGCAAGCCTAGGTTTATTAGGACCCTCAAAAAGCTTTATGGCCGTCATCACAGTTGGTATGTTTGATGTCTCTGTGTCATAGATTGCCCTGCATATATTTGATGTCCCATATTCTCATGTTCCTATCACTCAATTGTGATTGCATTCGTGGCTAAACATAAACAACATTATTATGGAACTATGGGACGTCAAACCTGGATATAGAGACTTATTAACAATACTGTGATGACGGTCATCAAACTTTTTAAATGCCTTTATAAATAAGGTTTGCAAAATCCCTGGGTCAACAATATATTTGCAAGCAGCCTGCCTCGATGTACAAAGTTCCATTGGTGGGAATAAGATCTACCATAGCGTATTAATTGGAAAACAAATTCATCATAAGCAGGTATATTGCTTCATAGAAAAGGAAAATTGACAATAGAAAAACTGAAGTCATCAAGTTTGTTTTAAATGTAGTCATAATTGAGGTAAAAATCATCTCACTGGGAGAGATGGCATTCAACTAGTCTCCAACTTAAGAATTGTTAAAAGGCAGAGCGTCATCTATATATTTGTATGTTGAATTGAATGATTTGGCGACAATCTTTCAACTAGAATTAACAAATTCTGCTTCATAAGAATAAAGAAACAAATCAGCAAGTAATGGTGCAAAGGTTGTACCCATTGGTATACGATTGTATGCTGGAAAATTATATTTATATACCAAATACAGCAAATATAGTATCTATCAAAAACTTCTACATTCAATTGATGGTATTTTTGACGCCCAATAGCTCCGTGTTCTTTTCATTCCGATTTACAATTTTGATTGTACAGGTGACTGGTGTGACTAACACAGCAGAGGATGTTAATTTATTAATTTATTTATTTTTATTTATTTTTTTTTTAAATTTTATTTTAGGCTTGATATGGCTGAGGCATCGCTATCTAGTGCTATTTTAGAAGACTTTTTGACATGTTCAATCTGTTTTGAAATCTACAAGGAACCAAAGATCCTACCATGCTTACACACTTTTTGTTTGTGTTGTTTGACAAAACTTATCGATGGTTCATCGTTATCCATCCTTCGATGCCCGAAATGCCGGAATGAGACGTCGTTACCTGAAAACGGAGCGTTGGGTCTAAACACTAATTTCTACATTGTGAATTTAACTGAGGTTGTTCAAACAAAGGACGTCGGCGCAAGTGAAACGTTATGTTCTTTTTGTATAACTAAGGGAGATAATACACCCGCGTCTTTTAAATGCCTTGACTGTGGAGATTCGCTTTGTAAAACATGTTCGAACAGCCATACACTAACGCGTTTGACAATGCATCATCGGGTTGTCGATTTTACCGAGGTCCGTAACGGGAAGTATGACGATCAACTTCGCTCATCACAAGGTATTCTTTGTTCTATACATAAAGAAGAGAAATTCCAATATTTTTGTTCAACTTGTGATAAACCTGTTTGTCGAGATTGTGTTTTATTATTACATAAGTTACATGATTGTACGACAATTGACGACGCATTACAATCCCGAATAGGCGGCATTAAGTCTCTAATGGAGGAGGTAGAAGGGTGTCTGAAAAAACACACAGCAGACGAAGAAGGTCTTAACAACCAGCTTAGAGAATTACGGTCAGAAGAATCTCAATTACATACCATAGCTAATAAACTAGCTGATCGAGTAATAGAAAACGTGCGACGACAGAGAAACGAGGTGAAAGCAAAAATAACACAAAGTTTTCAGAAACCGAAAGAAGAAACATCTAAAGAAATAGAAACACGTAAAAATACCACAAAAATATTTAAAGAATCACTACAATTTTGCCAAAGTATTATAAGAAACGGCAAGGATGTAGAAATATTAGCTTTAGAGGAACTTTTACGTAAACGTCTGACTGATTTACAACGTGTACCACGTGATCCTAAAACAAACATGTTTACCAGAAAACATGCTACACTTCAACTTACTTCAAGTTTTGACGGAGACCAAAAGATTTTTCAGTTTTCTGAAATAACTTCTGAAAATAAGGCAGTCCAAAAGATGAATAAAAAACAAAAAGAAATTTCAACCGAGTCGACTCCTCAAGTGAAGACTAAAACTCAAAATACACAGGGTGATAAACAAAGAGAGATAACTCTGGGATCAAAGCAAACGACACAAGATGGTAATCCAAGTGAAATAACTCCGAATGCAAAGCAAACGACACTAGATGGTAAATCAAGAGAGATAACTTCAGAAGCAAAGCAAACGACACAAGATGGTAATCCAACAGAGATAACTCCGGGAGCAAAGCAAACGACACTAGATGGTAAATCAAGAGAAATAATTCCAGGAGCAAAGCAAACGACACAACATGGTAATCCAAGAGAGATAACTCCGAATGCAAAGCAAACAACACAAGATGGTAATCCAAGAGAGATTACTCCGGAAGCAAAGCAAACGACACTAGATGGTAAATCAAGAGAAATAACTCCAGGAGCAAAGCAAACGACACAACATGGTAATCCAAGAGAGATAACCCCGGGAGCAAAGCAAACGACACAACATGGTAATCCAAGAGAGATAACTCCGAAAGCAAAGCAAACAACACAAGATAGTAATCCAAGAGAGATAACTCCGGGAGCAAAGCAAACGACACAAGATGGTAATCCAAGAGAGATAACTCCGAATGCAAAGCAAACAACACAAGATGGTAATCCAAGAGAGATAACTCCGAATGCAAAGCAAACAACACAAGATGGTAATCCAAGAGAGATAACCCCGGAAGCAAAGCAAACGACACAAGATGGTAAATCAAGAGAAATAACTCCAGCATCAAAGCAAATGAGACAAGATAGTAAATCAAGAGAGATAACTCCAGCATCAAAGCAAACGACACAAAATAGTAAATCAAGAGAGATAACTCCAGCATCAATGCAACCGGCACAAGATGGTAAATCAAGAGAGATAACTTCAGCATCAATGCAACCGGCACAAGATGGTAAACCAAAAGAGATAACTCCGGAAGCAAAGCAAACGACACAAGATGGTAAACCAAAAGAGATTACTCCGCAAGCAAAACAAATTACACAAGATAGCAAACCAAGAGAGATAACTCCGGATGCAAAACAAAAGTTACAAGATAGTAAACCAAGAGAGATAACTCCGGATGCAAAACAAAAGTTACAAGATAGTAAACCAAGAGAGATAACTCCGGATGCAAAACAAAAGTTACAAGATAGTAAACCAAGAGAGATAACTCCGGATGCAAAACAAAAGTTACAAGATAGTAAACCAAGAGAGATAACTCCGGCAGAAACAAAACAAATTACAAAAGATGGTAAATCAGCAGTGGGAAGTAGTGGTGAGACCAACTTAAAATTAATCTGGGATGTACAACCTGGTAGAAAGAACATTCATAAATTAACCTTTATTAAAACATTTAACTCTGTCAGAGAAAACTCCAAAAACAAACCCAAATTAACATCTGTCGCGTGGTTAAACGCCTCGAGTTTTACAGTGGCAGATAATAATAATGATCTCGTTTACACAATTAATCTGTCAGGCCAAATACTTGCAAAAGCACGAGTGAAAAAGCCACTTACAATGACAACATGCAGCGGAAATATCGTCTGCTTTTCCGGAAATCATTTGAATATCGCTGAACCAGACGGGAAAATTCTTACAAAAGAAATGTGTAAAGGATACAGAATATATCCTGTAACAACCAAGGGAGCTAACTTTCTTGTCGGAAATATAACACCAGGTGTGATTAAAGAATTTTCCGGCGAAAAAGTCGTAAAATCTATAACAATAAAAAACGAGAAAAACGAAGAAGTAAAGTTTAACTGCTTTGCTTTATGTGCAAACCAGGAAGGACACATGGCAATATCCGATAAGTGTAATTGTCGCATCATCTTTGTAAGAAAGGACGGCCAGTGTGTGTACTGGGTGAATACGAACGAGGAAGGCGACAACAGACCAATATGGCAGCCAAATACGATAGCTTTCGACCAATATGATAATGTGTTCAGCGTTTGTTATGAAACCAGCAGATTAATTGTTCTCTCTCCAGAGGAAGGTTACGCCGCAGTCTCGCATTTTCACGATAAATTAAAATTCCCACGTAGTCTGGCTATATTTGGCGATAATTTGCTAGTTACAGATTCTAACGGGTATATCCATCAGTTTTGTCTTGAGTATAGGAATCGATAAATAAAAAGTGATTTCAAGAATGTTTTCTCAACGAATCCTTTGAAATATAACGACTTGATTTGAAGATAAGTTTCAAATTTTAATTATCATGCCGGTAAAATTAATAATAACACATTATTGAAAATAAAACATAAATTGCTGAAAGAATAAAATATTATATAATAACATTAATGTATAAAATACAAAGATTGATCAAATCAAAGCACACATAATAAATAACATGCCGTATTTGCAATTGAAAAGGGTCGTGTTAAGTTTTCTACAAAACCGCAATTGTTTTACCATAATCAAATCAGTAGATCCAGTTTCCTTTCATTCTTAATTTTGATTTCAAGCGTGGCAAATGAGAGTTGTTTACACTTCCGGAACACTCAACCTCATCTCCCTGGTGAAAGTTTACGTATTTAACTTTTGTAAGTCTTCATATCTTTTTTTTCTTTTTTTTTTTCTTTCTTTTTTCTTTTTATATTGTATTTTAAACATGTCTAATTTATTCATGATAACTTTTCACAATTAAAGTTAACTATTTTCACGCTTGTTGATGAGTTTCTGTAATATGTCTACTGTAATACAGCTAGAGTGTCGGCGGTTACCAAGGACAAAGAGTTACCGGAAAATAAATTGATGAGCTCATTCCATCGCTGTTCACATTGAAGTAACTTGTTTGGTAAACATAAATGTTTTGCATACAATTTTGATCTTTGTTCTCTTTATTTATGTAATTGAATTATAATTTTCGTTGAAGAATAGAATGAATTAAGACGTAAACCTTGCAGACACCCCATAAAAGACGTCGCCTTAATAAAATCTCAATTTAATATACCATTTATATCGATACATATTGCCTAGGTCATGTGTTTGTGTCAGTGGAAATGACAATTTTTCATAGAACACACAATAAATCAAAAACAAACATACTAATCAATGTCTGAATCACAATCTAGAAGCAAAGTAAAAAAATTGAAACTTAAAAGTTATGTTAAACACGTGAGCTTCTTTTTATCAAAAAAGTGAGACCGGGTGCTCCGGAAGGGCAAGCACCTCCTGTGTAATAAGCTACACCCGCCACGTGTGTTATCAAATTTGAGTGAAAGAAACATGGAACTATGGGACGTAAAATATCCAGGATAATCATGGACACAGAGACATCATATTTATCAACAATACTGTGATGACGGCCAAAAAACTTTTTGAGGGCCCTGATAAGCCTAGGTTTGCAATACCCCATTGTAAACAATTAATTTGTGACCAGCTTGCTTCGTTGTATAAAGTTCTACCATGGCGTATTCCTTTCGAAACAAATACACCATAAGTAGGAGAAGCAGCAGATATTTTGCTGCATAGAAAAGGAAAATTGACAACAGAACAATAAAAGTCATCAAGTTTGTCATACAGTCCAAATGTAGCCTTTCGTGGGTATCATTATTAGTCCAAGAGATCATGGCTAAAATTCGGGTGAACGAGGCCAAAAGGTTTGAGGGTTGATTCTTGTAGTAAAATGTCTCTAGTTACTGAAAACAAATTTCTTACGCGTCAAATCGTTTCCGATTTTTTAATCAGAAACAGTTTTTGAAGAAAAGCCTCTGCAAATGTTAAATTTTGGTAAAAAATAAAAATTCCAGATTTTGAAGCATTTTGTGGCAAAAAACACAAAAAAGTTCATTCTATCTTTCATTGTGGACACATGATAGATTAAAATGCAAAACATCCTGACAGTTTTCCGATTTTGTGTCAAAATTTTAAAATAAGCGATAAAATCGATGCTGTAAACTGCGTTTTTATCATATCTACCGTCTTTCGATTCTTGTAAATCTGTTGTTTATGTATTAAATATGACAAACTATATATTTTTATAAAGCCTTGGTAGTCCTGTAGATAAAAATGTTACAAAACTTCGGAAATATGGAACCTTAATACCGTAGCAAATTATTATGTTTCCCCTACCCCAAAATACGAAAATGTCAAAGATTCATTATTTTGGCCCATGCTTGCCGATTAGTGTTTAAAACAAAACATTATTGTTTGTACATCTCCGTCCGTTCCAAACATATTTATAAAACAATAATATGTAGAGTGTTTGGTGATTTTATATAAAAATTGCACTTTTCATATAACAATAGTTTGGAAAATGAGTTTTCATTAAATCTTTTGTACTCTACTTCTTGTAATTTTGTTATATAGGCATTGAATCTCGAGATTTATATGTTTCTGTATTGCCGTTGCACATTTGAGTCTGATAACATATAAAGCTATCAGAAATACCGAAGTTTATAGATGAAACGTACAAATTTATTTCCCCTACCCCAAAATTGAAAAACATGTGAAAATCCATTTTTATGCAATATATGCCGATTTGTGTTTCTAATGAAGATTTCGAGCAAAAGTACCCAACACATGATAAAACAAGGTTCGAGGATTTTAAATATTTGTGAAATGCTTTAGCTTAAGGACAGATAGGACTAACTACTATAATAAAATTGCTTATTTTATTCATTTATATGTAAAATGCTATAAGAAAAAAGGAGCTTCGCCTCTTGTATTTTTGTTATTTAGGCATTGAATCTCTACTATTATCTATTGACGTAATTTCTTGACATATAAGAGTCTAATAACACCAAAAACTGTCGCAAATAGCAAATCTTGTAGGTGAGGCGAATAAATTTATTTCCCCTACCCCCAAATTGCAAAAACATGTGAAAACCCTGTTTTAGCCAATATGTAACAATTAGTATTTCTAATGGAAGTTTCAAGTAAATGTGCCTGTAACAATGGAAAAAGAAGCTTGAAGAATACAAAATAAAGTACAAAATGCATCATTTTAATGGCAGATTGGTCTAATTATTCATAGAAAAATGCCTACTTATTTCATTTTCAATTCAATGTGATATGGCAAAAAAGAATCTTCGCTGTTTTTATTTTTTATATAGGCATTGACTTTCAAATATCAGATATTGATTCAATGCGCTTACACTAAAATCACTAAAACATGAATATATGTCGGAAATGTCAATTTTGGTAGCTATCATGAATCAATTGATTTCCCCTTCTCTAAAATGTGAAAACATAGAAACCCTCTCTAGGCTAAGAAGTCAAGGCTTACCTTTTTGCATTAAAAGAAGAAATATAAAAAATGTTCATATTAATTCACAAAAGGGTATATCTGAGGCATGTATGCAAATAATAGTACAAATGTAAATAAACGAATAAGTTTTCAGATTGGTAAAAAAACAATGCTTAAACCATGCGTTTAAATTCTACTCTGTATTCATAGAATGACAAGAACAGTAGCATTTCGGTAAATTACTATACTTGAAAAGTTACAATATGAATGCCGCATTTTAGTTAAGAAACATAAGGTCATGTATGAAAAGTGAGGGTGAAAGACACTGAATTTTATGTTGAACCACATTTGAGTAAAACACATTGTAACCATTAAAACAACGACTGGACCCCCTGGCAAAAAACTCAACTGATAGAAATCCAAAATATTTGCAAATAAGACAATGCGCAAAAATAGTTGTGTAAGTGTTACGCACTCTAAACATTTGACATAATCAACACTTTGTCATTTGCAAGGCAGTGTTAGTCAGTCTTTGGACAAATCCTTAAAATCATCTTCAAAATCACAAACCATTTACTTGGACATGCATATAAATCTACATCCTTCCTCTTAAACTGATTAAAGGCACATTAAGGTGACACAGGTCTGTTTGTTGAACAGGACATGATGGGATGGCAGAGAGTGGTTACTATAATCAGCTCTTCTTTGGTTTCTGTTATAAAAGTAATTGAAACATAAATCCAACAATCTCTAACAATAACTTCGTTTGAATTCTGGTTTTGTATTGTTCAATTTCTTTCCAAACGGTCTGAATTGAAATGACTTTTCTTGTTGCTACTTTCACTCTCAATTTTGATTTCACATGTGGTGGCAGGAGGCGATCACCCTTCCCGAGCACCCGGATTTTTCCCTTGCCAATGTTTACGTGTTTAACTTTTTGTCATTGTGATATAATAATTATGTTTGTGTTTATGTTTGGTGATTTACACAGCGCATTTAATCAGTTCTCTATTGCCTCAATTCAATTTTTTTTATATAAAATTGATCTCTTTCCATTTGTCAGTTGAATACTTTACTCATATCATCATACCAATTGTTCCACCGATATTTGCAACTCCGGTAATGTTAGCAATTCACTTTATCAATCCTACCTTTGCTGTCCATATCTTGCTTATTTTAGCTAAAACATAAGTATCTACGGGGTTTATATTCTTTGTTAAAACATCTCAATCTAAAAGCATTTCTTATATCCGTGATTCTCCTTTTTTCTGGTTTTCTATGACCTCGGCTATATATTATGTAGTAGCGTTTACCTATTATTCGTGATTATATGGCAAAAGAAGTTTACTAAACCATATTTGTTATTACTAAAACCCCGTTTATCAAAGATTGCTGCCACATTTTACATAGCTTTGCAATTTTTTTGGTGCCATCATTTTATTAAGAATTGACCTAATGTACAATTTCAGTCTCTGCTCAAAATTTTGTATTCTTAAAAGAACGTGGCGCTGGGCACCTGGTAACAGGCTTAAGGTTGAAAGGTGTCCAATACCACTTTCTTTTATCATTATAATATGGCCAGGCAATTTGTGATGTGATAGCTATCAATAATTCCTTTAAAAGATACAAAGATGGAGTTATTGGACATAGAACTTTTGTCAGTTTGAAGTGAAAATGAAAATTTACGGAGTGTGCAGACTTTTTAAAATAAGATTTAATCGAGACTGACATTGTACATTAGGTCACTTCCAAATGAAATGATTCCACAAGGATATAATGCAAAGTTTTGTAAAATGTGGCTACAATCTTTGATAGACGGGTTTTAGTAATAATGAACATGGTTTAGAAAGCTCACGTATCTGATTGAACTTTATCGAATAAAGATATGTCTTATAAAATCCAATAGCTTCATATAAAACCATAACTAGAAATGCCTTACACTAAGTTTTACAATATTTTAACATTATGTTTCACTAGAGATGACCTTATTTGCAATTGTTGTTTTATAGTGTCAGGTTGTTCGAAATAAATACGCGTATTCTTAATTTTTCACACGTAATTGCTAAACGGGAGGTGCTTAAAAAGGCCCCGCCAAATTTGCTTGTTTCGAAGATTTTACTTTTGTGGGGATTGTGATCGTTTGTTTTTCATTTTCAAGTTTAAATATGTATATTTCCTAATTTTTTTCTTAAATTCAAATAAAAATCATTTTGCTATGACTTTGAATCATTAAAACATAATTGTTGCATGGACACTTGCTTAAAACCTTCACCAGCATACATGGCCTAAAAAAGTTTTTTTTCATAATTTTGGGGTAGGGGAAATAAATTTATTTGCCTCACCTACAAGATTTGCTATTTGCGACAGTTTTTGGTGTTATTGGCTCTTATATGTCAAGAAATTGCGTCAATAGATAACAGTCGAGATTCAATGCCTAAATAACAAAAAAAAAAACAAGAGGCGAAGCGCTTTTTTCTTATAGCATTTTACATATAAATGAATAAAATAAGCAATTTTATTATAGTGGTTAGTCCTATCTAGCCTTAAGCTAAAGCATTTCACAAATATTTAAAACCCTCCAAGCTTGTTTTATCATGGTTGCGGGTACTTTTGCTCGAAATCTTCATTAGAAACACAAATCGGTATATATTGCATAAAAATGGATTTTCACATGTTTTTCAATTTTGGGGTAGGGGAAATAAATGTATCCGTTTCATCTATAAACTTCGGTATTTCGATAGCTTTTATGTTTAGACTCAAATGTGCAACGGCAATACAGAAACATATAAATCTCGAGATTCAATGCCTATATAACAAAATTACAAGAAGTAGAGTACAAAAATGAAAATTCATTTTCCAAACTATTGTTATATGAAAAGTGCAATTTTTTTATATAAAATCACCAAACACTCTACATATTATTGTTTTATAAATATGTTTGGAACGGACGGGAGATGTAACAAACAATTATGTTTTGTTTTTAAACACTAATCGGCAAGCATGGGCCAAAATAATGAATCTTTGACATTTTTGTATTTTTGGGGTAGGGGAAACATAATAATTTGCTACGGTATTAAGGTTCCATATTTCCGAAGTTTTGTAACACTTTTATCTACAGGACTACCAAGGCTTTATAAAAATATATAGTTTGTCATATTTAATACATAAACAACAGATTTACAAGAATCGAAAGACGGTAGATATGATAAAAACGCAGTTTACAGCATCGATTTTATCGCTTATTTTAAAATTTTGACACAAAATCGGAAAACTGTCAAGATGTTTTGCATTTTAATCTATTATGTGTCCACAATGAAAGATAGAATGAACATTTTTGTGTTGTTTTTGCCACAAAATGCTTCAAAATCTGGAATTTTTATTTTTTACCAAAATTTAACATTTGCAGAGGCTTTTCTTCAAAAACTGTTTCTGATTAAAAAATTGGAAACGATTTGACGCGTAAGAAATTGGTTTTCAGTAACTAGGGACATTTTCCTACAAGAATCAACCCTCAAACCTTTTGGCCTCGTTCACCCGGATTTTAGCCATGATCTCTTGGACTATATTGAAGTATAAGTCTAATACTGAGAAATCAATCGCATTTTTTTATTTCATGCTCAATAGGTTTTATGGAATTCCCATAGTCTCCATGTATGTTTGTATGTTTTTTATGAAGTTTAGGAATCTAATTCAAATAAGGAAGGTCAAGTTCTTCCTCTTTAAGATTCATAGTGACAGACTCAAGAACTCACCTATGGTTGGAAGGAACTTCATGTTTGGTAACATTAGTTCTAGTATATGTAGGGTTGTCTGATATACCATTTAAACTAAGTGCCTTAATAAGATATTCAAGCTAGAATCTCTTACGAATGACTGAAGACGGTTTAGTACTCATAAGACCCTTTAAGTTTGGCAATTATATAATCAAAAAACAAACATACTAATCCATGTCCGAATCACCATCCAGAAGCAAACTAAAAACTTTGGAACTTACAAATTAGGTAAGAGACGTGAACTCCCACCAGGGAAGTGAGGCCGGGTGCTCCGGAAGGGTAAGCACCTCCTGTTTAGCTAGGTATACCCGTGTGTAATCAAAATTGTTTGAAAGGAACATGAAATTATTGGACGTCAAATATACCCAGTGCAACCTTAGACACCGATACATCAAACGTATCAACATAAATCTTTTTGAGGGCCTTGATAACCCTAGACTTGCAACATTCCTGGGTCAACAATTTATTTAAAGGCGACTCGCTTTGTTGTGCAAGAAAAGTTTGATAGAAAGCGTAGCTTTTTCGCGACAAAGCTTTTACTATAATATTATATATAAAGCGTGTGTACATAATTCTGAAAACAATCAAACTACAAAAAATATGTTACTTCAACACAACAATCTGTGTACTGTCGAGTTGAAAATTTGTGTCAAATTAACATTGCATTTCCCGCAATACGCCGCCTTTTTTAGAACGTGATCTCATGAGATCTTGAGAGATTTCAAAAGGAATCATTCCAAATGATTTCGGAATTTTTCCGGGAGGTTACAGACCTCAGTTGTGAATTGAAACTCAAAATTAGCAAATTTTTGCCTTAATGCATTTAGTGTTATACACTCATATTTCAATCATTTTGCAGAAACAACATGAATGTTGATACTTTGTCAACTCATGAGAATTAAAACAATATTTCTCTTCTGCATTTTCCATGGCAACCACACAAAAAATTGCAAAATATTATCTCAGAATAGGTCATTTTCATAGAATCAGATGGTCAACAAACCTCGAACTAAGTACAATAGCACATATTTTTCCTGAACCCCTAAATATTCCACTTATTCTTTGTCAAGAAAAATCAGGGTCTTTTCAGAAATTTGGGAAATGTGCCAACCATGCTAAAAGCACATCGCAATGTTTACACCCAAAATGTGGTCTTACCATACGAAATGCATGGCGCGGCTGAAGTCATTACATCGGAAATATAGTGCTATGGTCAACCAATTAAGGTATTTTTTTTGCTAACCGAAAAAGCTCTCACCTTCGCAATATTGCAAAATACTACATATTAACAAA
Source organism: Anadara kagoshimensis (assembly GCA_021292105.1). Taxonomy (NCBI): domain Eukaryota; kingdom Metazoa; phylum Mollusca; class Bivalvia; order Arcoida; family Arcidae; genus Anadara; species Anadara kagoshimensis. Next base: position 42,261,828 of record CM037859.1, on the reverse strand, counting down.
TTTAAATAAGCATGGTTTAAGGACAGGCCTCTGTGTTTATTATATGCACTACTTTTGACCGTCCCACAACTGGCCTTATCACGACTGAGGTCTGCTACCCTTAAAAATATAGAAAAATAGATTAGAGTTTCAAAAGTTTTGATCTAGTACTAACCCGCATTAGGCCTATGCTAAAATTAGAATAAAGCCTTCTGCCACAGTCGTCTGCTACACTTTCTGAACGGTTACGCCGTCAGTCATATTATTTAGTTACTTGGGCCTAGTTGAAACTAAAAATCGCTGGCGAATGGTGGTTTTTCTGCACAAGACAAAATACGCCAGATAAAGCATGACTTTCGGTGAAAACATCACGCAATAGTTTTTCAACATGTGAAATCCCCATACATATTTCCTGTTACAAGTAAGTGAAAAATATCAATTTTATTCAAGTTTATTATTACATTTTCTATGGAAATAAAGCGTAATTCACTGTCACAAACACAATTAGTAAAACAGTATTTTTTGTTAAACGTTGTTACATTTCATTCATTTTCGCAGTTAAATTTATACAGTTCATTCCAGGGACTCTGAACTCTCTGAAAGGAATAACAAATGCAGCCAGGGTCTTATTTACAGTAAATGTCAATTAAAAATCAAAAAATGCATATCAGTCATTCCAAAATAATCGTAACGCTTATAATCACCAATTGTCAAAAATGGAATTTTGAAATTAGACCTTTTATGCGTTTAAAAAAAGATTAGAGTTTCAAAGGTTTCGAGCTAGTACTAACCCGCCTTAGGCCTATGCTAGAATTAAAATAAAACCTTCTGTCACAGTGGTCTGCTAGCTTTCTGAGCGATGACGCCGTCAGTCATATTATTTAGTTACTTGGGCCTAGTTGAAACTAAAAATCGCTGGCGAATGGTGGTTTTTCTGCACAAGACAAAATACGCCAGATAAAGCATGACTTTAGTTGAAAACATCACTGTATTCAACACTGTATTTCGACTCTAGTATTTCGACTCTAGTTGTAAACACGTAAACTGTTGAGAGTCAAACTTTAGACACGTATGTACTAAAAATTTAGATACAGCATGACTTACTGTTCAAGTTACTGTGTTTGTGACAGTGAATTACGCTTTATTTTCATAAAAAATTTATAATAAAAAACATGAAAAAATTGATATTTTTCACTTACTTGTACCTATTTATAACAGAAAATAAGTATGGGGATTTTACATGTTACAAAACTATTGCAAATTGCAGACCTTGTTTCGTATAAGACTTAAAACGTCACCAAGGACATCACTTCCGGTGTAAACATCGCCATTTTCGCCATGTAATATGACAAATGTCCCCAAAGCGCCAATATTTTCCTTTCTACAGAAATACTGTATGGCAATCGCGGATCTACATACAGATTTTCAGTAAAGACTAGGTACATGCAAGTGAAAAATATCAATCTTCATTCAATTATATTTGATTTTCTATGGAAATAAAGCGTAAATCACTGTCACAAACACAATTAGTAAAACAGTATTTTTTTATAAACGTTACATTTCATTCATTTTTGCAGTTAAATTTATACAGCTCATCCCAGGGATTCTGGACTTTCCAAGAACCAATAACAAATGCAGCTAGAGTCTTAATTTATTTACATTAAATGTCAATTAAAAATTATAAAATTCATGTCAGTCATTCAAAAATAATCGTAACGCTTATAATCACTTATTGGTCAAAAATTGAATTTTGAAATCAGACCTTTTTATGTGCCTTAAACCCAAGAACCCAAAACATCATTTGTATCACTTGTGTTTTTCAAATTTTATTTTTCTGCCATTTAACCTTACTAAAAAGATATCGCTCTTGAGACGATACAAGCTTCATAAAAGTTTTTTTCTGATCTAAATGACGTTATTTTTCTGTTAGCTTAGACGATAAAATGCAGAAAATACATAGAACATGCAGATAACATTGATAATATATCCGGGAAACTGAATGTTCATATGTCAAAAAATTTCATTTCATGAATTTAAGGCATGCTTTCAAACTTGCGAGCTATTACAGTTTTTACTAGTTTTCTAAAGTCATTACTGTAATCTTAAATAAGTTGCATATCTATACTGTTTTCAATTATATCTATACTGTTTTCAATTATGCAACCCACACGTAACGACTTTTTTACGGGGGTTGGGCATTTTTGCGACACATGGGAAATAACTGGTACAAAATTATAAACGATCACTTATAGTAAATCTAATTTTTTCAGACTCTATTTGATGTTAAGAATTAAATGTGACAGAATTTATTAGATGGTTCCGTTTCAAATCTAAAATATAAGTGGAAGTTTAGATATTACTTTCGCGACATGGTAAAACATCACATTTTTGCTACATTCTCAGTTTCCACGGACAAGAACATCAGTTATCAACGCTCAACAAGTGTAGTATCTCTTAAGACGATTGATTAGCGCCAGATCAATAACAACGGTGGAACACTGTGAGAAAAAAGCGTCTTGGCTCTAAAATAACTACCGAGACATTTATCTGAAGAAAGCGCTACGATTGAATATTTGGAATGACTACTACTAAAAATTATAATAATGGTGATAGTAATAATAATGATAATAATAATAATAATAATAATAATAATAATAATGATATACGCTATACCATATCAGCTTGAATGGATTTAAAATCCTTCATTTTGATAACGTCTAACTTATTCGGGCTGGTAGATTTACAAAAACTGTTTGGCCGTGTTCGGTCGGAACTCCCCTTAGTAACACTGCTTCCTCTCCGGCCTGATTTAGTGACAGTTAGTTTTATATCTTCGTTTACAGATACAGCCTCAATTATTTTTATATAAGTGTGTTTAATAACCTTTCTGACATTTTTTGCAAAAAGGCAATAAATTATGAAATTAAATGCTGATTGGCTAACAAAAATCATTCGAAACACTACGGAGATTTTTGTCATGGCTGAAATATTTGAAGCAAATTGTTCTCGCTGCATGAAGGCAAAAATAATGATACAAGTATAAACTGGAATCTGACAGAATAATAAGACAACGATAACTAAGGTGATGTTAATCTCCTGACGCTGAGCGGTCTGTATGTGGCGACAAGACTTCAACCTTTTTTGTAACACTACTAACTTATACAACAGCGCAGAGTTCAACAATAACAACATTGAACATATCACAATGTTTGAAATGGCGTAAAACCTGTCGTACTGCAAACGATGGTCAAGCAGAGTGGTCGACCCTTGGTCTTTCAGCAACTGTTGTGGGTTTGTCTTGACAAGATAGACATCATTTATCAACTGTGGTAAATGAACCAACAAACAGCAAAAGAATATTACACCAATAGTTAAACGGGTTCTACTTATTGTTAATATACTTGACGCTTTGAGCGGGAACCAGACAGCTACACTGCGTTCGGTTGCTAAAGTTAAGGCTATCAAGATTCCAAAATGAATGATTGTATAAGCTATGAAGGTCTCCAACCGTTTTACAATAAATTCATTGATTTCTGTTTGTGGAATTGAGAGTATATCTATTTTATCCAGAGTTATTGATGTGCAGTCATTATACAGCGTACATCCAGCACACTCAATAGATACGTTCATATTATTACTGTTATTAGTGGGCGTTCTAACAATCCCGTATTGTCCATCTTCCTCCAGTGTAAAATTAATGTGTTTTATTTTCTGGTACAAGGAAAAAATCTCCTGATATAAAAAAGAAACATTTACACGTCTGTCGTCGATAATATTTGCGGCCTTCGTCGTCGTTCTTACTGTCGATCTCGTTTTCGATGTCGCCGAAGTTTCCAAACTTTTCAGAAGTTCCATGAATCTGTTTGCTTTGTTGTACGTGGCAATGGAGGGCTGTACATCAGAGTACACAGAGTAAGACAGAATAAGTAGATCATTGAATGTTAATGCTTGAAGCAGACAAACAGGTGCACTGCGGAGTGATCTGTGACAAAGTACACACAGCGCAAGTACATTCCCAACTAAACCAAACACTATTATAACCGGCAAAATTATCCCAAAACATATATACACGAATTTGATCTCAGAAAATATGTCGTCTGCTGACATATCCATATCCGTCTGACGCAAGATTAAATGTCTATAGTATTGCAAGATGTCTGACTAGAGTTTTGACATATTGAACACGCGTGACTTATTGTATTCCAAAGTTTCTCGAAGTTTCATATCCACTTTAAAAGTATAAAATAATCTCTGGATACCGTAATTCTATTTATCACATTATTATAAATAATTATTCGAACTATTTATCCATTTATTTAGAATATAAATAACAATTAAACTCCAAAACCAATCAATTATAACGTGAATGAAATGATTTATGATGTTAATAGAATGACTAGAATGTTTAAATGTAAGAGTTTGAAATCCGGAACGAATTTGATTCACCAATGTTGTGGCAAAGTCTGACACACTGTTTTTGCCGTTGGTGACGTCGGACACATTGTAATTGTCGTTTTGATTACGTCGGACACACTGTAATTGTCCTTTTGGTGACGTCGGACACACTGTAATTGTCTTTTGATGACGTCGGACACCCTGTAATTGTCGTTTTGATGACGTCGGACACACTGTAATTGTCGTTTTGATGACGTCAGACACTGCAATTGTCCTTTTAATGACGTCGGACACACTGTAATTGTCGTTATGACGACGTCGGACACACTGTTATTGTCGTTTTGATGACGCTGGACACACTGTAATTGTCGTTTTGATGACGCTGGACACACTGTAATTGTCCTTTTGATGACGTCGGACACACTGTAATTGTCGTTTTGATGACGTCAGACACTGTAATTGTCTTTTGATGACGTCGGACACAGTGTAATTGTCGTTTTGATGACGTCAGACACTGTAATTGTCCTTTTAATGACGTCGGACACACTGTAATTGTCGTTTTGATGATGTCGGACACACTGTAATTGTCGTTTTGATGACGTCAGACACACTGTAATTGTCGTTATGATGACGTCGGACACACTGTAATTGTCCTTTTGATGACGTCGAGCACACTGTAATTGTCGTTTTGATGACGCTGGACACACTGTAATTGTCCTTTTGATGACGTCGGACACACTGTTATTGTCGTTTTGATGATGTCGGACACACTGTAATTGTCGTTTTGATGACGTCAGACACACTGTAATTGTCTTTTTGATGACGTCGGGCACACTGTAATTGTCGTTTTGATGACGCTAGACACACTGTTATTGTCGCTGTTATCCTAAAGCATGTTCTTCCAGTAATCTACAATTATAAAATAACAAGAATGAATCATATATATGTTCGTATAATAAAGTGACTCCCACGATCTGATGTTCAGAAATCGATAGATGACGACATTTATATATTACAACTTTATACATGATACAAAGATGTGTGTATTGATCATCTTAGATATTAACTTTGTCTCAATCACACTAACAGCCTCCCAACTGGGACGTCTGTGGCCAAGTGGTCTAAACCATCGGCTTACGGATCACAACGCATACGTCTCTCTCATTATAGCGCCTCTCAACTTACATATCCGAATCAAACTCAGGGTAGATCCAAGTTGAGTTGAGTTGAGTTGAGTAGGTGTTTAACGTCCAAGTCAATAATATTTCAATTATATCGAGACGTCGCCAGCTATAGGAGAAGGTGTAACATTTTTTGCCTGTGCGTTGTGCTGATGCCATTATACAGCAGGCTTCTTTAGCGTGCGAAGCTAACCATGACATGGGACCTCGTTTATTTTAAGTTCCCATCCGAAAATTCCGTGACTTTCATCAAGTTCGTAATGCCGAATGCGTGACGAAAGAACAGTCACTACCCACTTTCAAATCTTGGGTAAGACCCGACAGGGGATCGAACCCACGACCTCCTACTTATGTACGACGCGAGCACTCAACCAACTGAGCAACGTTTGCCGAAGGTCAATGGTTTTCTTGGGGCAATCTGGTTTCCTCCCTCATCCAAGAACTGACCTCCTCGATATATTCGGAAAGAATCTTCATTGCTGCGTAAACCCCCATTACTACACTCCTAGAATTCTCTCCTAATTGTTGGAGCGGAAATTTGATAATGCTGGCACTCCGGATTCCACCTCCACAATTCCAGAGCTGGGCGCCTCGATATGATAATAAAAGTTTACATAGGTTATCTATTAAATTTTCTTCAGATATAAAGTGTGTGTGTGTGTGTGTGTGTGTGTGTGTGTGTGTGTGTGTGTTAAATGCCACATTAATCAATTTTTCGTCTGTTGTTAATCATAATTACAGCTTTTGAGTGAAACATCAGAACATATAGACGGTCCCAGTAGAAGTCAATACAATGATATATTATCTGTGTATATCAGCAGTATAAATACCATCCGAGTATGTAATTAAGCTTAATGATTGTTGTCAGACATATTAAACCAAACATTGTCATCAACATGGAAAGGTCAGGACTGATTTATCATTCATCCATTCTTGCGTGTTTCTATCAATATTCCTTTATAAAGACCTAAATTCTAGCAACTTCGTAGTAGGTTAAACGATCTTACTGCCGTTGTAGATAGAGAATCTTAGCTTCTAAGTACGATAAACGCTTCTAACGCCGTGGTATATAGAGATCCTAACTTCGTGGCAAGGCAAACACTCCTAACCTCGGGGTAGCGATTCTTATCTTCATGACGGAGTGAAAAGCTTAACGTTATGGGCAGATAAAGAATCCTAACTTCGTGGTAGGATAGAGATTCTTAACTTTGTGGTAGGATAAACACTCCTAACGTCGCAAGATACAGACTCATATCTTCGTAGTAGGGTAAACACTCCTAACTTCGTGGTAGAGACTATTAACTTCGTGGCGGGGTAAAACGCCTAACGTCGTGTTAGATAGAGACTCTTAACTTCAATTCGTGGTAAAGCAAACATTTCAAACGTCGTGGAAGGATAGAAAAACAGCTTGCTTTCGTGATAGAATAGAGACTCTTAAGTCCGTGGTAGGGTAAATACTCATAACGTTCTCGTAGGATAGGGACTCCTAACTTCATGGAAGAGTAAACAGTCCTAACATCGTGGTAAGGTAAGGACTCAGGTAGACACTCTTGACGTCGTAGTAGATAAAGACTGGTAACGTCGTGAAAGGATTAAGTACGTAGCATTTTCTCATACCCAAACTTTAAGATGTTGTAACCTTATATAAAACACCAGCAACCGATTCCTTACCGTTCTTGGAGACACTCATCGACAATAAGTGTCGACAAGTTGGCGTGCCGTATCTGTCGCCGTTACTGAGGCGCGATAGACATACGCCTCTTTTTTAACGGAGCGACTTGACTCGAGCGCGTCCGATCCCTGTGACGTCAAACTAAACAATATATAATATTATACAGTTATGGACTTTTTAGTGGTTGTATATGGTTTGATATTCACCGGAAAAAGAAATATTGATCGAGGCGACAGCCGAGGTCAATATTTATTTTTCCGGTGAATATCAAACCATATACAACCACTAAAAAGTCCATAACTGTTTTATTATATAATTTAGCCACTTTGGCACTTCGGTTGACAATGTTTTCTCAAACCTATGACCAGGCAATCTAACTACTTTACCGATGTTAGATTTCCCTGCCCATCCTGGTTGATCACACTAAAATTATCCCGCATTAGTTAGATCAATCTGACTTTTTAAGTCTGATTCTATGAAAAAATAAATGGCATTCCAGACACAAACTACATTGTTGATTGATAATGCCATAACGTCAACGTTCTATGAAAAAATAACAAGACACAATCACTTGCGTACACTTAATTGATGACGTTCTAATCATTTTACGGAGAACGTCAACAAAAATCGATGACGTACACCGAATTTGATATTCACCGGAAAATCCGTGGTATATGATGTGAGATCCAATGGTCACGTGTTACCGTTTTATCCAATCATAAAGATGGAATTTATAAATTATATAATAATATCTAATATACACTCAATTGCTGGGCTACATGACGTTTGGAATGCCCCTGCTTTATCAGAGCAATGACGCTACTAATGTCGACTGATCACCGCATTTCGCTTAGACGATTTGAAATGATTTACCAGCATATGTCCAAGAGAACCCCGGGTGTAAGCTTTCTCGAAAAATATGCAAAAATCATAAAACCTAAAGTGTGGTCATGCTCAGTTAAATTTAAACCGAAGAACTTTAAATTTTATCGAATTTCATCCACGTGTCTAAAGTTTATAATACAACCAAAATTACGTTTCTTAATCCGCTAGATTTTATGAGCACTATATACAAGAAGCACACGATTTAGACCACTGGGCCAACAAGGCTTCCTTACCATTAAGAATACGCGATGTTCATAAAAATTAATAATGATATCATCATCCTTCCCTTCAGTCAGCAGTCTGTATATAGTGATATATTGATTACAATGACGTCTTTTATTCAATCAATCTCACAATTTAGTCATAGAAAAAAATTAGATTTACTTTTTTCTTCGATTATAAGTAAACCACTTATACCTCTAATGAATAATAACAATTATAGCACGAGTTAATGAGCCTCCATCATCAGGAGAGAGAGAGAGAGAGAGAGAGAACAACCACAAATGTTCATTTTGTGGCTAAAATATGCTTTAAACGATCAGCCATCGACTTGTGATTTACACCTATACGAGAGAAAATTTGGGAACCATGTTCTAGGCAACAATCCACGAAACCATGGAGACGACAGACACAATACTAGTTAATGATATAATATAATAAAATAGCCTCACAAAACAAGAAAACACAGACTATATCGAGACATTCCCGACTTCGGATGGTCACTGGAGCAAATTGTGTGGTTATTGTACTATTAGCAAATCCTAAAAAATGTGATTTATTTAAAATGGTATGTTCAGGATTTATTTAATTAATAAACTAATTATTTTTTTTTATTCTATTTTTTTTTAAATTTCAAATATACTGAAAATGAAAGGAATTTTAAAATTAATGAAAAAAAAGGTTGACATTAATTGTTAAGATAAACTGGTATCTGATATACAATACTAACCTTAATACTCTGGTCTTTTTTTGTCTTGGTTATATCTCCAGATAAATAATTATAATAACAGTTGAAATCACAGACTTGTTAATTTTACTATAAATTGTTCCTGAAAGCAAGGAAAATAGTCTAGAAAATCAGCATGACGTATCCATCCGCGTATAACAAATAACTCCATTAGTCAACTTCCGTATATTGTCATTAATAACATTGAGCATTTAGTAGATTGAATCCTTCATAATTCAATGCATACAAACGTAGAAGTTAGATTGGTTCTGTTTATTATTATTATTATTATTATTATTATTATTATTATTATTATTATTATTAAATATTATTATAATTTAACTTTTGATTAACAGGGTGAAAAAACAACCTTTGATAAATGATTTAATACTGTTAAATCATTTCTTTTCGTAGTGTTCATCAGCGCAACGCACAGTCAAAATTTCTGCAACTTCGCCTATTGCTGGGGACGTCTCGATATAAGTGAAATATACTTTACTGGGACGTTAAACACCATTACTCAATTCAACTAAACTGTTATAAGTAACCACCTTACCGGCGATGACAGCTTGTCTTGCTCCGCCCAATCACTGTCTTCTTTGAATACACATTATATAACATTTAGTATTTCTTGGCAAATAAATGATCTGTTAATATTTCCATCATTTTACTTTGTTTCTATGGCAACCGATTGCCTCAAATTAACGAAGCTAATTGGTAAAAGTAGTATTAAAAGGAATTACATGTATGCGTTGTATTTGTGATAAATCACGTCGGGAGATTTTAACAAGCAAAATAAATCAATTACCCAATGTAATATCAAAAACAAAATTCGTGTTTGTCATCTTTAGCATAGACAGTGAAGTACGCAATGATTTTGTATTGTCAGAAATATATTATTTTCTCATTTTTCTGCTAGTTAAGATATGGAAATCCTAAAACTAATACTACCTTATGCAAAGTATTTCATTAGCTAAATTTGGTTTCATAAAGTTTTATCTTTTTGGCTATTTTTTCAACCTCTTGAAGAAATTCCGATTTCACAACTGTAGTCCAAGCACTACTGATGATTAATTGTATTCCTAAACGGCCGTCTAGTGCTGTAAATCCACACTCGTATAATAAATGATTATTCTTATCAGTTGTGTTCGAACCAAAGTTGTGGAAATCCAATTATTTTTAAGATTTTGTAATGAAAATAATTGGAAAGACTAAATTACATATTATACCAGTTTTAATATTACAGCACTAAGCGGCCGTTTTGGAATACAATTCCTCATCAGTAGTGCTTGTACCAAAATTATGAAACCAAAATTTACCTGAGACAATGCTTCGAACGATTAATCAGAACTTTCATAACTGATAATATACAATTTTTATGAAAAAAAACCTGTTTATCTGTCAATAATGTGTATTGTGTCCTGGGTTAACGATATTTTCGTTGATGCTTAATCCACTAGCAGATATGTCTATTCAATCCTTGTACTTGTTAATATATCTGTATTAAAATTGCAGCATTAGACAACCGTTTCAGAATAAAATTCCAGTATTGCTTGGACCGAGAGAGTTGTAGAAATCCAAACATTTTAAGATGCTAAAAAATATTAATGGTTTATTTAATGTGGAATGTATATTGATTATTTTTCAGAAAATTATGTTAAACTATAAATTACAATGTGTTTGTCTTTTCGATGTAATTAAAAATGAGTTTGTCGAAGGTTAGCTGAAAATGTGAATCGGGAATGTGTATGACGACAGATAAACTTTATATATATTAAAATTCAAATCCTTTTGGCCCATGACAACTAGTCACATTCAGATATGACCCTTGACCTTCGTCGTCAAGGTCAATAAAGAAACTTGAAGGAGTTCATGTATCGGTTTGTGTTTGAGATTTTGAGCATCTGGTTAGTGTTAAATGTGTTTATCTATTTAATCTCATCGTTAAATTGAAGGAAGGATATAATCAACGAGTCTCTTCATATTAATAGAGAAATAGGCGCTGATGAAATATAATCAACTAGTCTCTTCAAATTGATAGAGAAATAGGCGCTGATGAAATATAATCAACTAGTCTCTTCAAATTGATAGAGAAATAGGCGCTGATGAAATATAATCAACTAGTCTCTTCATATTGATAGAGAAATAGGCGCTGATGAAATATAATCAACTAGTCTCTTCAAATTGATAGAGAAATAGGCGCTGATGAAATATAATCAACTAGTCTCTTCATATTGATAGAGAAATAGGCGCTGATGAAATATAATCAACTAGTCTCTTCAAATTGATAGAGAAATAGGCGCTGATGAAATATAATCAACTAGTCTCTTCATATTGATAGAGAAATAGGCGCTGATGAAATATAATCAACTAGTCTCTTCATATTGATAGAGAAATAGGCGCTGATGAAATATAATCAACTAGTCTCTTCATATTGATAGAGAAATAGGCGCTGATGAAATATAATCAACTAGTCTCTTCATATTGATAGAGAAATAGGCACTAGTTAAATACATAGTCTCAAGCTTAAATGTCATTGCAAGAAAATTTTAGTGATTTTATTATTTGAGGTCACTGCGACCCTGAGTGGAGATCAAAGTCTACACGCTTTACAAGCTATTTCAGGTTTTAGTATAGCCCAACGAAGGAATACAATTGTTGTCGGATTTTATATATAGACGTACGTGGTTTGTTGATAATTTCCACAATAAAACAATTGACACAACCACAGTTGGACAAGCCACAACAGAGATGCTCATCTGTTAAAATCAATAAAATCTTAAAAACTGATGAAATTGTGAACCAACAATATATAGGCAATGAATCAAAAACAAATATACCAGTCTATGTCCTAATCACAATCCCAAACGTCAAACACAAACATGCCAGTATATAGGTCTATATCCAAATCACAATCCCAAAAGTCAAACACAAAAATACCAGTCCATGTCCAAATCACAATTGCAAACGTCAAACACAAACATACCAGTCTATGTCCAAAGCACAATCCCAAAAGTCAAACACAAAAATACCAGTCCATGTCCAAATCACAATTGCAAACGTCAAACACAAACATACCAGTCTATGTCCAAAGCACAATCCCAAAAGTCAAAAACAAACATACCAGTCCATGTCCAAACCATACATCCAAACATACCAGTTCATGTCCAAATTACAATCCCAAAAGTTAAACACAAACATACCAGTCCATGTCCAAATCACAATTCCAAAAGTCAAACACAAACCAACCAGTCTATGTCCTAACCATACATCCCAAGAGTAAAAAACAAACATACCAGTTCATGTCCAAATTACATTCCCAAAAGTCAAACACAAACATACCAGTTTATGTCCAAATTACAATCCCAAAAGTTAAACACAAACATACCAGTCCATGTCCAAATCACAATTCCAAAAGTCAAACACAAACCACCCAGTCTATGTCCTAACCATACATCCCAAGAGTAAAAAACAAACATACCAGTTCATGTCCAAATTACATTCCCAAAAGTCAAACACAAACATACCAGTTTATGTCCAAATTACAATCCCAAAAGTCAAACACAAACATACCAGTCTATGTCCTAACCATACATCCCAAGAGTAAAAAATAAACATACCAGTTTATGTCCAAATTACAATCCCAAAAGTCAAACACAAACATACCAGTCTATGTCCTAACCATACATCCCAAGAGTAAAAAATAAACATACCAGTTCATGTCCAAATTACAATCCCAAAAATCAAACACAAAAATACCAGTCCATGTCCAAATTACAATTCCAAAAGTCAAACACAAACCAACCAGTCTATGTCCTAACCATACATCCCAAGAGTAAAAAACAAACATACCAGTTCATGTCAAAATTACAATCCCAAAAGTCAAACACAAACATACCAATTCATGTCCAAATTACAATCCCAAAAGTCAAACACAAACATACCAGTCTATGCCCAAAGAACAATCCCAAAAGTCAAACACAAACATACCAGTTCATGTCCAAAGAACAATCCCAAAAGTCAAACACAAACATACCAGTCTATGTCCTAACCATACATCCCAAGAGTCAAACACAAACATACCAGTTCATGTCCAAATTACAATCCCAAAAGCCAAACACAAACATACCAGTCTATGTCCTAACCATACATCCCAAGAGTAAAAAACAAACATACCAGTTCATGTCCAAATTACAATCCCAAAAGTCAAACACAAACATTCCAGTTTATGTCCAAATTACAATCCCAAAAGTCAAACACAAACCAACTAGTCTATGTCCTAACCATACATCCCAAGAGTAAAAAACAAACATACCAGTTCATGTCCAAATTACAATCCCAAAAGTCAAACACAAACATACCATTCTATGTCCAAAGAACAATCCCAAAAGTCAAACACAAACATACCAGTCTATGTCCTAACCATACATCCCAAGAGTCAAACACAAACATACCAGTTCATGTCCAAATCACAATCCCAAAACTTCAAACAAAAACATATCAGTCTATGTCCAAATCACAATCCCAAAACGTCAAACAAAAACATTCCAGTCTATGTCCAAATCACAATCCCAAAATGTCAAACAAAAACATTCCAGTCTATGTCCAAAAGCCAAAAACAAACATACCACTCCATGTCCAAATCAGAATCTTACAAATCACACACAAACAAATCCATGTCCAGATCACAATCCAAAAATTCAAACACGGACATACTGATCCATGTCCAAATCACAATCCCAAAAGTCAAAAACAAAAATACCAGTCCATGTCCAAATCACAATACTAAAGGTAAAACAAAGATATACCGGTCCATGTCCAAAGAACAATCCCAAAATTCAAACACGGACATACCGATCCATGTCCAAATCACAATCCCAAAAGTCAAAAACAAAAATACCAGTCCATGTCCAAATCACAATCCCAAAAGTCAAAACAAAAATACCAGTCCATGTCCAAATCACAATCCCAAAAGTCAAAAACAAAAATACCAGTCAATGTCCAAATCACAATCCCAAAAGTCAAAAACAAAAATACCTGTACATGTCTAAATCACAATCCCAAAAGTCAAAAAACAAAAAATACCAGTACATGTCCAAATCACAATCCCAAAAGTCAAAAAACAAAAAATACCAGTACATGTCCAAATCACAATCCCAAAAGTCAAAAACAAAAATACCAGTACATGTCCAAATCACAATCCCAAAAGTCAAAAAACAAAAATACCAGTACATGTCCAAATCACAATCCCAAAAGTCAAATACAAAAATACCAGTACATGTCCAAATCACAATCCCAAAAGTCAAAACACAAAAAATACCAGTACATGTCCAAATCACAATCCCAAAAGTCAAAACAAAAATACCAGTACATGTCCAAATCACAATCCCAAAAGTCAAAAAACAAAAATACCAGTACATGTCCAAATCACAATCCCAAAAGTCAAATACAAAAATACCAGTACATGTCCAAATCACAATCCCAAAAGTCAAAAAACAAAAATACCAGTACATGTCCAAATCACAATCCCAAAAGTCAAAAAACAAAAAATACCAGTACATGTCCAAATCACAATCCCAAAAGTCAAAAAACAAAAAATACCAGTACATGTCCAAATCACAATCCCAAAAGTCAAATACAAAAATACCAGTACATGTCCAAATCACAATCCCAAAAGTCAAAAAACAAAAAATACCAGTACATGTCCAAATCACAATCCCAAAAGTCAAAAAACAAAAAATACCAGTACATGTCCAAATCACAATCCCAAAAGTCAAAAACAAAAATACCAGTCCATGTCCAAATCACAATCCCAAAAGCCAAAACAAAAAATACCAGTACATGTCTAAATCAGAATCCCAAAAGTCAAAAACAAAAATACCAGTCCATGTCCAAATCACAATCCCAAAAGTCAAAAAACAAAAATACCAGTACATGTCCAAATCACAATCCCAAAAGTCAAAAAACAAAAAATACCAGTACATGTCCAAATCACAATCCCAAAAGTCAAAACAAAAAATACCAGTACATGTCCAAATCACAATCCCAAAAGTCAAAAAACAAAAAATACCAGTACATGTCCAAATCACAATCCCAAAAGTCAAAAACAAAAATACCAGTCCATGTCCAAATCACAATCCCAAAAGTCAAAAAACAAAAATACCAGTACATGTCCAAATCACAATCCCAAAAGTCAAAAACAAAAATACCAGTACATGTCCAAATCACAATCCCAAAAGCCAAAAGAAAAAATACCAGTACATGTCTAAATCAGAATCCCAAAAGTCAAAAAACAAAAATACCAGTACATGTCCAAATCACAATCCCAAAAGTCAAAAAACAAAAATACCAGTACATGTCCAAATCACAATCCCAAAAGTCAAAAAACAAAAATACCAGTACATGTCCAAATCACAATCCCAAAAGTCAAATACAAAAATACCAGTACATGTCCAAATCACAATCCCAAAAGTCAAAAAACAAAAAATACCAGTACATGTCCAAATCACAATCCCAAAAGTCAAAACAAAAATACCAGTACATGTCCAAATCACAATCCCAAAAGTCAAAAAACAAAAATACCAGTACATGTCCAAATCACAATCCCAAAAGTCAAAAACAAAAATACCAGTCCATGTCTAAATCACAATCCCAAAAGTCAAAACAGTTATACAAGTCCATGGCCATTACACAATTCTACAAGTCAAATACAAACATATCCGTTCATGTCTAAATCCAAATCCCAAAAGTAAAAAAAAAACAAACACACCATTCCATGTCCAAATCACAATCCTAAAGCAAAGTTAAATCTTTGAAACTGACAAATTAGGTTAAACTTGTGAACTTCCACCAGGGAAGTGAGGCCGGCTGCTGCGGAAAGGTAAGCACCCCTTCTGTTTAGCTAGCTACACTCTCCGAGTGTGTAATAAAAATTGAGGATGAAAGGAACGTGGAATTATGGTACGTAAAATGTATCCAGAGTAATCCTCAGCATAGAGACATCAGTCATGTACGAGAAGTGTTCATTTTATAACTTATCACTTTTGATTAATTAAACCAGCTTTAAAAATTTAAATTTCACTGTAACAAATGTTGTATTTGTGAACCGTGGAAGTAATTTACAATTCTACAAGGTTTTGTTCAACTGGAGAGTGTCTTTTTATGTAGTTCTGTTCCAGTTTCTTTCATTCAGATTTAGCAGGTCTTTTAAGACGTGATAAAATATTGATCCTTTTTTGAAGACGACGTTTTAGGATTCCCAAGATACCGTAATCCATTGGAGCGCAATCGGGACTGTTTGGCATCCACTCAGACGGTGTTATGTAACCGACTTTCTTCAAAATTCAATGGTCCTAATCGTGTTGAAACCCCTAATAATTTTCATGGTCATTAAATAATCTTAAAACAATTTTTAAGAAATTGTTTAAAAACAGAATTTATGTAATAGTCCGAATAATCTTTTACACTTTTGTTAATGATTCCCAGTGATGTTTTGCCATAAAAACTGACGCCAGCCAAAACCATAAAACGGGGTGCAAAAGCATCACGTTTAACTGAACAACCTAACTTTTTGTCGATCATATTGATATCCAAGGATGTAATATACTTTTCCACGGCCATAACGTTTTTTTCCATTTGCTGTTATTTAAACGGAGATAGAGCCGCCATGCTCGAACACGTCATTACTTAATTTTCGAGTCATTATGTTTATGGACTTGATGCTTCTTGCGTAGTCTAGCGTCAAGTTGACTAATAATTCTGTTTACAGTTCCAACAGAAATATCACATTTAATAGCTATCTCACGTTGGGAGGGGGGTTAATTCTATCTATCATATGACGTATTTTTCTGATGACATAAGGAGTAGCTGCTATGAAACATTTTTGTGTTTTAACTTTTCGTCTTATTTCTGGTTGATATTGCAAGAAATACCTTTGGGCTTTGGAATGTTTAATCCGGTAAACAGAAGCAATGGAAATATTATAGCCCATATCTTTCACTTGTTTTACAATATTTTGTAGCTCGTGTTCAACTCCAAAAGCCTTAAAACTTTGTCTTCAATAACGTTAGTTTTACATAAATATCATGCAAAAAGTGTTTCTACTCGTCATATATCTGACAAGCCAAATTGTTTTATACGGAATTCATGCTTGGAAAAAGTAAGAGAATCAATGTTGCTAAGTGTTACGGTATAAACTGAACAGGTCTCCTACTTTTCAACAATATTGTGATGAAACACAAAACATACCAATACATGTCCAAATCACAGTTCCAAAAGTAAATTAAAACTGGCATATTAATTTAAACAACAAAATCTATAAAAGAATTAAATTTCGATTTTATTTGCCCTTAATACTAGTATATAAATCAAATATATTGGTAACAATTTATAAAAAGCTTTCAAACATACTTAAATCTACCTCCTGAATACATTTTCTGTCTAAACATGTTAAATGTCAAAAAAAAAAAAAAAAAAAAAACACAAACATCAGAGATAAATACATTAAATTTACATAATACGTTGTAATTCACAAGTATGTAATTATATTATATATATATATATGACATGTACATATCACAAATATTTACCCGATTAAACCAGGTCATTCACAAGTGTTTTATGGTTTTTAAAGTGCTCTAGTAGGAACAAAGCATATCAATCGTCAAACAAATAAAACTTAAGCTAAAGTTGAAAAGCAAAGGCAACAATAAAAGTATTCAAATAAATTTCATGACCGATTATGTATTTTGTATGAAATATTCATATAACAATAGATCAGGTATTTAGTCCAGTCAATCAATGAAAAAAAACTTTAAACTTATTGCAACCGAAAATATTTTTATGTGATTCTTTTTCATAAATGGTTTTATTATTTATCATACACTTTCCATTCAGCGAAATTTGACTTATTCCAATTTAAGTTGTAAATAGCATTTTCAATTGAAACAGGGATAATTTTGTATTGTTAGCCTAAATTTTACATAGAAAATTTCTAAAACTTCAATCTGCTACTATAATATGAAGGCCTAGAAATCAGATAAAAACTCAAATATTAACTTGCAATGGAAATTTTAAGACAATATTGATTGCAATATGTTTATGGAATGTAAAAACAAATTATTTATACTCAACAAAAAAGTTAAGGACCACATCAATACCATTATTTAATTTTGTGGAACGTAAATCATTTCATCTTCACATTTCCCGTCATTCTATTAAGGAGATTTAATTTCTTGCTCAAAATTTTACATCATTACATCAATTACAAAAAAAGAACAACAAAAAATTGGAACAGATGGATTTTTTATCATTCAGTTTTTGGAATTTTATTTCCAATCTAACATCGGTCCTTAACTTTTTGTCAAGTATAGTTTGTACAATGACTTCATGCAAAACGATAATAGGAGTGGTGAAAATATGAAAAAAGATTTTATAACCTCAGATATATTTTGCTATGCACATAACGAAGCAAGTGGATCTCGTGTTAAAACATATTTTTTCTTTTCTGCTACAGCATTACACTGAGTAGGATGTCATTATTTTTTCATTACTAGAAATATAAGGTTGTGACAGACTAAAAATGAAATGCAATCAAATTAAAATGAGCTGATCATATAACTTTAAATGAGTTCAGAAATGTTTTTATATATGAAAAAATTATTGATTAATCCCAATGTTCTTTAGCATTGTGTTCAAATAGCAAAAAAAAAATATCAGAGGGACTAAAACCCCACATGACTTACATGAGTAATGTCTCTAAAGACTATTAAACCCCCCCCCACCCCCACCCCCCCCCCCCAAGAAATTGAAACTCCGCAAAAATTGATTACCCTTGTCAGATTCTTTTCTAGATTTGTTACCATAAACAGTTTAAGTACATAAGAGCATATAAGTAACAAAATAAACGTGTATTCTGGTGCAATTAGCTGAGGTCAAACTAGATTGACTGGACTATAATCTCATTTACAAATATATAACAACTGATTATATAATTTGTATGTAATGTACACATCACAATTACATCTACTTTGTGTTTCTTTTCAACATCTTGGAAAACAGTTTGGTTTCATAATTTTAGTCCAAGCACACTACTGATGAAGAATTTTATTCCGAATCGGCCGTATAGTGTTGTGAAATTAAAACTGGTATAATATGTAATTACAAGTGTGTTTACATACTGTAAAAAGTTTTCGTGGACACTCTTACCTATTAATTTACCTTATAATTCACTGACAATTCCCCCGACAGAATATCATTTTTCCCCAGATTTTCTAACGCCCTTCAAATCAAGAATGTCACTAGGCAGAGTAATAAAAAAAATGAAAAAATAAAAAACAAACATACTAATCCATGTCCGAATCACAATTCAGAAGCAAAGTCAAGACTTTGGAACTGACAAGTTAGGTAAAACACGTGAACTTCCACCAGGGAAGTGAGGCCGGATACTCCTGTTCATAGGGAACAAAAAGGCTCTAGTCCAAAATACATTGTATCTCCTGGCCTGCCCTGAAGGGTGGGAGGAGTAAGCCGGATAACAAAAACATGATTAAAAAATTTCTAAGATAAAACTGTTGATAAAGAATTATAAAATACCCTGACAATTCCCTGACATTTTTTTCAATTTTCAAATGTTCAAATTTCCTGACCTTAAAAAAATCCCTGACTTTTCCCTGACGCATGGGAACCATGATTTAAATATGTCATGAAAATAGTACATATTACTTTCCCTGATGCATGGGAACCATGATTTAAGTATGTCATGAAAATAGTATATATTACTTTCCCTGATTCATGGTAATCATGATTTAAGTATGTCATGAAAATAGTACATATTACTTTTCCTGATTCATGGTAACCATGATTTAAGTATGTCATGAAGATAGTACATATTACTTTCCCTGATTCATGGTAATCATGATTTAAGTATGTCATGAAGATAGTACATATTACTTTTCCTGATTCATGGTAATCATGATTTAAGTATGTCATGAAAAAAGTTTATATTACAACCTTATAAAAAGCATATATTACATAGAACGGTAAGCACAAATCACAATCTTACCATCTAATATTTTTTTACTGGAACCATAAAAATTAACTACCTCAAAAATAAGTGATTTCACATTATAATGTATAACTTTGTTAAATTTGACATTTGCAACTAAAATATTACGTTTTGTATAGAGAGTGGAACAAACGAAGCATCATGAATACAACAGCGTAACTGAACTATTATATACCATTCAAGGACTATGATTTAAATATAACGGCGATTTAAAAAATTACAGTCCAACCTGCCTTAAAGGCAACCTCTATATAAGGGCCACCTGCCTATAAAGGCCAGTAAAATTGTATACCAATCGTTCTTAATTCATATTATTTGAACCTGTGTGTAAAGGCCACCAGCCCATAAAGGCTACTTTTACTGGTTCCTCTGGGTGGCCTTTGTAGACAGGTTTGACTGTATTTCAATTAAAACAATTATAACAAAATTTGATTTAATAAAGCATTGTACAGTAATTAATTATATTTCTTATCATAAAAATCAACATAAATATCACATTTAATATTTTAATCACCGATTTTTTTATGTTGTTAAAAATGCAAACATAATGAAATAACAAGATATTTTCTTCCAAAGGCAACATGTAATAATAAACAAAGGTAATTAATAACAAGAGGATAAAAGGTTGAGGTACAATGCTTACCCAATAAATTAAGGCTAGCTGGAATGTTTGATTATGATTGTGTAGCAACATCTTATTTATTGAGAAAAAGTAACACACAATGTACAAAAAGTAGTACTAAGGCATGAAATGAGAAAACAAAAAAATGCTTTAAAATATATTCAAACCCAAAATGGTTAAAAAAGGTGAGGTCAAACGTTTGCCTGATAAATTATGGTATGGCTATCGGGAATGTTTGATTGTGATTGTGTAGCAGCATCTTATTTATTGAGAAAAAGTAAAGCACAATATGTACAAAAAGTAGAACTAAGCCATGTAATGAGAAAACAAAAAAAATTGCTTCAAAATATATTCATATCCAAAATGGTTAAAAAGCACAAAAAAAAATAACTAAGTCATGATCTTCAAAATTCAAGCCGGACTCCACTATGGCGGACATTGCATGATAAACCCCATGTCAAAATATTTACACAAAATCAGGATATAACCAGTTAAGCCTTAAATTAGTTCATGACCTTGACTTTTGGTTCATGTAGTATTTCAAAAACTATAATTTGCATACTGTTTAGTTGTTTAAATCTGCTGAGGAAACATTTCGCGGGTCAGACACTGGAACTTATTCACGGATATAAAATTCTGTGCTGCAGTGGCCAGTGTTAACAATATCCTTTACAGATTATCTAAGTCTAGGTTTAATACATGCTACATCAAAATAGCCACTTGGTATTAAATTTTGTGCTACAAAGCCAAACCACAAATATAGCGAAATTAAATCAACAGTGAAAAAAGCAACTATACAGTATTTATTTCTAAAGAAAAAATGCAGAAAGAATGTCCAGTCATGACTCATGAAAAAATCAAAAATGAAAAGACTGATGACAAAAATGTGAATAAATACAATATACATGTATATGTGTTTAAAGCTTATTTCACTATAACTGTCATGGCACAACCTTTGATTTTGGCTTCATGTAGAAAGAAAATGCTTAAAAGCATCGACATTTAATGCTGCATTGAAATATTTATAAAACATTATAAACATATATTTTACCTGGACCTCTTTTCAATTAATGTAAGAATCAAAACGTGAGGTCCCCATAATAAAACCTTTATAAAATTATATTGTGGATAAGGTAATGGTCCAGGCCCTGGTTTCACAATCATTCCATAGCTAAGATTTTCCTTAACTTAAATTTAGCAAATTTTGGTATTCTTACTTTGGTAATATTTGTTAATATTTTTGTCAAAACCGAATGCAAAAAAATTAATCTAGAAGTGATCTTAAAAATGACATCCTAAATTCATGATTTTTTTTTAAAAAATTTAACAAAATTGTAAAGATTTTAAAATTTGCCAGATTTAAGTAAAGCAAAATCTTAGCTAAGAAAATGATTGTGAAACCGGGGCCTGACCTTTGATCCTGGCTTCATGTTGAAAAACAATGCTTCACAATATCAAAAATTAAAAATGATTAAAAATTTAAATTAAAAACGTGTATTAGAGGGAATTATTACATTACAAGGTGGGTATTACATTACTTAGAATTTATTACATAACACAGCATAATAGGGGCTTCCAAGCTTTTTGGTTTGACCTGTACATATTTGTTATGATAAATCAACATATCACAATTAACTCTGCCAAAACCTGACACAGAAAAAAAATCTGTAGTTATAATTATGTAGTCAATGTAACCAAAAAACTAAAACCATTTAATGAATTAAAAGAAAAACAAGCAAGCATAACAATAACATGATGTATAGAATATAAAAAAGACAGAAATTGTCAAACACAACATAGAAAAACAAGAGCACCACTTAATGTGACAATACATACACATCAATGTCTATAATGTGAGCAGGAATAACAAGGGGAGATAAAATCCTATTGGGAATGTCAACTAAACAGAAAACACTTCTAGCATTTCTATTATATGTCCTATTTTGGCACTCAAAGGGTAATAACTCCTGCAAAATTTCGCCCAGCATCTTAATTTTATGATATGCGCATTTTCATATGATCCAACTCAAGCATGCAAAATTTAAAAACATCGCTCTGTAAGAGTCTTATCTAAGAAAATAATCCCCTTTCAACAAGATTGCCCTGGAAAGTATCGAATGAAAAATCTCATTTTTAATCAAAGTGAAGTTCAACTTCAATAATGTACTAATTCATTTTAAAATGATTTTATGTGGAATGATATATTTGTTTTTGAATTCTTGTAAAGGCATCTTATGAAGGCCAATCGATATGTTGTGAACCTCATATGTAAGGGTTTTAATTTTGGCTGACAAGCTGCATTATTTTCAAAACAAGTAGCCAGTGATGTTAATGGGCCTCAATGGAACATTTAAAGAGTCCTTTTTTTGTTTCTTCAGATTCCCCAACTGAAGTATGATGCCATTATCTGACTTAAAGTGGGTATCTGACATAGCTGTGGTCAGTATTAGAAATAGATTAAAGTGCAATTTAGCAAGATGGGGCAGATAAAGGGTATTCTCAATTATTTTGAAACCACAGTCGATAATGCCTGCCATGACAATGACATACTTGACAGGGTATTTTTCTGGTGGAACAACACACCTTTACTTAGTTCTCCTCAGCACTTGAGTTTTTTTCCGATAACTGCCTCAGAAGTGATACGCAGAATTAGCCATTGATTGATTTCCCTTTTAGAGATAATCTACTATCAATGCCCAGAAAATGGATGCCATAACCTACCAACTGATACAACAATCTTTGTTTTCTTTCCTTTTTTGTGATGGTGAACCTTAGTGCTTACGTTGTTTGTCCTCTGGGTTAACATGATGTACTTATGTTTTGTCCATAGTAACAAATCGCTGAAGAAAGTAGAATCTACCTCTTAAAGGTATAACATGAGTCTGGTGTGCTTCTGACCAACTGTCAGAAATTCTGTTACACAAAGGGATAAACACTTTCTCATTGTAAGATACTCTTGTCAGAATGGAATGTACTCTTTTCTGTCAAATTCCAACTACAATGGCTATATATTATCTTTCTGTAACTTGCCCGTCATAATAATTCTTTTTCTTGTGTTGCAACTGTAAAAGCCTTCCAGAACCACCATCAACACCACGACTCAGTGGCTTTAAAATTCAGTGACCAACTTATTTACTGTAGCATATGTAGGGGCATCTAGCAGTAAGGATATCATTAGGGGCTTAACCTTTCTTATGCAAATATTGAACCACTGCTGTTTCACAAATTTTTCAGGTATACAGCTTTAACCAACTAGGAAATAGTAAGACAGAAAAAAGACACTGAGGCTAACCCATACAAGACTTGGAACATATATATAATTTAGGTCCAAGCATTACTGATGAGGCATTGTATTCAAAAAAATTTAAGCTGAAATAATATGTAATTATCTGAATGTGTCTGTAAACTTGAATCCTTTATAACTCAGATCCCTCAATCTGGAGCTTTAGGGATATATAGTCACTTATTATACATGTATACCTTATGGAATTTTTCACCTTATAGAGGAAAATCTCCAATCAAACTGGAGATTATCCATATTTTTGTGGCACATTCTGCTTAGCTAATTTTCAAAAGCCTTTATTTTCTCTTAAGTTTTAATTAAACAAATAGAAAAGAAGACAGCAGTTAAAACTGGATATTAAGTAATAGGAATTAAAATAATTAACAGTATAAAGCAGGTATATTACTTAATTACTTAATCAAGAGTTCTTTTTATCACCTCTTTTAAAGATAACCTTTTCCAAAGCCATCATTGGAGATTCAAAGGCCAGAGAAACAACAAACGCTACTCCATATGATACAACAAGAAACGACAAGAATAACCACACCTAAAATAGAAAAATAAACATATTTTGTAATAAAACAGTATTTAGATACTTCAATGCAATATTAAAACAGTTTAACTTATTATTACAACCACTGGGCTGGTGTCTCTGCTGGTGGACTTAGAAGGACCGAAGGCTACTCATGACCCAGGATGCAGGTTAACTTATTATTACAACCACTGGGCTGGTGTCTCTGCTGGTGGACTTAGAAGGACCGAAGGCTACTCATGACCCAGGATGCAGGTTAACTTATTATTACAATCACTGGGCTGGTGTCTCTGCTGGTGGACTTAGAAGGACCGAAGGCTACTCATGACCCAGGATGCAGGTTAACTTATTATTACAACCACTGGGCTGGTGTCTCTGCTGGTGGACTTAGAAGGACCGAAGGCTACCCATGACCCAGGATGCAGGTTAACTTATTATTACAATCACTGGGCTGGTGTCTCTGCTGGTGGACTTAGAAGGACCGAAGGCTACCCATGACCCAGGATGCAGGTTAACTTATTATTACAACCACTGGGCTGGTGTCCCTGCTGGTGGACTTAGAAGGACCGAAGGCTACCCATGACCCAGGATGCAGGTTAACTTATTATTACAATCACTGGGCTGGTGTCCCTGCTGGTGGACTTAGAAGGACCGAAGGATACCCATAACCCAGGATGCAGGTTAACTTATTATTACAACTACTGGGCTGGTGTCTCTGCTGGTGGACTTAGAAGGACCGAAGGCTACCCATGACCCAGGATGCAGGTTAACTTATCATTACAACCACTGGGCTGGTGTCTCTGCTGGTGGACTTAGAAGGACCGAAGGCTACTCATGACCCAGGATGCAGGTTAACTTGTTATTACAACCACTGGGCTGGTGTCTCTGCTGGTGGACTTGGAAGGACCGAAGGCTACCCATGACCCTGGATGCAGGTTAACTTATTATTACAATCACTGGGCTGGTGTCTCTGCTGGTGGACTTAGAAGGACCAAAGGCTACCCATGACCCAGGATGCAGGTTAACTTATTATTACAACCACTGGGCTGGTGTCTCTGCTGGTGGACTTAGAAGGACCGAAGGCTACCCATGACCCAGGATGCAGGTTAACTTATTATTACAATCACTGGGCTGGTGTCTCTGCTGGTGGACTTAGAAGGACCGAAGGCTACCCATGACCCAGGATGCAGGTTAACTTATTATTACAACCACTGGGCTGGTGTCCCTGCTGGTGGACTTAGAAGGACCGAAGGCTACCCATGACCCAGGATGCAGGTTAACTTATTATTACAATCACTGGGCTGGTGTCCCTGCTGGTGGACTTAGAAGGACCGAAGGATACCCATAACCCAGGATGCAGGTTAACTTATTATTACAACTACTGGGCTGGTGTCTCTGCTGGTGGACTTGGAAGGACCGAAGGCTACCCATGACCCTGGATGCAGGTTAACTTATTATTACAATCACTGGGCTGGTGTCTCTGCTGGTGGACTTAGAAGGACCGAAGGCTACCCATGACCCAGGATGCAGGTTAACTTATCATTACAACCACTGGGCTGGTGTCTCTGCTGGTGGACTTAGAAGGACCGAAGGCTACTCATGACCCAGGATGCAGGTTAACTTGTTATTACAACCACTGGGCTGGTGTCTCTGCTGGTGGACTTGGAAGGACCGAAGGCTACCCATGACCCAGGATGCAGGTTAACTTATTATTACAATCACTGGGCTGGTGTCTCTGCTGGTGGACTTAGAAGGACCGAAGGCTACCCATGACCCAGGATGCAGGTTAACTTATCATTACAACCACTGGGCTGGTGTCTCTGCTGTGGTGGACTTAGAAGGACCGAAGGCTACCCATGACCCAGGATGCAGGTTAACTTATTATTACAACCACTTGGCTGGTGTCTCTGCTGGTGGACTTAGAAGGACCGAAGGCTACCCATGACCCAGGATGCAATATATTGTATTGTCAAATAAAAATTGTCATAAAAAAAATCATCTGCTTCATTCACTTTAAAATTCCTTAAAAATTAGTAAAATACACTTTTAGTCTTCTATTTTTCTCATTTCAACATCTTATTATGTCTTTTGTGTCCAGGATTAACCTAGATATCTTTGACATCCCATAGTTCCATGTTCCTTTAATTCAATTTTGATTACACATGTGGTGGGTGTGACTAGCTAAACAGGAAGTGCTTACCCTTACAGAACACCTGGCCTCACTGTCCTGGCAGAAGTTTATGTATTTAACCCAATTAGTCAGTTTCAAAGATTTTATTTTGCTTCTGAATTGTGATTCTGACGTGGATAAGTATGTTTATTTTTTTATTTTAAGGTAAAAATTATCCTTAAATTATGCAAAAAGTATATTGCTTGCATTTGCAATCAATGGTGCCACAATCTAAATTGTTGACATTGATTTTGAAGTGATATTATGACTTCATTGCATGTGTAGCTTGTCTCAACCCTAGTGTGTAACAGAAATTTCTCACACATGAGAAATGGAAATCAAACATTTTTACCCATGTGAGATTTTTCTATCTCACCCTAGGGCGAGATCACTTGTCTCAACGAACATTTTTCTCAATGTCACAATCACTTACACACCCTTAATTGATGATTTCATAATCATTTTATATGAGAAAGTCAACAAATAATCACATTTTCAGTACGCACGGATGTACGTGAATGAATATTTTCAATGTCCAGAACTCGTTCTAGACAAAAAAAATTTCATCTCCGTTTTGAGAAATCTCTGTCTTACCCTGTTACCGGTATAAGATTCTATTATTCACCCTCATAAAACGTGGGCTTTTCTTGTCCTGTATGGGATAAATATTTTTACTTACCATTGTTATATCAGTGAAATATAGAGGCTGTCTCAAACTGAAGTAGTATAGATACATCAATATTGGATGTATAAGATAAGCACAGTAGGTCAGTCGGCTGAGTGGAATAAGAGCAGTCCAAGACAGAATTGTATTCACAAAACCTATAGTTAAAATAAATTATATACATACACAAACATGAATTTTTTGTTGTATCATATAGTTTGCCAAGCTAGAAAATGAATACTGTAAACATATTTATTTTTGCGGTGTATTAATTTTTGCTTATTTCGCGGTCGTTTGTTTTGCACTAAAAATAATAACAAGTGAAAACTATATTATGCTATTTATGTTATTGTGCATCTTTCAAAAAAGCGAAATTTAACTAAGTGGATATATCTTAATTTCTTATACTGCGAAAATAAATACATGCCAAATTTAATATGTTTACAGTACAAGAAATAAACAAAATTATAGAAACAAATGATGAAATTAAAATAAACAGCACAAATAACAAGTAATCAATTTTATCATTGGTATTACAGAAACATAAAAAAGCCTTACAGTGGGTAAACTAAAAAGTGTATGAGTGTATTTGTGATGGCAGGGATTTATCTGGGTCGTTTGGGAAAAGGCCCTAAACTAAAAATTGGGAAAAACTATCAAGTTTTTGCTCATTTTGGGAAAACTTTGACATCATTTTTTATGCACAATTAATGATTAAATCACTGATTTCTGCATCCCTAGAACGGAAATCGTTACTTTCAGCCAGTGGGAATTCATAATTCTCGTGATCACTTGTTAAATCATAATAATCTTATTCTGCCGCTAAATGTTAATCAGTGATTAATTTACTTTCATTTTCATTTTAAAAAAAACACAACTTTCTAATTGGGAATTTTCTCGGCCAATTTTGGGAAAAAATCAATGTTTTTCCATTGGGAAAGGGGCCGAATTTCGGCCCTAAATAAGGCCTTGATAAATCCCTGGATGGTGACATATCACTTTTATCGATTACCAGTGGCATGTCACTTTTTAAGTTTTAACTTATGGCCCATGTTAATTTTGTAGCTATTACTAAAATACATGTATATTCATTGTTACTACTACCATATTTTTAGAGATTGTAGCCATATTTTACGAAAAAAATCAAAATTTTTGTCTAGTTTCTAGTAGTGACACCATTTTATTTGGATTTGACCCAATGTACATGTGTACAATATCAGTCTCTGCCCAAAAAATTTCATTTCAAAACATTAGCACACTCAGGGATTTATCAGGGTCTTTTGGGAAAAGGCCCTAAACTAAAAATTGGGAAAAACTATCAACTTTCTGCTCATTTTGGGAAAACTTCAACATCATGTCAGAAGTTGGTTTACTCATGATCTCGGAAGCCTTTGATGTAGAAGCAGTATTTTCATCTTGCTTTTCAGATGTTGTTTTAAAATAATCTAGAATCTTTTGCTTGATTTTGCTGATTGGAGGGATTCACAAAATTTACTTTTGTTTTCCATTAAGAACAACACAATTTTCTAATTGGGAATTTTCTCAGCCAATTTTGGGAAAAAACTAACCTTTTTCCCATTGGGAATGGGGCCGAATTTCGGCCCTAGATAGGCCCTTGATGAATCCCCGACACTGTAAATGTCAATTTCACTTCAACTATATCGAACTATTCAGCCTTTTTATCCTGAAACCTTCATGGACCACAGCATATACAACTTACCTCCATGCCCAGTAGCACAGGCAAATATAACCCAACATAGACATGCTCCCCACACTGTCCTATGTGTAGCATTATAGAGTGCTGCAACATCTTTGCTTAGTATGTGGTCCCCATTAACTGGATTGTACAAACCATACAAGATGGCACATGCTAATACTGTGGCAATAAACCAACCAGCCAAATTTGTCAACTGAAATTATACATATCAAGATGATAATACGTAATTTGGCCAGTTTTATATGTCAGTTTTGACAGTTTCCACCTTGGAAAATACCCAGTATTTAATTTAATTCAATGATTTCTATGATTTCACCTTACTCTGTAGTTCAATTATATAACGTCAATACCATCTTCTCACTGTGCTATAAATTGAATTATCTTCCCATCCTCATTGTGTTGAACGATTAACAAAATTGTAACACAAAGCATTCTGGTATAGCAATTTAATTATTGTTAAGTATAAGGTTTATGTCTATATACCTGCATTGTGATCTTATAGTCAGTCAGCGATATTGTGGCATAGTGTTTATAAACACGGGCGAGTTTATTATACACAAAGAAGTATTAACATTGTGTTATCTTTTACGTATATAATCCATGCCTTCGTGCAGTCATTTCTCAAACCTTCCTTTGTATATCCCTATATAGACTTTTCCATGTTTATAAACACTCTGCAAAAATATTGCTGACGGACTATAGTGAGTGAGTAATGGTGTTTAATGTCCCAGTCAAGAATATTTCACTTATATCGAGACGTTGCCAGCTATAGGCGAAGGTGCAGAAATTTTGCCTGTGCGTTGCGCTGATGGCATTTTACAGCAGGGTTCTTTATCGTGCCAAGCCTACCTAGACACGGGACCTTGTTTATTTTAAGTTCCCATCTGAAAGAACCGTGACTTTCATTATGTAATGCCGAGTGCTTGGCGAAAGAACAGTCACTACCCACTTTTAAGTCTTGGGTCAGACCCGGCCGGGGTTCGAACCCACGACCTCCCACTTAAGAAGTGAGCACTCTACCAACTGAGCTACCTCTCACTTACGGAGCGAGCACTCTACCAACTGAGCTACCTACTATAGTCCCTTTACTTAGTATCCTGTATGTGTATATGATGTAATATATATAAAAATTTGTAACTTGAACCTCTAAAATAATTTTAAAAATATGCCCTCTCAAAAGGTTTTGAAAATAGATAATTGACAAGCTGGTAGTTCTCTTACCCGATTCATTCTGAAACGGCAGTTTGTTTTGTACAATATATATCCCGTAACTACGCCAATTATATATGGACCCATTCTGCAATATGGCTTTATGTAATAGTCTACAAAGTATGCTTCCTGATCTCTGAAATAATGAAAAAAGAAATCTTAGAAAAGGTTATAAAATAGAACCATAGCTAGTAATAAAAATCAAATAAGTTCCCATGGTTACCATTCTCAGGGTTTGTTAGAGATGGTCATTTTGTCAGTTTCTGTGAAAAAATCTCAGAAGACACAATAACTGATGCCTTTCATATATCATGTACCGGTATATATATTCTAATGGTCTTAGTGGCCTTTCACCCACTTTGATAAATCCTACAAATCCCTCTAAGGAAGTCTTACAGTGACCAAACCTAAGACTTTACATCTTGACCTTCAAATTTTACCTACATACTTTAATTTTGTATGTCACACGTCATCTCTTCTATTTTTGGTATACAATGTCATATGTACCTTATTTGATCAAAATTCACCAATAAATGTGGAAGTTATGGAGTGTTCACAATATCGGGATGGACAGACAGGTTATTTTTTATATATCTTCAAATTTTTATTTAAATCTTATCATATCAATAAAACATCAAGTTAGCAAAATTTGAAGAAGGGGAATTCATAATCAGTGGTCCCAAAATGCTTGGTTACTTCATCATTTAATTATATTTTGTTGTGTTCTTGATTGCAAATATTATTAAGTACTTGTTTTCCTGAAGTGTATTACCAATTAAAATTTATATAAAACAATTATAAACTTGACTTACGCCTGTCCACCAAACATAATTGCTGGCATGTTGTTAACAGATGATATGATACCAGCTGATAGAAATACCACCAAAATCATTACAACGCATACTACTAAACCTACTATCTCATAGCTGAAATATACACAAATACATACAATTAAACTTATCTCATAGCTGAAATACATCACAAATACATACCACTATACCTACTATCATGACTATTTTATAGCTAAAATACATCACAAATACATACAATTAAACTTATCTCATGGCTGAAATACATCACAAATACATACTTCTAAACCTACTATCTCATAGCTGAAATACATCACAAATACATACAATTAAACCTACTATCTCATAGCTGAAATACATCACAAATACATACGTCTAAACCTACTATCTCATAGTTGAAATACATCACAAATACATACTTCTAAACCTACTATCTCATAGCTGAAATACATCACAAATACATACAATTAAACCTACTATCTCATAGCTCAAATACATCACAAATACATACAATTAAACCTACTATCTCATACCTCAAATACATCACAAATACATACAATTAAACCTACTATCATGACTATCTTATAGCTGAAATACATCACAAATACATACAATTAAACTTATCTCATAGCTCAAATACATCACAAATACATACAATTAACCCTTCTATTTCATAGCTCAAATACATCACAAATACATACAATTAACCCTTCTATTTTACAGCTCAAATACATCACAAATACATACAATTAACCCTTCTATTTCATAGCTCAATTACATCACAAATACATAAACCTAATATCTCATCATTGCTCATAGCTCAAATACATCAGAAATACATAAACCTAATATCTCATCATTGCTCATAGCTCAAATACATCAGAAATACATAAACCTAATATCTCATCATTGCTCATAGCTCAAATACATCAGAAATACATAAACCTAATATCTCATCATTGCTCATAGCTCAAATACATCAGAAATACATCATGAATATGTAATGTAAATACATGAACAAATATCTTCAGCGAGGGCTAGGAATCGAACCAATGACTTTGGTTGTAATGTATTTAAATGTTATTATGTATTGAGGACCCCACTTATGTTTGTAATGATTTGATTGGTCCATTATTGTAGTCATGACGATTACAATGAAGTTGGTTGAAGCTGATGGCGTGCATCCATACATGATACTGGTTTGTAAAGCAGATGCTCTACCATTTTGTCTTAAAGGCGATACAATAGTAACGTCTGTTGACTGTACATAGAACATACTATACCATGTAGCTGTATATTGCTACAAATACTATTATAAACTACAATATAAATTAAGGAATGTTCATAGAATCCAGTAGCTGGCTAGGATAATCTATTATCATCAAATATTGCTTTTATTTAAACTCTTTAATAAGAGGCACAATTGTCTTTACCAGTCACTTTAGTGTACAGAAGAATGTATTTTAAATGCATACATGTCAGCATAGTTTGTTGACCAATTTGGATAACCTGTATCTAATACTTGTAAAATAAGACAGTTTAAGTATATTGTGTTTCGAAGATAATTTATAATTTCAGAAATTGTGACCTTGATTTCTATCACATGGCCTCAACCGTGTAAAAACTTGCTTGAAGGTCAATGTCAAACGATGTGATATTGTGACCTTGACCTATGAACCTAATTGTGGTACAGGTTCATGTTGGTATTATCTGTGCAAACTTTAATAAAATCCATCCATAGATTTGAAAGTTACGCAGAAGAAAGATTTACATGGGCAGACAGACATATATGGCAGTTCTAGCACATCCCTCTCAAACTTAAGTTTGCACTGGGTGTATAAAAACTGAATGAACGATGTTAGAAGTAAATGTCCCCGTAAAATGACAACTAATATATATTATACTTACTAAAACAAAGGCACAATCAGTATTGGGCTTATAACAAAAAACTGCATATCATTAGCAAGATACCAGGACCATGCCATGCACTAAAACAACAACATACAGAGATACATTAACATAAAATATACATACTAGATGAAGAAAGATATAAGATACTGAAATACAAAATAAGAAAGAATTTGTGGTGTCAACAGTCTTCGTTCGAGGATTTTTCAGAGGAGGGCGTGATTTTGCAAAAACTTTCCGTCAAAACACCATAACATCAATATTAGTGCATTTGTGTAATGTTAAATATGGCCACTAGAGTCTTAACAATGGGGCCATTTGGCAAAGTAAGAACTAATGGCCATTCTAGAACAAACACTGACAATGATGGCAAAGTACAAAGGGTCATGAAATATTGTGAAATGCAAACAAAAAGCTAAAGCTTTAGTCCACATATCCTGTTCTCTTCAGTAGTGTTGAAGAAATAGGATGTAGAAGAACAGCATGATTAAAATTTCAAAAGGACAAAACTCTTAAGAAAGAAATTTAAAATTCCCTGACATTTTCTTAATTTTTCAAATTCCCTAACATTTCTCTGACATTGACAATAATAAAAATTCTCTGACTTATCCCTGACATTTGGGAACCATGTGCATCATTCCACTTCCCCAGGTTACTATGCAGACATGAAGTGATTAATAAATATTCATAATTAAAAATCAAACAAAAGGCCCATAGGAATAAACGCTCACCTGAGGATACATCATGCAAAAGTTTAATGGTCCATTACATTTATTAGGGAAAATTTAAGCAGTTAGGACCAATATGCAAGAATATTTGCAAATTAATTATTAATTTTCATAAAAATGCTTCGTATAGAATATCCAAAGTCTAGCTAGAATTATTTATAAACACCTAAAACAGTACAGCAGTAATAAATACTTGGCTATTTCTGTATTCTCATGAATCTGTGACCTTGACCTTTGATTTCATGACCTTTATCTTTACACGTATATCAAAATGACTGTTATGGTAATGCCTACAATATTCTAATATAAAATGCCTACAAAAATGTTAGTTTTCTGTATATATTGAGAATATATTAAGTTTAGCAATTTCCCCCTTAAGTACCTTGCCATTTCCCCCTTAAGTACCTTGCCATTTCCCCCTTAAGTACCTTGCCATTTCCCTATTTTGCCTCCTACAGCTATGATTTGAGCAAATTTGAAACAAGATGGCCTTAGTATTTTATATATGAAATATCACTGCTGTATCTCTTGTGTCTTCAGAGGAGAAGATTTTTAAAGATTTCTACTATTTCCCCTTTTTGGAACCCAAAGGTACATAACCCCTTCATTTGTGTTAATCTGAAAGCCATTCATCTAGAAATGATGTTTGTGAAATATTTTAATACTTAGCCTGGTAGTTTTGGAGAATATTTTAATGTAAAGTTTACCAGTGACAGAAAAAGCATGAGTTGAGTTGAGTCAAGAATATTTCACTTATATCTAGACATCACCAGCTATAGGTGAAGGTGCAGAAATTTTGCCTGTGTGTTGCGCTGATGACATTATACTGCAGGGTTCTTTGGCCTGCCAAGCCCACTGTGCAGGGTACCTGGTTTATTTTAAATTCCCATCCTAAAGAACCATGACTTTCATTTCGTAATACAGAGTTCTTAGTGAAAGAACAGTCACTACCCACTTTCAAGTCTTGGGTCAGACCCGGTCAGGGATCGAACACACAACCTCCCACATATGGAGCAAGCACTCTACCAACTGAGCTAATGCAGATAAAGCACAAGGGACCACACAGTACATATTATGCATGACAGACACAGTGTAATCACAAATACTTATCTAGTGATATAATAAATAACTAGAACTGTCTATTGAGAGCTAAACATCCCCACCCCCAACATCTACCAAGGTTTAATGTTTTCCTGTAAAATTGACTTTTCCTATATGACCTTAGTTCAAGGTCATAACACACCTTTTGGACATGAAGATTATTCATATGAACTTTTATGACAGTCGTCCAAAGCAATTATGAAATATGGTCCAGACACTATTTTACATGGACAGACAGATGAACAAACAGACAAATGGACAGACATGGTGATTCCTATAAACCCCCCTCAAACTAGTTTGCAAAAACAATCCCAATTTTCCAGACAAAATGTTAATCCTTATTTAACCACAAAACAATATGTAATCTTCACAGGACATACATAAATTATAACTAACCCCTTCTGCTTGGTTCTGTCCCTCTACTGAATCATATAAAAAGTTATTAATATATAACAGGTTTGTCCACCAGCTGTGTTCACAGTAGTCTTTCTCAACACCATTTTGTGGCCAAATTGGTCCATCACTCATGTAGCGGAACAGTGGAACATATACCATTATAACTAACATATAGGGTGGTGTTAATCTGTTGAAAATAAAACATATAATATCTATATAAGAATTGACTCATTTTATCCTGTTACATCAAATAATGAACCAGGTGTTAATCTGTTCAAAATAAAATATATAATATCTATATATAAGAATTGTCTCATTTTTTTCTGGTACATCAAATAATGAACCAGGTGTTAATCTATTCAAAATAAAACATATATCTATATACAGTTGACTCTCATCAGTTGATAACCGATGTTAAAAACGGCAACAAAAGGGAAGTAACTTGTACACGCCTACCGGAAGTCGCTTCCAGTTTTATATTGTCAAACTGTATATTGCCGTTTTCTCCTATATCGTATGTATTCAAACATGATATATAAAAACTGCATTATTTATTATTTGTATTTATAATTATAAGATTTTCTTTAATTACTCAAATCTGTCAATAACTGATTGCGCTATTGTTATTAGCCGACAAATAGTGGAGTCCGCTTTGGTCTCCATACCAGTTTTGCTTTGTGTACTTTAATCAACCTAAGCTTCCGGTTGTATTGAGTAATGTTCACATCGAGCACGCTTTCGGCAGCCATTTTCAGTTTGGCAGTAATTATAACACCTGCTAATCTCCTTGATGATTTAATTGCTTATGCAAGGAATAATAATTAAGGGCTTAAGGAAATTGGGAGGTCAGAGCAATGTTGTAATTTTTAAATCAACATGAGGCCAACAGTCAAATATTTTATTTATGTCGGAATGTGTTTTATTTACCAAAAAATCTGTGGGCATTGACAAATTTGATTTTCCAAAATTTTTTGTTCGAGTTAACAAATTCTTACACCAGAAACATCTGATCTAATGAACATAAAGATGACCTAATGAAGAAAATAATAATATAATTAATCAATATGTTTTAAATAAAGTGTACATGAGTTTAGACAATGCTTCTTACTAACTTTACTGATAGTAGTTTTGAGGTAAAAAATTACAAACCTCCAGAATCTATGGAAATAGAACATGAACCAGTTGATTTTACCATCCTTTTTCTTCATCTCCTTAAGAACTAGATATGACATCAAAAGTCCGCTAAAATTAGAAAATGTACAATAAAATTATTTAAAATTTTCAAATCTCTCTCTCTCTCCATTGGTCATTTTTTGTTTCAGTGAAACATAGAATAAAGGAAACATTGATGAATGTCTAAACTAAGGGAACAATGATGAATGTCTCACCGAGAGAACATTGAAAAATGCCTCACTGAGGGAACAATGACAAATGTATCACTTAGGAAATGCTGATGAATGTATAACTGAGAGAACACTGAACAAGAGGCCCAATAGGGCCTGTATCGCTCACCTGGACCGTTAACAGCACAAAAAACACAATAAATACTACATTTAAAGAGCAATAACTCTGATGTGGATATTTAGTTATTTATGAAACTTGCTACTCACATCTGTGACCTTGACCTTCGAACCAATGATCATAATCTATATATTAAAATGATCATTGCATCAATACCAACAATATTCTATACATGCTTATACAAAAAGTTCATAGTTTTTGATATAATGAACCTTTTTGGTATTGTTTTGCAACTGTGACCTTGACCTTTGGACCCATGACCTTTTTCTATACATCAAAATGATTGTTGTATCAATACCTACAATATTCCAATATACATGTCTATATAAAAAGTTTATAGTTTTCGAGATAATAAATGATTTTGGTATTGTTTTGCTACTGTGACCTTGGCCTTTGGACCCATTACCTTTTTCTATACATCAAAATGACTGTTACATCAATATCAACAACATTCTAATATACATGCCTATACAAAAAGTTAATAGTTTTCAGGATAATGAACCATTTCAGTATTCTTTTGCATCTGTGACCTTGACCTTTGAACCAATGACCTTAATCTATATATCAAAATAATCCTTACTTCAATACCAACAACATTCCAATATACATGCCTATACAAAAAGTTTATAGTTTTTGAGATAATTAACCTTTTTGGTATTGTTTTGCAACCGTGACCTTGACCTTTGGACCCATGACCTTTTTCTATACATCAAAATGAGCGTTGTATCAATACCTACAACATTCTCATATACAAGCTTATACACAAAATTCATAGTTTTCAAGATAAAGAACCATTTAAGTATTCTTTCGAATCTGTGACCTTGACCTTAAAACCAATGACCTAAATCTATATATCAAAATGATCGTTACATCAAAACCAACAACATTCCAATATACATGCCTATACAAAAAGTTCATAGTTTTCGAAATAATTAACAACTTTGGCATTGTTTTGCTACTGTGACCTTGACCTTTGGACCTATGACTTTTTTCTATACATCAAAATGATCGTTGTATCAATACCTACAACATTCCAATATACATGCCTATATGAAAAGTTTATAGTTTTTGAGATAATAAATAATAATCGAAAGGTAAAAAAATAGGTCATGACCTTCATAATTGACCTTGACACCATTTTGAAGGTAATTACAAGTATATGTCAAAACTGAAAACCCCATGTCATTATCTGGTCATATAGTCAAGTTATAACAATTTAAAAATATTTTACAATTTTTGCAAAATTAAACGCAAAAACGCGTAACCTATTTTTAAACCAAATTTCATAAAATGAACAAACTTAAAGGTTAAGAATATGTAGAATCCAAATATGACATCAGTTTTTGCCTCCAATGAGTGGTTCAAGAGAAGAAGATTTTTTTAGGTTTTGTTTATTTTTAGTAACAGCGGCCATCTTGGATATTCGATCGCCATGATTTGAACAAACTATAGTTAGACTCTGTCAAGGACCTTCCACGGCAAATTTGGTTTCAGTTGGCCCAGTAGTTTTGGAGAAGAAGATTAAAGTTTACTGACGCACGCACGCACGCACGCACCCACGCACGCCTCGCCATGCCATAAGCTCACATGGCCTTTGACCAGGTGAGCTAAAAATGTCTCAATTGAGAGAACATTGAAGAATGCCTCACTGAGGGAACATTGATGAATGTATTACTGAGAAAATGTTGATAAATGTATCACTGAGAGAACACTGAAAAATGTCTCAATTGAGAGAACATTGAAGAATGCCTCACTGAGAACATCTTAATTCTTAGAATTTGTGCTGGGCTGTCTTTTTTGCTTATTTAAGGAAGAATTTGACAAGCCATTCACTCACCCTGCCTTTGCTAGGTGAGCTAATAAGTTGTAGTTGTATGCAATATGCAAATATGATGTAAAATATTCAATATTAACATTACCTCAATGTGAAAAATGAATCCACTGACACTAAAGCATTAACTATGGCTTGATATGTCCATCTGCCGAGCACTTCTGGGAAAAAACTTGCAATATTGGCTAAAATAAAATCATAAATAGTACATCATTAAACAAAGTCTAGTGACTCTAGTCCATTTATGAATGTTAGAAGATTACCTTGGCATGAGTTAAAAGGCTTTGCAAATGTATTCATGCATTGTCAACGGTGTCTCTAAGGGTGAACAAAGTGTGTTTAATTCCTTAAGGACAGAACATTACTAACAATATGTTAAAAAAATTGTGTTTGGCAATTTGTTTTTACTCTGGAAATGTTGACTGTGAAAATAAAAATAAAAGACTTTTTTATGAAGTTGTTTAGTAAAAATAAATGTAAAAAAATTATACCATATAAATTATAACTTTAAACAGTATATAATTCATGCTAACCATACCTCCATTATAAATTCCGAACGCATATGAGTGTCCTAGAATGACCCAGCTCATACTCAGAAAACGTATTCCATTTACTGCCCTCAGGCTCCCAGATGTCTGCTTGGTACTCAGTATCTTTTTACCATTTGTATAAACAGAAAATGACAGCAGTAGCTCTCCAACAACTCCCGTTGCTATGACAACAATTAAACAAGATTGATATTATATTTAAACATAAATAATGCTAACCATACCTCCATTATAAATTCCAAATACATATGTGTGTCCCAGAATGACCCAGCTCATACTCAGAAAACGTATTCCATTTACTGCCCTCAGGCTCCCAGATGTCTGCTTGGTACTCAGTGACTTTTTACCATTTGTATAAACAGAAAATGACAGTAGTAGCTCTCCAACAACACCCATTGCTATGACAACAATTAAATAAGATTGATATTACACTTACACATAAATAATACAATTTGTTGCTGAAAAAAAGTCATTTGTAAAAGGTAAAAACAACCATCAACATGACAAAAAAATGACATGGAGATCAGAGATGGGTGAACTTTAAACATGACATGTCACAGAGATGGGCAAACTTAAAAAATGGCATGTCACAGAGATGGGTGAACTTTAAAAATGACATGTCACAGAGATGGGCAAACTTAAAAAATGGCATGTCACAGAGATGGGCGAACTTTAAACATGACATGTCACAGAGATGGGCAAACTTAAAAAATGGCATGTCACAGAGATGGGTGAACTTTAATAATGACATTTACAGAGATGGGCGAACTTTAATAATGAATGACATGTCACAGAGATGGACGAACTTTAAAAATGACATTTACAGAGATGGGCGAACTTTAATAATGAATGACATGTCACAGAGATGGACAAACTTTAAAAATGGCATATCACTGAGATGGGTGAACTTTAAACCAGAGATTTTATATCATTTGATAAGAAAGTTAAATATAACCCCCCCCCCAATATCTGAATGTGGACTTGTGGTCTAAAGTTCACTCTTACAGATCAAAGTGATTCTCATCAACTAGGTTCAAATACCATTGAGGCAAATTTCTAGTGTTGATTAGGTTTTCATTTCACTTGCTGTAGGTCTGCAGTTGTCTGTGTAGAGACTCCCATGTTTCCGTCACCATCCAAGAAATGACCATTTCAATATAAAAGTGTTAATATACCCCATTCTATATTTTAGGAGATTCTGAACGTTTGCAATAAAGGTTTTAATCTGGGTATTTCTATGGAGTATAAAATTACTAGATGAGGTTTATCTGTATTAAAATCAATAATAATTACCATTTTCAGTTTTTGTGAGTTTGTCATTGTCTCCTAGCAACGGTTTATATTCATCTTGATTAACTCTATGATCTGTATATCCATCAGTATGGCTATTAAAACATTCTGCACTTTCTGATAAAAGTCTCTGCTTTGGTAATTGTATTGCAACAATGTCATACAATGTAGCTATCACTATGACAACAATAAACAGACAACACACCACCCTGAAAAGACAGGAATAAAATAAAGTTTTACTTAAGAAAGGACATTCTGCTCATAGTATTTATTTTAAAAGGTAATGCAAGATAGTGTTGAGTGCACCAAATTCAATGAAAGGCATTGAAAATTATCAAGGATATTGCAAGCCTAGGCTTATCAAGATCCTCAAAAAGTTTTATGGCCGTCATCAGAGTATTGTTGTTAAGTTTGATGTCTCTGTTTCCAGGATTGCCTTGGATATATTTGATGTTCCATATTCCTTTCACACAATCTTGATTACACATGTGGCGGATGTAGCTAGCTAAACAGGAGGTGCTTACCCTTCCAGAGCACCTAGCCTCACTTCCCTGGTGGAAGTTCACATGTCTAACCTAACTTGTCAGTTCCAAAGTTTTACCTTGGTTCTGGATTGTGATTCAGACATGGATTAGTAAGTTTGTTTTTGATAATGAATGTCTGCAGCCATCGACATTAATAAATAAGACAGGAACTTTCTGATAATTAGCTTGGTAGAAGGTGTCACAAAAACATGGATTAAAAACACTTTGATATTGTGTGCGAGCTATAGCTTTTGAGCCGTACTGTAGTTGGTTTTCTTGACATATTGTAAAGGCTGTTATATGTAGGAATACTTACAACACAGCTATAGCTTTTGAGTCGTACTGTAGTTGGTTTTCTTGACATATTGTAAAGGCTGTTATATGTAGGAATACTTACAACACAGCTATAGCTTTTGAGTCGTATTGTAGTTCATTTTCTTGACATGTTGTAAAGGCTGTTATATGTAGGAATACTTACAACACGGCTATAGCTTTTGAGTCGTACTGTAGTTCATTTTCTTGACATGTTGTAAAGGCTGCTGATAGAGATGAGTTCCTAATTGGTACTAGTGATAAAGCTGAAAGTAGAGTTACTACATATTTTACATCTAACAATTGCAGATTTATAAGTACCCATGCTTTATGAAATCAAAGATCTTATGGTACCCAGTATATCAATGATCTGCTCATATCAAGTACATGTATTAAGTCTCGACCCTTTTTTTTTCAATTCTCTGTCCTGCCTCATTCTTATTGCACCTCACCATCATGTTCAACCTCATCCCTGGATGTTTTATATTTCAATCATGCTTGTGTTAAATTTTACTTATATACTGTATAAAAAAAAACATTAGCAGCAGGTAACTTTTGTGGTTTTGATCTTCTAAGCAGCAGGTAACTTTTGCGGTTTTGATCTTCTAAACTATTTTGCTGCAAGAAATTTTCACTGTTCAAACTGTAGAGGAAGTGTACCTAGGGAAATAAGAAATTTTCACTGTGAAGATATATTCACGGAACAAGAGCCACAGTGAAAATCATTGATATTTTTTCCACGCCAATGTTTCTTTTTATATTTTTATACAGTAATGTTTAAACCCTGCTCAAATTGTTTCTAAATTCAACTTATATATAGCCTATAGACTCAACGATCAATTAATACAATAAATATATGGAAACTGAACCCTGAATTTCAAGAATTTCAAGATCAGACCTGTTTCATTTATCTTGTAGTCATACCATAAAAATTCTACTATATGTATACAGTTATTACAATGATTTTGTGAACATAGGATGTATTACAATTAATATAAAGCTTGTATAACTACATAAAACTACTAGTACAGTTTTACCTGCCTTAAAGGTCACCTCTATAAGGGCCACCTGCTTTTAAAGGCCAGTAAAACTATCCAAATTGTTCTTTATTCATATTATTTGAACCTGTATATAAAAACCACCTGCCTTTAAAGGCCACTTTTACTGGTTCCCTTTGGTGGCCTTCATAGACAAGTTTGACTGTACTAAAATTAAACTACAAATTAAGGTTAGTTTTACTGTTGTAATCAAAAGAAAACAAGAGTCACAGAAATTACGTGAAAACCAGGTTTTCATACATCAGAAATTTGATATCTGAGAAATAGGTTATGTACTTCATATACCATATATACATTTTGTATAAAAAATGATACATGCATTCAAAAGCAGTTACAACTTTAACCTTTGAGTGTGACCATGACTTTTTCTAGCATATGTTCAATATATATTATATATGTACCAGGTAGTTGACTCTCATTATCTTGAACTCAGCAGGGAAATTTATCCGAAGTCAGAGATAAAGGAAGTTGGAGGGGGCTCATACTTTTGCCCACCAGAACTAACTTTATGTCCATCATCTCTTTCATATTAACTGTTTAACATATAGGTGTTCTGATACTTACCTGTGTTAATTAAAGCTAAAGTATCAGCATTGCTACAGCTATCAGGGAAACAGACACCTACCCTCAACATAGCAAACATACCTATAAGCTAAAACAATAAAGAAAAATATCAACGTACAATGAATAGAAACATATCAACATATAAACAAATACTAACTGTAAATGTTGTACAATGTTATCATGACTGATGGGCGGACATGGCCAAGTGGAACTGTCACTGGCTTTCAAGGGTTGTGGGTTCAAACCTCACTCAGGACTTAGAAATGTTCTACTCAATGCCCTGTGTTTCAGTGCAGGCTAAAGACACCTCTGTAGAGTTCGAAAAAGAGAAGGCCCATGTGGCCGCTACAGAGGATGCTTATAACTAAAAGTGATTGAAACAGACTAAACAAAGTAAGTAAGATAGTAAGATACCAATGAATTCATGAATTCATGAATTCAGGTCAGTGTGTTAGACCTGAGTATTATTCAAAGATATATGTGAGATATGTTTAAATGTCAGTAATTTTTTGTATATAATATAGTAGATACTCACTGGATTGTTAGGATCAGCTGAATTACCTAGTGCATCGATAAAAGCCATGCAATACTTTCCAACAAATGGAGTCGATTCTTGAACCTCAGACCTGGATACATTGTTACGTACTACAGCCCTAATCTTAACACACTCATCAAACGAGCCAAACCAGGCCAAATTACCCTCCAACAAATCTGACGGAGGCTTACCCATGGAATCTAACACTGAAATAAGCAATGTGTGAATTAAAATTTACTTTACCATGAACATTTAAATCCATCACACATCTCTGCTTTTATGTGAGAACAAAGGCAACAATTTCAGTTTTTATGCCAACCCCAGGAAGTGTACATAAAAAAAACCCTGGGAGGTTTAGTGACCAAAACCCTGGGAGTGTCAGTGACCAAACCCCTGAGTGTTTGTGACCAAATACTTTGGATTTCCAATGACAAAACACCTTGGAGCATTGGTGTCAAAACCCTTGGTGTGTTGGTAAGCAACCCCTTGGAATGTTGGTGACAAAACACCTGGGGGCATTGGTAACCATACCTCTGGGAGCATTCAGGTGACCAAACACCTGGGAGCATTAGTGACCAAACCCCTGAATGCATTGGTGACCAAACACTTGGAAGTATTGGTGACCAAACATTTGTGTGACCAAACCCCTTGGAGCATTGATGACCAAGCCCAAAGAAGCATTGGTGACCAAACCCCTGGAAGTATTGGTGTCCAATTCCCCAAGAAGCATTGGTGACAAAGCCCCAGGAAGCATTGGTGACCAAACCCCTGGGAGCATTGGTGACCAAACCCCAGGAAGTTTTGGTGACCAAACATTTGTTACCAAACTCCTTGGAGCATTGGAGACCAAGCCACAGAAAGCAGTGGTGACCAAACCCCTTAAAGCATTGATGACCAAGCTCCTTGACTAAACCTCTGGAAGCATTGGTGACCAACCCCCTGAAAGCATTGGTGACCAAGTCCCATTGGTGACCAAACCCCAGGAAGCATTGGTGACCAAACCCTTAGGAGCATTGGTGACCAAACCTATGGGAGCATTGGTCACCGAGCATTGTTGACCAAGTCCTTGGGAGCATTGGTAACCAAGCCCCA
The DNA here is from genome assembly GCA_021292105.1 of Anadara kagoshimensis. NCBI lineage: Eukaryota > Metazoa > Mollusca > Bivalvia > Arcoida > Arcidae > Anadara > Anadara kagoshimensis. The sequence continues at coordinate 42,217,291 of CM037859.1, read as the reverse complement.
AGAACCATTGGTAACCAAACCCCTGACAAAGTCCTTGGGAGCATTGGTGAACCAACCCCCAGGAAGCATTGGTGACCAAACATTGGTTACCATGTCCCAGGAAGCATTAGTGACCAAGCCCAGCAAGCATTGATGACTGAGCCTCAGAAAGCATTGGTGACCAAACTGTTGGCAGCATGGGTGATCAAACACAGGCAATTTGACCAATATTATCCAAGAAATGATAGAGGAAAATTTGTACACAAAATACAACAAAAATTTTCATAAGTTGTCATAATAGGCCAACTTTGGAATAAGAACTCTCACTGTGTCATATTTGGCACAGAGATTGTCATTCATAATTTGAAATCTTAAATGTTTTCTTTTCACAATTTATGCGGAGCTGATTTTCATAATTTCAAAAAAGGGCTAATAAAATTGAACATAAAATAGTAAAATAAATTGAAATAAAAATAAATTATGTCACCAAAACAAAAAAAAAATAATGAAAGATAGCCCTGGCAATCAGGACCCAGCTATCAATGCTATTGTATTATGACCCAGATATTAAAAGCGTATCATTTAATTATATTAAAGAAATTTCAGAACTTCAATTTTCCCTATATTTCAAAATGCAAATTTTTTTCCAAATGTAAAAGACAGAAAGAAACCGGTTGTAAATTGGAAAAAAAAGAAAAGAAAACAAGGTCATTTTATTATGTTAAGGGGGTTATAAATAGGGTTTAGCAATCACATGTATGTTCATGCTGTTTTCATATGTTTTTGAATTAATATAACACTATACTAGACATGTTGCCTAGTTATAGAAAATCACATATCTGAAATAATTTTTGAAAAATATTTGAAAACCTCAATGGTAAATAGTCAAACTTTTCAAAAAAGCTCGTATTTCTTTAACAAACTCTATGCACTACTGTATTTCCATAAATTCAGTGCACATGGAAAATGCAAGAATTAAGTCGTATTTTCCAACAAACTCACAAAAAATTGCCAAAATTTAATACAAAATATACTGACCTAATAGGGTAAAATATTTTTCATTCATGAAAAAGTGAACTTAATTCTGTACATAGAGCAATTTTTTAACTCTAACAAAACAACAAATGACTATGTCAAAATTATCCCTTCTGTGCCTTCTTACTTGGAACAACTATAAACGTAATGTCATACTTTGAATATTCATGATGATCACACCTGGAAACACACACCCTCCCCCCCCTGAACAACAATGACCTACCTGACCCTAAATGCCCTGATGTAACTTTGAATAAGGCCCAATTAGTGTATAAACTTGATCAAATTTCCAAAATTTTCGCAAAATTTCTCTATGTACAGGAGAACTGAACAATAATGCTTTTAATTAAAAATATAACTTAGTTAGGTCAGTGCATTTTAAATGCATTTTATAGATAGTTTAATGGAAACATTTTTAATTAAAAGAAATAAAGAATAAAAACCATGTGCACTTAATTTATGGAAACATGGTAGATGGATCTGTTCCTTATTGATTGGTAAACTTTATTTTAAATTTTCTTCAACCCTCACAGCAAAAACTGTTTTTAATGCAAATTTTCCCAAATGTCAAAGAAAAAGAAAGAAAGAAAAGAAAACCAGAGGCTCAGTGTGGCTGAGCCTGTATCGCTCACCTGACTAAAATGCTTTTAAAGCAAATTTGTATTCCAGTGATGAAAAAATGCACTGTTTATATCAGACAGAATGGCTAAGGAAATCACTGTAAAACTATATGTACCATTCACAGTTTTTTCAATCTGATTAAAATCACATCTCTCACTTGCTCCCCCATTTTTTATATAGGCGTGGAGTGGGAGATCTGAGGAAACACCAATTAGGGGCATATGTGAACATGGTGAATGAGCCATTGTTGTAACATTTATTGTCCAATGAAATTTCAGCTTCCGAGATTTTGAAAGTGTTTTGCCTTTATTGTATATGAAACGGGCAATTTGAATTTGTCAATCTAAGTAAAGGACCTTCCATACATCATTCCCATAAAGTTTGGTTTAATTTGCTTCAGTAGCTTTAGAGGAGATACCAAATATATGCTATTCCTATAGGGTTAAACTATGTTCTGTGCTGGCAGCCATCTTTTTTGGAGGATCAAAAAAAATGTCCACAATCTAAGTAAAGAACCATCCATACATCATTCCTGTAAAGTTTGATTCAATTTGCTTTAGTAGCTTTAAAAGAAATAGCAAATATATGCTTTTCCCATAGGGTCCAATGTGAAACAATGTTCTCCACTGGCAGCCATGTTTTATGGCAGATCAGAAAAATTTTGGCAATCTATGTAAAGGACCATTTATACATCATTCCTGTAAAGTTTGGTTCAATTTGCTTCACTAGCTTCAGAGGAAATAGCATATATATGCTTTTCCCATAGGGTCCAATGTGAAACTATGTTCTCCGCTGGCAGCCATGTTTTTGGAGGATCAGAAAAATTTTGGCAATCTATGTAAAGGACCTTCTATACATCATTCCTGTAAAGTTTGGTTCATTTTGCTTTAGTCATTTCTGAGGACATAGTCAAAAATGCGTTTTTCCCATAGGGTCCAATGTGAAACTATCTTCTACCCTGGCAGCCATGTTTTTCGGTGGATCAGAAAAATTTCGGCAATCTTTGCAAAAGACCTTCCATACATTATTCCTGTAAAGTTTAATTGAATTCGCTTCAGTCGTTTCAGAGGAGATAGCCAAAATGTGCATTTTCCCATTGGGCCCAATGTTAAACTTTGTTTGGCCCTGGCGGCCATTTTTTTTTTTGGCTGATCAGAAAAAATTGGGCAATCTTAGTAAATGACCTTGCATACATTATTCCTGTAAAGTTTGGTTCAAACTGGCTCAGCGGTTTCAAAGAAGATAGCAAATATATGCTTTTCCCATAGGGTCCAATGTTAAAATATCTTCTGTGCTGGCGGCCATGTTTTTTGACGGATCAGAAAAATTTTGGCAATCTAAATAAAGGACCTTCCTTACACCATTCCTGTAAAGTTTGGTTAAATTTGCTTCAGTCATTTCTGAGGAAATAGTCAAAAATGCATTTTTCTCATAGGGTCCAATGTTAAACTATCTTCTGCGCTGGCAGCCATGTTGTTTGGTCAATCAGAAAAATATTGGCAATCTATGTAAAGGACCTCCAATACATCATTCCTCTAAAGTTTGGTTAAATTTGCTTCAATAGTTTCAGAGGAGATAGCCAAAATGTAAAAAGTTTACAGACGGACTGACAGACTGACGGACTGACGGACGGACGCCGGACGCCGAGTGATGGCAAAAGCTCACATGGCCTTTAGGCCAGGTGAGCTAACAAGGTTCACACTTTGTTATATAAGTTGATCATTATAACTGGACCTCTATAAGGTCGATAAGTCAGGTCAAACTGGTTGAACTAGGATTTTATGTATACACACATTTCACCTTTATGTCAGAATGCACAATAGTTTCTATATTAAACTTAAAATTAATTGAAAATAAAATAGAGCTGAAAAAACTGATCACGATTTTTTAAATGTCACATTATAGACCTATATATAGCTACAGGCCTACCTGACGCGAGGAGTCAATATTTAGAACGCCATGCACGGTGGGCATGGCCCCGGATGAGGTCAACTTACGTTTTAATGCCCACGTTTCTCCACTGACCATAGCTCTCAGGGCAATCTTAGTATGGTTTAGACATAATTCGGACACGTTAAAACTGGACGCTGTCTGTGATCGGTGATAATCGTTCTGATTTAAGTAGCGGTAAGCTTGTCCTAGCAATGACTTCATATCCAAATTTGTTACATCGTCAAAAATAAACCGTTGTTTCAGAATATCGGCCTTCAAATTTACTTCACTATCAACCCGGCTGTTAATGGCGCTGAGCAGGTTGTTATATGCCAGTTCTCCATTAGCAATATCAGCGCTGACATTCACATGACAAAAATAGAAAAATAATAGCAGACTTAAATAAAAGAACCCCATCTTGTCAACTCGAGAAACTGTAATGTCAACAAAATGATCAACTTAAAGGATAAACACCGAGGAGTTCCGATAACCTTATTGTGTGTAATTACCAAAAATAGAATATCTGATTTTAGTAGCTGTTTAACAAAGGTCCAAAATTCTCTTTCTGATAAATAATTAAACATTGCAATTCTCTGTGTAATTAAAATACATTTAGGCTAAATGATAAATCCCCATTCATTAAGTAATGCCACCGTTGTAGGTGAAAATCAAAAACAATCGTGCCAATCCATGTTCAAATCACAGGCGCTTGGGGTCAGGTATTTTTTTTTTTTTTTTTTTTTTTTTTTTCAATTTTTTATTTTATCGACCAAGCAATGATATATGTTGCTAGTTTATCATATCTGACAACGTTCTGAATTAAATGCACCAGAAATAAACTAATTTTATTGCACTCTGAAATAAAAAGTTCTTTTTGAAATCAAGAAAATTTTAAAGTGCAATAAAATCAGTTTATTTCTGGTGCATTTAATTCAGAACGTTGTCAGATATGATAAAATAGCAAAATATATCATTGCTTGGTCGATAAAATGATAAATTGAAAGAAAAAAAATACCTGACCCCAAGCGCCTGTGGTTCAAACCACAATCCAAAGGAAAGTAATATCAAACATGCCAATCCATGTCAAAACCACAATAAATAAAATTTTAAAAAAAATTAAAAAAATACAAACAAAAAACATACCAATCCATGTTAAAACCACACTCTGAAAGCGAAAATACAAACACATGCCAAAACTATAATCCCAAAATAAAGCAAAAACTTTGAGGCTGGCAAATTAGGTGTAAAACACGCGACTTCAACCAGGGAAGTGAGGTCATGTGCCCGGACTGAAGGATGCAAGCACCTCCTGTTAAGCTAGCTACACTGCCACGTGCCACGGTAATCAATATTGACAGTGAACATGGAACTATGGGAGTTCAAATATATCCAGGGCAATCCTCATGATCCTGGACACAGAAACAGCATGCTCAGTTGTTAACACATCACCATGATGTTGTCACGACGACCATAAACCCGCTTTTTAGGACATTGACCAATAAGCCAAAGCTAACTATATCTCTGGGTCAACAATTTATTTGTAAGAAGTTTGTATCGTTGTATAAAGTTTCCGTAGTGGGAACAAGCTCTACCATAGCGTATAAATTGTGATGCAAATACACAATAAGCAGGAGAAGCACGATATGAATACTCAAAAGAAAAGAAAAGTTGACAATAGAACAATTGAAGTCAGCACGTTATGTCATACAGCTTCAAATGTAGCCTTTCTTAGGCATCATAATTAGAGTATGAATCTGCAGAATCTTGCGTATCGTTTATTTCAAGCTCACTAGGTTATAGGATTTCACAACGTCTCCAAAATTAGGATTATTAATAGATAGAATGTCATCTATTCCTTTCACACAATTTTATTACACACGTGATTACACACGTGACGGGTGTAGCTAGCTAAACAGGAGGTGCTTACCCTTCCGGAGCACCCGGCCTCACTTCCCTGGTGGAGGTTCACGTGTCTAACCTAACTTGTCAGTTTCAAAGTTTTTACTTTGCTTCTGGATTGTGATTCGGAAATGGATAAGTATGTTTGTTTTTGACTATATCTGTATGCGAAGTTTAATGATTTGGCGTTTTCTCTCCAGATTTGTAACAAGGTTCTGCATAACTTCAACTTCATACGAATAAAACAAATCTAAACGCAATATTGTGCATATAGTTTGTGCCCATTTATATACCGATTGTTTGTTGGAAAAGTAACAAATTCAGGGGCGTAGCTGAGGTGTTTATGATGTGGACGCTTAAAGAGGGCGGGGGGTTTGGGGGCCGCCCTGATGCGAATTTTCGGCCCTCCAGGGCGCTATTTATCATAATTTTCTTATAATTTTATGCTATGCTGTGGTAGTTTTTGTCGTTCTTTTGAGGACTGGTTCATTCTTAAACCTGAAGACGAGGTACAAGGGGATCTGATGTTGTATGGCATAAGCACTACGAAAACAACACACTCAATAATTGAGAAAGTCAAATTAAAATGGGAGTTCAATTAATATAGTGGTGAGGTTAAACGGAGTAGAGGAAATATATTTGTAAATATATTGCGCTTATACATAATGAAACGTGACGAATGGCTAGTAGAAGTTCTTTAATGTAATTGTTAACATTCGTATCTTGTGTATGCTGGATTCTGCTGTTGAGCTGCTGGACTAACTGCAATCGAGTTATCGGCTGTTGAAGCCGAGAACAAATCAGATAGTTTCAATTGTTTTGCCATGCCGGCAAAGTCAAGACAACACCGGAACCGCACCTCAGAGGCTATCGAAGTCAGGTATAAACCGAATTCGTATATAACATTTCCGGTGAAGACTAACGTAAATTATATTCTCTCTCTCTCTCTCTCTCCTCTCTCTCTCTCTCGTTTTTTTATGCGAAAACGATGTGGACGTTTTTGCATACAAACGTACGCCTGGCTACGCCCCTGAAATTTGTTATCTATCAAAAGCTCTTACACTTAGTTGATGGTATCTTCAGTATATTTTTGTTTGGAGTCCGTATGGTGCTTGACAAAATAACCAGAATTCTCATTACAGTACAGTCCAACCTTCCTTAAAGGCCACCTCTATATAAGGGTCGCCTGCTTATAAAGGTCAGTAGAATTGTATCCCAATTGCTCTTTATTCATATTATTTGAACCGGTATATAAAGACCATCTATCAATAAAGGCCCTTTATAGACAGGTTGGACTGTATATGATTTTGTTTCACAATTAAAGCTCTATGACGGAGCTTGTTTCCGCTACAAGACCTCTATACAACGAAGCAAGGCGTTTAAAAATAATTCGAAGACACAGGGATATTGCAGTCCTAGGTTTTTCAATGCCCCCAAAAAGTTTTATGGCCGAGTTGAGTTGAATAATGGTGTTTAACGTCCCAGTCAAGAATATTTCACTAATATCTAGACGTCGCCAGCTATAGGCGAAGGTGCAGACATTTTGCCTGTGCGTTGCGCTGATGGCATTATACAGCAGGGTTCTTTATCGTGCCAAGCCTACCAAGACACGGGACCTCGTTTATTTTAAGTTTCCATCCGAAAGAACCGTGACTTTCATTTCGAAATGCCGAGTGCTTGGCGAAAGAACAGTCACTACCCACTTTTAAGTCTTGGGTCAGACTCTTATGGCCGACATCACATTATTGTTAAGTGTGATGTCTCTGTATCTAAAATTACCCTGGACGTGCATATTTTCATGTTCTCTCCTTCCCAATTTTGATTAAACTCATGGCGGGTGTAGCTAGCTAAACAATAGGTATTGACCCTTCCGGAGCATCCGGTCTCACTTCCCTGGTGGAAATTTGCGTTTTACCTAATTTTACACTAGCAACCAGACTTCATTCACCGTGTACTACTAGGGGGAAATGATTACATTTTGTATGTTGACGTGGAATGGGGGATGCTTTTAGGCGGGAAATTCGAACCAAACAGTCAAAAAGGAATATTTTGGTCATAAATAATATCACACGGTATATGACGATTTATATGTCTGAAATAACGTCATAAATACCGCTTTGCTCCTGGTAATGCATTGCCGGTGCAGACCATGGAATTTTTTTAATTACAAAACGTTATTTTATGTACAATTTCGGCTCTATGCATATGGAGTATTATTCTACCAAACATATTTTCTTCCACCACTTAATTATTACCAATACTCTATAGATGCCACCTGTCTATATTGGCCACCTGACTATAGTTGTAACCTATCCATGGTGGTCACCTGTCTATGGTTGTCATATGCCAGTAGTAGTCACCTGTCTATGGTGACCATATATCTATAATGACTTATAAGTGCTTACCTGTCTAAAATGGCCACTTGTCTATAGTTGTCACATGTCTATATTGTCCACTTGACTATTGTGGTAACCTGTCTATGGTGGTCACCAGTGTATAGTGGCTATATGTCTGTAGTGGCCATCTTTCTGATTGTTACCTGTCCATGGTAGTTATCTGCCTATAGTGGTCACCTGTCTATGGTGACCATATGTCTATTATGGACTATTAGTGCTTACCTGTCTAAAGTGGCCACTTGTCTGTAGTTGTCACATGTCTATATTTTCCACTTGACTATTGTGGTAACATGTCTATGTTGGTCACCGGTGTATAGTGGCTATATGTCTATAGTGGCCATCTATCTGATTGCTACATGTCCATGGTAGTCACCTGTCCATGGTGGTCACCTGTCTATGGTTGCCATATGCCAGTAGTGGTCACTTGCCTATAGTTGTAACCTATCCATGGTGGTCACCTGTCCATGGTGGCCATATGTCTATAATGGACTATTAGTGCTCGCCTGTCTAAAGTGGCCACTTGTCTATGTGGTTAACTGTCTATTGTGGACTATTTGTGGTCACCTGTCCATAGTTGTCACCTGTGCATAGTGGCCACCATTTTATAATGATAACCTGTTAATGGTGGTCACCTGTCTATAGTGGCCATGTCTATAGTAGTAAACTGTCCATGGTGTTCACATTTCTTTAGTGGTCACCTTTCTATAGTGGTCACTTGTCTAGTGGTTACCGGTCTATTGTGGTCACTTGTCTTTAGTATTCACATGTTTAGTGGTCACCTTTCTATAGTGGTCACTTGTCTAGTGGTCACCTTTCTATAGTGATCACTTGTCTAGTGGTGACCTGTCTATGGTGGTCACTTATCTAGTGGTCACCTTTCTACAGTGGTCTATTGGTGGTCACCTGTCTATAGTTGTCACCTTTCTACGATTGTCACTTGTCCATAGTGGTCACCTGTCTATAATCTATAGTGGTCACCAGTCTTTAGTGGCCACCTGTCTATAGTGGTCACATGTGTCTATAGTGGTCACTTTTCTATAGCGGACACATGTCTATAGTGACCAAATGGCTATAGCAGCCACATGTCTATAGTGGCCATACAGTAATATTCCATAAATTAATTTGCAATAAAGTTTTTCGTTTTTTCATATTTCCATTGTGAAAATTATGTGAACTTGTTTAATTTCATTTTGTTTAATATTCTGTAAATTCATAAAAGCCCATATTGCATGCATAAATTATGGTGTATTCCCTTTTGGTTGTGTCACCGGTTTTTGACAATGTACCTGATAATCCTGAGACATTGAATGTATTACTATGTGTATTATGATTTCGTACTTCAAGGGCTTGAAACTGTGTTGTCCTATTCATTGATCTTTATGATTTTATCCTGTTTCTGTTCAAATAAAATATTGAAATGACAGTATCTTCTTTTACAATGCCAATATGATATATATAAATGATATGAGGCATTATAAACAGACATCACTACAACACTTTGTTTGTGTAATGTGCACCATTGTGTCTTAACATAATGTATGCAAGTTCAAAGTTCCATACTTCCCGTATTCGAAACCACCTGATTTTTAGAACCTGAAATTGAAGACCCTTCCAATTGGAATAAGCCATATATGCATACTTAGATTGGTGTGAATGCTCATGTCAGAGGTAGTGTCCAATGTCAATACAGAAACAGGGAGAGTAATGGTGTTTTATGAGATTTTTTCACTTACATGTAGGCAGTCAGTTCTTGAATGGCAGAGGAAAGTGGAGTATGGAAAAACAATCAACCAATTGCAAGCAATTTGACAAACACAATAGTAATGGTGTTTGCTGCTGTACCATGTGATCAATACCTCTTAACATTTGTGTGGAACGTTTTGAAAAACGTTAGTGTCACAAACTCCCGGAATAACATCACTTTTATGGGATAATGTCATCTTATTTGATTCCAAATCTATTGAAAATAAGTGCTCCACACAAACGTTAGAGGGTATCACGTGGTACAGCGCGAATCCCAATGCCAAATTGGGATTTAAACCTAGGTAGTGAGAGAAGCTGCGATCTGTAAGTACATTTTAGATATATAATGCCACCAAAATTTTATAAGATATTGAACTAGTTCTTATATTACAGATACAAATACTAATGTAATATCAAATAAACAAATTCAGTTAATTAGGTTCCCACGCCAGCAGGTTCTTTTTGTGATTTGCACTTATGTTCAAAGGGCCATAACTCCAAGGAAAATGAGGAAACCAACTCAGGTTAACGATATGCGCATCCCCTATCTATGTTGATACTTTGCAACGAGTTTCATATTTTTGGAGAATTAGCGCAGACAAGAATTTTGGACGGATGGAAGGACAGAAACTCAAATTTAATAAATATTGCCACAATTAAAACTTATTTTATTGTTCAAAACTTAATAAGAATTCATCATAGAGAAATAATGGTTTACAAAGTTTGTCTTTCAAACCCTTTTAATAATGGTATATCCCCTAGTGAATTCATCATAGATAAACAACGGTTTTCAATGTTTGTCTGTCAAACCCTTTTAATAATGGTATATCCCATAGAGAATTCATCTTAGAAAAACAAGTTTACAGTGTTTGTCTGTCAAACCCATTCTATAATGGTATATCCCATGGAGAATCCATCACAGATAAAAAGAGTTTACAATGTCTTTCTGTCATACCCATTCATTAATGGTATACTCTATGGATAAAACTAAGGAGAATCCATCGTAGATCAAAAGGATTTACAACGTTATTATGCCATACATTCAGTTTATTATTTTATTGTCATGTTAAATAACAAGATGTTTATTGTCTTTTCCATCATGTGATATATGGCAAAGAAAATTAAATAAAAATTTATTAAAACAATGCCCAGCACTGCTATGTTAAATGTCTCTTTAAATACATGACAAAATAAAAACAATGAGTAAAATCTACTTCTTCCATCTGTCCTGTTGTATCAGCTGAAAAAAACGAAAAAAAGAACATTAAATTATCAAGAATGTAAACATGTGTACACAACTAATTTACTAATCCACAATTTAGTTAAAATCTAAATGTAATTACTATTTTTCAGTTGAAACCAAAACCTTTGTAACATTAAACATCCCAGTGTTATACAGTAAAACACATTTATAATGAAGTCCTGTGGACTCCAGTTTTAACCTTGTTTTAAAACAACTTCCATATATTGAACTTATATATACACTTATATAGAGAAGTGGTCAGGTCCAATATTTGACTTCATGTATTAGGTGTAGGCATATTCATTATACAATGATCTCCAATACAACCAAAATCTTTGGAACAGTTAAACATTGTTAAACCAGTGTTATATATACCCATAATCTCCAATACAACCAAAATCTTTGGAACAGTTAAACATTGTTAAACCAGTGTTATATATACCCATGATCTCCAATACAACCAAAATCTTTGTAACAGTTAAACATTGTTAAACCAGTGTTATATATACCCATAATCTCCAATACAACCAAAATCTTTGGAACAGTTAAACATTGTTAAACCAGTGTTATATATACCCATGATCTCCAATACAACCAAAATCTTTGTAACAGTTAAACATTGTTAAACCAGTGTTATATATACCCATGATCTCCAATACAACCAAAATCTTTGTAACAGTTAAACATTGTTAAACCAGTGTTATATATACCCATGATCTCCAATACAACCAAAATCTTTGTAACAGTTAAACATTGTTAAACCAGTGTTATATATACCCATGATCTCCAATACAACCAAAATCTTTGTAACAGTTAAACATCTCGGTGATATATTATACCCATGATCTCCAATACAACCAAAATCTTTGGATCAGTTAAACATTGTTAAACCAGTGTTATATATACCCATGATCTCCAATACAACCAAAATCTTTGTAACAGTTAAACATTGTTAAACCAGTGTTATATATACCCATGATCTCCAATACAACTAAAACCTTTGTAACAGTTAAACATTGTTAAACCAGTGTTATATATACCCATGATCTCCAATACAACCAAAATCTTTGTAACAGTTAAACATTGTTAAACCGGTGTTATATATACCCATGATCTCCAATACAACCAAAATCTTTGTAACAGTTAAACATTGTTAAACCAGTGTTATATATACCCATGATCTCCAATACAACCAAAATCTTTGTAACAGTTAAACATTGTTAAACCAGTGTTATATATACCCATGATCTCCAATACAACCAAAACCTTTGTAACAGTTAAACATTGTTAAACCAGTGTTATATATACCCATGATCTCCAATACAACCGTATATAGGTTAATTTTAGCATCAGTTAATTAAAGTGTAATTCCTCATTGTAACATATTTATCAGATGATGGTCATTGAAAATACAAGTAAATTATCATGATTATGTCTTGTTAATTCTGGGAAGTTACATACCTGTATCATGACTTTGTATAATATGTCATTGTTCTTCTAAACCAAGCTGCTACATCTATTTCTGTGGCTTCAAATATTTTGATAAATGGATGTTCCTGTAATGTAGAAATATAACACATTTATATCATCATAGTCTACCATTACTTATAAACAGGGGTTCAACATTATGTTTTGTAATGGAATGTACAGGCCCTTTGCCTTTATTTTTGGCAGGTCCAACATTAACTTTTGAAAGTCCCAAAAATCAAAAGACAGTCCTTTATCTGTGTTATATGCCAGGCATAGGTGGCCATTTTTCCAATGGTCTTGGTATTTCCTTTCCCTTTTTACTGATCGTACATGAGGGAAGTGTTTACACATGATGAATATTGATCAAACTTCTATATAATCTGGAACTGCCTGTGTAGCATTGTCTGTACATTCAATTTAATTTCCAGCAAATGGTAATAAATAACTGTGGTTTAACAAGTAAGGGGAAATCAGATGAGTCAATAAAATTGACTTCAAGATTTTTATTTATATGCAGAAGTAGAATTATCTGAATATGGGCCCTGGTATAATGGCAGATCCACAAGACTTTTTTAGTTTAAATATCAAAGGCCCAAATGTAAATTCAAAATGTCAGGGACATTCAGCATGTAATTTCTATTGCTTGGATTAGCCCAAGTAGAATTTGAACCTGGGTAGTGAGAGGTACCATTAACTTTAAGTTCATGATTTAGACCATTCGGCCATCAACCGCTCCTCCTCCTCCTTAGAATGAGATTTTACCAAATAAATTATTAACTTACCAATAACTTTTTATACTTTGGTCTTTTTTTGTAGTCTTTTGTTAGGCTGAAATTAAGTATACAATTTAATGAAATAAATAATCATTATAAAGATGAACAATAGATGTATGTGCAATTGAGTTTCAATCCTGTTAACCAGTACGTAATGTTATTGTTGTGTAAATTCACAATATAATTTTTATATACATATATTTATTTTCTCTTTGGGTAAGATAAATGATAAAGTATGTAATCATATAGTGAAAACAATGATGAACAATGCATTTATGTATAAAATGTATGTAAATTATTGTTATTAATTCCTCTATCTTTCATTATGAGGGACTTCGTAAAGCATGGTGAGTTCTCATTTCATTCTTATTGGCATCAGCTAGTCAACTCGCCAACTTATGGCACTAAATCATAAAGTCCATACATTCAGTGTAGTGAGCGAGTGAGTAATGGTGTTTAACGTCCCAGTCAAGAATATTTCACATATATCGAGACGTCGCCAGCTATAGGCGAAGGTGCAGAAATTTTGCCTGTGCATTGCGCTGATGGCATTATACAGCAGGGTTCTTTAGCGCGCCAAGCCCACCGTGACACTGGACCTCAATAGTTTTTAAGTTCCCATCCGAAAGAACCGTGACTTTCATTTCCTAATGCCGAGTGCTTGGCGACAGAACAGTCACTACCCACTTTCAAGTCTTGGGTCAGACCCGGCCGGGGCTCGAACCCACGACCTCCCACTTACAGAGCGAGCACTCTACCAACTGAGCAACCGCAGTGGTATATACATTCAGTGTAACCTTACACAATATTGAGCTAGTATGTCTGTATAACTTGTACAGACTACCTTTTATTGTGTTTCATTTCAAGATTAGTGTGCCAGAATGTACAGGTTATTTTGACATACCCTGCAACATGTCTGATGTTAATAGATTCCTTAATTTCATTGACAATATCTATATATATCAACAGATCTATTGCATGTCTGAAAAGTCATATCTTACAACAGAACAGATATATTCTATTCATGTTCACTTACAGGGCAGCACACTATTTCAGATACACACCATTTCATATTGAAGAGGACTTCCAGCTAAGTCAAAGCGATTGCAAGGCAGCGGCTTTCAATGTGTTACGCCATACAAAAATTTCAACAAGGTGTGCAGATATGCATTGTCAGTTCCTCTGAATGAACTTAATGCAGACAAGCTAAAAGTTGCAAAACAAATAGTGCTGTTACAAGTATAATAAGAAGGTTGTTGATACATACCAATCTCTAACAAATGAGCAAAACCCGTGAGAAAATTCTGCCCCTGGAGGTAGGAGTGGAGGGTCTTCTTGTAAAACTTTTGTTAAAACTTCAAAATCTGTTTTACAATTTTTATATGGAAATTCACCAGTGGCTAACTCCACCTAAAAAGTTAAAAACCATGTAAATTGTAATTCAATTGTTAAAACATTATTCAATATTCGCTGTGTAATTTTGTATATTAACCATAGATGGATAAAATACTCATAATATCCATGGCTAAATAGTTAAGGCATGAATATCTTATACAAGCTGTAGTGTATATATGAGAGAGAGAGAGAGGGTGAGTGTGCATGTTTGTGAGAGAGTGAGAGAGACAGACAGGGTGAGTGAAAAAAGAGACAGAGATACAGACAAGACAGTGTGTGTGTGTGTGGTGTGTGTGTGTGTGTGTGAGAAAGAGAGACAGACAACAGGGTGAGTATGTGTGTGTGTGAGAGAGAGAGCGAGAGAGACAACTTACCAGTGTAATACCTAGACTCCAAACATCTGCTCTAATATCATAATCTGGCCTCTGTGGATCTGGTGGGTCAATTCTTTCAGGCTGTAATACAAATACATTTTCTTATTCACATAATAAAGACAAAAGACACTCCTCTTTATCTAAATATCAGAAATACTCTTGACCAGAGAAGTAGGGATTTATTACCTTTTACAATCTGAACAGATCAATAAACCAAATTATTATTATATAGCAATATATGTTGGTACAATATTTACGTACTGCTAGACAAAAATGGTACTCTAAGATCAAGTACTAGTGGGAAATAAATAAAATGTACTTTGCTCACGCAAATGTCGAGCCAACTCGGGATAATATTTCACAATATCAGTTAAATAAAATAAATCCTATATTACAAATAAACCTGTTTGACCCGATCCAACAGACTATGTCTATGCAACAAAATTATCTTATTCCTATGTGCTATTCAATTCAAAAGTCAAGTTTTTTGGGTTTTTTTCCTCCATTTTTCAAATTAAAATTTCTGGAAGATGCAAAATTTTGCAAGTACAACAAGAAAAACTTGTTCTGATCAAGCCCTGATATACCAATACTTACTGCCATATATGCTGCACATCCAGCACTCCGTGTTTTTGCTTTTGAATCTACTAATCTACCACTAATACCAAAGTCACATAATTTGACCATACCATTCTGATCTAGTAATATGTTTGAAGGTTTTACATCTGAAAATATTAATAAAAATCCTTCAGAGACTGATATAAACAGGTTGGTTTTTTACTTTTCGCTAAAATGCTGTAAACTAAGAAAACCTTTTTCAATAACTCCACAAAGATAGGGGCATTTTGATATTTTTGTATATATAAAAAGTCTATGAAGTTACAAGAATCTTGGTTGAAAACGGTAGGAGAGGTTGATTCACAAAGTAAGATCACTCTGTTCAGATTACTACATACAACTAGTTCCAAAGTCTGGAAAAACTGGGAAAACATTCTAGTACATGTATTTACTGAACACTTTGGTGCTAAGTTGTATAAATTTCCCCATTTCTAAGACTCACAAACATTATTTCAATATCTGTAAGCCTTTAGAAAAAAGTCTGGAAAACTGCTAGTTGAAAGTTTGTTTTTTTTTTAAATTCACAGCCAATACTTTAAAAAACAATCATTGAACTGATACAAAACTCAAAACTGATATATGTAACTCATGATGGTAGACTTACAAACCAAATATTGGTTCAATATCTGAAAGTGTTTAGGAAACAAATCAGGAAAACTGTTATTTTAAAGAAAACTTTTAAGTTCACAACCCATCATTTTATAAACAGTCGCTGACCCGGTATGAAACTTAAACTTGATAATGTAACTCATGATGGTATCATCTGCATATACCAATTATTAGTTCTAGATATAGTAAGCAAGTCATGAACTAGTTTGCTGTTCTAAAGCACTTCCTAGTTTTCAGAAAAGTAAAAATGTTCCCAATCTAAAAGGCAGATGTTAGTTATAATTGAAAAAAGTAACAAAATCACAAACTCCTAAAAAAATATACGTGTATGCATTGTTACAATCGCTATGAAATAACGACCGCTATTGAAATAATGCAACAATGCATATAAAAAAAACTTTTACCTCTGTGTATCACTCCATGTTCTTCTTTTAAATAATTCAAAGCTTTGACAATCTGTATGAAAATAAAAACAAGTAATTCATACATGTATGATACAGTACAATATCAAGAAATTAAGTTTTCTGGGCCAGATTTTACCCAAGACACATGGCCCATCTTTTTGTTTAAATTTACGTTCAATTTCTTGCAAATGAAAAAGCTATCATAGTCTAACTTACATGCCTAAACAACAGTATAGTTTTCTAAATAATGAAACAATTCAGTATTTTAGGTAGATTATTTCAGTTTTTTCAAAATTAAATGCAAAAACGTATAACAAAATTTTTTTTCTCTTTGTAATCAAAGCAATGTGCAGAGAGAGCATTTTCTGTTGCTACGCCTACCATGACAAGGCATTGATTTTTATGATCTCTTTGAAAGATCCTGTGTCTATGATTTCTAAATGCCTAGTGCTTGGTAAATGAACAGTTACTACCTATTTTAAAGTATTGGTTAGATCCATTCAGGATTTGAACCCCCAAATGCCACATAAGATGTGAACATTCTACAAGTAAAGTAAGCTACAGTTAGCTACTGGAGGAGAGTTAGAAATTATTAGCATGCCACTTTCACGAAAATCAACTTTGTAAAAAAATGTTCACTGACCAAGTGAATTTTTAATAAACATGTCTGTTGTTAAAACAATATTTAGAAAAGTATGAATTATGAGAACTTATTGACTAAAAATTATATCAACTTACCGCAACTGCCATTTTTCCTAATATTTTTTCTGGAATAGGCATTCTTGTTCTTTTCAATAATTTGTCTAAACATGTAGACATTAATTCCATACAGATCCATACTTCACTCTGAAACATACAAAACATCATGATGAGTTCTTATTTTTTCTTTAATACAACTTTTCGTCAGATCATAGCTGCAACTAAAATAGGAGCAATCCTAGTTTTCCTTTGCTATAAGTTGCTAATTTGGCTATTATTTCTGCCATCAAAATTTGACTTTGTACGATTCCAGTTATAGCATTTACAGCACTACTCTTATAAAGTGAGTGAGTGAGTAATGGTGTTTAACGTCCCAGTCAAGAATATTTCACTTATATTGAGACGTGGCCAGCTATAGGCGAAGAAATTTTGCCTGTGCGTTGCGCTGATGGCATTATACAGCAGGGTTCTTTAGCGTGCCAATCCCACCGTGACACGGGACCTCGTTTATTTTAAGTTCCCATCCGAAAGAACCGTGACTTTCGTTTCGTAATGCCGAGTGCTTGGCGAAAGAACAATCACTACTCACTTTTAAGTCTTGGGTCAGACTCGGCCGGGGATTGAACCCCACGACCTCCCACTTACGGAGCGAGCACTCTACCAACTGAGCTACCGCAATGGTTACTCTTATAAAGTGTTTAATAACCAAACAAGTAAATCATCAGTTGCATGGTTTTAAACAACTGAAAGACTATGTTACACTGATTGTAGAAAATGGTAGCGATCGAAATAGCAAACCGTGTCCTTGTTTCTCAAAAGATAATGGATTTATTAAACTTTCTTTATAGTTTCTTTTTTGGCAACTAAATTTTTTTTATTGACACCTGAAAATGTTTTGATAAGATGCCACACTAGCTCCTAGTTTGTGTGGCTTCTTGAATACAAAAGTCACTTCGAGCCCTGGATAAGTAAAGAATTAATAAGAACAATGGTTATGGTCCTCAAAATTGGTGGGTTTCTCCGAGTACTCTGGTTTCCTCCATCTACCCTAAAGTGATCACCTAAATATAAGCAAAAGAATCTTGACTGGAGCATAAAACAGCATTACTCCATTCCATTGCTACTGCAGTTGTATGCATATTGTAGCACATTCAATTACTAACATATACCGTATCCCAAGTGAGTAAGGATCAAAATTCTCTAGGTCAGGGCTTTGATTATTCACTCGTCCACTCGTCCTGACGAGTGAAATGTGTACTGGGACGAGTGATGTTGTTATTGCACTCGTCACAGTGACGAGTTAAATTTATCAGACATATACATCATGTGCTTGTTACAATTAATAAACAACAGACAATCTAGTGTAGGTCTGGTAAATCGTGTATAAGGAGGTCAATTGTAACGATCCGGGCCCCTTTGTAAAAATCGTGCCGTTCTGTTACAAGCATGAATCAACAAAATCATTTGAACGTTTGCATTATATGTGAAAACCGTTTCGCATTCGGAAGTCACTTAGTGTAATGTAAAATCCAACGGATGTTCCGAGTGTTTATATATTTGTATGTCCTATGTCGTATCTTGTACATATATCACAATATTATCTTTTACACTTGTGGTGACTGTGCGGAGTTAAATTTCCAAGTGCCGAGTGGTTTTCTTATTCAACTACGCACTGTGCCAGGTGGAATTAAAAATTCTATCTAAGGCCTGCTAGGTCCAAAGGTCCAGGACTTAAATTTAAACTGTAAAAGTCTGATGGGCCTGGCTTTTTTTTACCAGGATCATTCCTCATTTTTTCTACATAATAACATCATTGTACATGAAACTTTCAATGATATTGGGCGTTCAAAAACTTTATGTGGGACCTACCGAAAAAAAGGCAAAAGGTCCTGGACCTTTTCATAATAAAACATAATTTTAAACTCCTGGTGAGCAATTAAATGCCCCAAACAGTTTATACTTACAGGGGTAATGAAAGTTCCAATACATTGCACTATATATGGGTAAGAATGACATTTTAATACTACATCTAAATCCATTATTATTCTTTTATTTTCTTCTTTATTTCCAGATCTTCTCATTTGCTGAAACAGAAAATGAAAACATATAAATGCCATGATGATTATAAACAAAGACTGACTGAAGAACAGCTCATCTGTAGTACAGCAAATATTTCCATAGCAAAGACTGAACTCTCAGCACTGATTACATAAACGCTTCTGTTTCATACACAGACAACCTAACAATGAGAAGAACTCCATAAACTCTACATGGGCCTTAGTGCTCACCTGAGAATATGTCTAATATCTCATGCACAAGTTCATTGGTTGATTACATTATAGAGGTCATGATCATCCAAATTTTCAGCATTTAGGACCCATAGGTAAGAATATCTGCAAATTAATTACCACTTGTCCTAACAATGCTACATCTAAAATATCTAGCTACAGTATATTTATAAATTATTTTTTTCATGCAAACAAATTTGTGTCTTTAACAAACTGGGATTTCCCTTATGTAATTTTAGTTTCACTTTCACAAGATAGGTCTGCCTATCTGTGTGATGTTAATAAATGCAAACATATTTAGCAAGTTTGTGTGACATCAGGATTTATCCTGTATGACTATATATTGAAATGTTTTTAGATCAATTTTGTCACTGTTGTCAAGGGAGAAAATATCAACCCAACGTGTCCACTGGAGAGCGAGGCATGTAAATCATGTTTTCCAAAAAGACATTTCAGAACAAAAGATTGTATATGATAATAATAATAAAACTAAGACACAAGAAAATCTTCCTAGCTGCTCTCTCTCTCTCACTCTGTGCCACAACGAATGAATGAATGAATGAACTAAATGTACATGATATAGTAAATGAATAAATAAATAAATGGAAATGGAATGAATGAATGAATGAATGAATAGATAAAAGAATGGCGAGATAAACATACCTTTACAGCCATTAGATGTCCAGTCTGTTTGTGTCTCATTTTGATGACTTGACCACAGGTACCATGACCTAGTTCACCTAATGACTCTAAATCAGATATATCTGTTGAGTATTTCTGTAAAGAAAAAAAAACATGTCAAAATTAACATGTAATACAATCGCTCCCACTTAATGGTGGTCTCTGTGACCAAGTGGTATAAACTTATTAATAAACAGTTTATGGAACATAGCACCTCTCACACCCTAGGTCTGAATCCCACTCAGGCAGATCAATGTCTGATAAGGTTATTTTAGTTCTGTTTATAAAGGTCAGTGAATTTACAGCTTCTTATTGTTTGATAATTACCTGTCCGTCTAAGGTAAGTATACCAGTCATCTTCATCACTTCCTGGTATTTCTGTTCAATGTCTGTGCTGCTGTAAATATAACAAAATAACGACTTAATAATAACAATATCTTGACACATTCAAAAGTCCAATTAAGTTTCCACAAAATCTTAACTAAATGTCAAACCTTTAAGCTTTACTGTCTAAATTTGAATCCCAACCAGGCAGATATTAGTTTGAGAAACTTTGTCAGTTCATTTGTTGAAGACTAGTTTTTTTCTCAGGTACTTCTGCCTTCAAAGAATTAACTGAGTCTGTATGCAAAAGAATCTTGCCTGTGGACATGAAAAACAACATTATCTCATATCATTCAACTCCCAGGTCAAACCAAATATACATACTTCTATCTCAAAATCACAGAGTTAACTCCCAAGTCAAACCATATAAATCTCAAAATCAGTTTTATCACAAGTCAAACCATATAAACATACACACTCTGTTCTGAGATATGCCTCAATGGTAGACAAGGTTTGGTTATAATTTTAAAACTTAATGATGAAAATGAGAACTAGAAATTATGTTGTATCTAAGCTTGTTTAATTAGAACTGAGCAAATTCAGTGAATTAGGATCTCCCACCAGCAGGTTCTTTTTTTCAGTCAAAAGGCAATAGCTCCCAGAAAAATTAGCAAACCAACATGGGTTAAGGATATGCACATGTATCGAATAGGAGTCCTATCAATGTTGATGCTTTGCACCAAGTTTAGTGAAATAGTGCTTCCTAGGTTTCCATAAATTTAAAATAATTACTAGCCAAATTTCCAAAATTTGTGAAAATATAGTCCTTTTTAAAGTATTTTTTCACTTTGCTAAAATAGGTTACTTTTTGAAAGAATTCCTCAGAACTTAGTAGCCAATGGCGATTTTGGCTACCAGGAATGGAAACATAGGCTTCATAGTTTTGAAGAAGTCGGGCAGACAAGAATTTCTCACAGATGGAAGGACAGAAGGAAGGAAACTTGAATTTAATATCTCCCTCTTTCTTTGAAAGGTGGGGGATAAGAAGATGGAGTGCGCGACTTTGTATCTTAAGCTCCAGATTACTTTGTTCAAGCATTCTGACAATGTTTTAACATCTGCCAATGTGTGATACAAATCTATCCTGGTTAATTTGTGAATTATCTTGCTCAAGTTACCGTGTACATGTTCTATAAAAAAAAAACACACACTAAAATTTTGAAATTCAGCTTTATTTAAGCAAAAATTTCAATACTGGGGTCAATGGGGCCTGTGACAGGTCCAACCAAAGGATGCTAGATAGGTGTCCATTCTAGAAGCGGCCATTAATACCTTATTTTGCCAAATGACCCCACTGTTAAGGACTGATTAAGCACTGTCAGTTTATAACCTTGTATCAACCTTACCTATCTACATGTACTTGTTTTGGAGCATGCTTTATGTCCATAGACATCATTTGTGGTCGAGTTCTTCTTCCACCAGGAGATGGCGCTGAACTAGATCGTGATGCAGCAGAACCAAATTCTCCATGACCAACTGAAAAAAAGTTATTAATGTTTTTATTTTCACTGATCATACGATTTTCAAAAACTATGGTAGTTCCAAATGCAGAACTAAAAACAAAATCTCCATACTTCTTTCTACTGGACCAGTAGATCTTTCCTCCAGCTATCCACCCCACCCCTATATATATATATATGTGTATAATATTTACAATGTATTTGTATCTCTCTTCAATGAAACAGAGAAAGGAAATTGTATAGGAATTCCAGTTGAAAAAAAAAACTGGGGTTATGACGTTTAATTAAATTCATATGACAACAGCCACTAATAGACCAAATTACTACTACTCAACCAGTTACATATCTCGACTAATACAACTGGAATGTTAACAAATTCAACATTTAATAACTGTAAATGTAAAGTCCTTCATATCATCATAAATATTTGACAACCCCCCCTCCTTTACAAATCTTTTTTTCTTATATTATTAATAAGAGGTCTTAGTGATTTTTTCCCTCCTCATTACGATTGTCAGAGTGCAACATCTACATATTGGCCAATGTGCAGACTGAAATTTTTTCCCCTCAGCCTCCTCAGAATTTATGAGGTTTTTATAAAGAAGGGCCAATGGATGAAAATCTAAATTTTGAATGATAAATCCTGGTTGTAATGTGTAATACATAGATGCTTAAATATTTTTACACATAAGTCGTAGTGCAGGAGAGCAGAGATTGAAACCTCATTTGTAAGAAAAGCTGAAGAATTTGAAAAATAAGTTCAGGTCAACAATTGTTGCTTTAATGTTCATTTTTGAAACATGATCAGCACTACTGAAGGACACATGACTCAAATAAACACATGGCATACATCGTTTCTTCGTTCAGAAGAGTGTTTTTCAATGAAATAAAGAATGAATATTTGTTCAGATTAAGTTAAGTTTGTCAAATATTACCAGTGATAATCGGGAAAATGTTTGTATACGTAGTTATGACTAATAAATAAGTTGTGAAACAGCCTGATGATCATAATTTGGATAGCATGGCCAGATACATGAAATTTTCATTCTTATTAAAAGTCTTTGAAAATGTAAAAGCTGATTCTTCTATAGTCAAAACTTTTAAATTAATTAGTTTTTAAAAAAAATATTTTTCTTTCTCTTAACATTGCAATAATGGAGTTTGCCGCTGTACCACATGATACCCTCTAACGTTTGTGTGGAACACTTATTCCCAATGGATATGGAATCGCATGAGATGACGTTTTCCCGCCGAACGACATCATTCCGGGAATCTGTGACGTTGACGTTTACTAAAATGTTCCGCACAAACGTTAAGAGGTATTGATCACGTGGTACAGCGGCGAACCCCATTGTTGATAACTAGTAATTTCATTTCTGACAATAATGTCTTTATACCTCTTTTACTGGTAGAGAGGCCTCTGCCTGTATACCCCGACCTTCTCGTCAGGATTTACACTTCCCTGTGTGCATTACAGGCAGTGTCTTAAGTCCCGGAATATCATATAAAATCACATTTTGTTCTGTCTAATGTCTTGGGATTCCATTTTTTAGTTATGGCATATAGGCTAGGGCAATAGGACTAATGTTAATGTCAAGCCCTGCTAGTGTTACAGGGATGAATATTAGCAGGGGCACAGTAGCCCATGACCATGTCTCCTAAAAATCAGTTTGGGCCCCTAAATGTTTACATGTTTGAGCTATTTATCACTATTAAAACTTCTTTTCTAAAGTGAGCTGGGTCCCTTACTCAATATAGTTATTGTTAGCTTCATCCCTGTGTTATTTAGAAAAGTCTTGGGTTCGAGTCCCAGTTTGGCTGCTGCATGTTTTCCCTTTACTGTCGAAAACTGATGGCAAGAATATCATACCACCAGTAATTGATGTATGCCTCCATGGTGAGGTTATAGTCTCACCAGTAAATGATGTATGCTTTCATGGTGAGGTTATAGTCTCACCAGTAAATGATGTATGCCTTCATGGTGAGGTTATAGTCTCACCAGTAAATGATGTATGCCTTCTTGGTGAGGTTATAGTCTCACCAGTAAATGATGTATGCCTTCTTGGTGAGGTTATAGTCTCACCAGTAAATGATGTATGCCTTCTTGGTGAGGTTATAGTCTCACCAGTAAATGATGTATGCCTTCTTGGTGAGGTTATAGTCTCACCAGTAAATGATGTATGCCTTCTTGGTGAGGTTATAGTCTCACCAGTAAATGATGTGTGCCTTCATGGTGAGGTTATAGTCTGTTTGTTTTCTAGCTAGATGAGGTCAGGATAAAAATTCCAAGAATTGTGTTGATATTATTACATTAATCTCACTGTTGGATAAGTTAACATTCTGATATATATGAACATGGAAGTATCAGTGACATTAACGTAAACATTACAACTATCTAAACCGATATCGTTGTTTTGTTTTGTTTGTTTACATATTTTATACACAACAGACAGACCACGGAAAAACAATAACAACAACCGTCACTTACATGTAGGTCGGGGTTTCCGTGGACTGGAGTGTCCCGATTCTGCCTTTCCCTGTCTGGAATAAACAAGTTCATTTCCGGCCACTAAATGTCGATTTCTGTCATGATCTCTGGCATTATTTTCAAGCATTAAACACAAACGTTTTCTCCAAATCATTAATTTTTTGATGCAAAGACGAAGTCGACATTTTGATCACATGACATTTCTGCAATAGTCAATCAGACGCTTGTCTGTCTTCTTTTCTTCCTTGTAGTTTCCATCTATAATGGATAAGTGAAGGTCGGGAGGACCGAATAGTAGAACAGTATAACTTTCATAAACAAATAATACTGGTCCCAGTTTCACAACCATTCCTTAGTTAAGATTTTCCTTAACTCAAATCCGGCAAATTTGATACACTAATAATTTTGTTAATTGTTAAGAATATTCAGGAATCAGTGAAGGTCTCATTGATCACTTCAAGTCAAGCTTATGCCAAAATGGCTAACGCCATTATATGAAATATCAAGTTGATTGATTGATTGATTGATTGATTGATTGATTGATTGATTGATTGATTGATTGGTTGGTTGGTTGGTTGGTTGGTTGGTTGGTTGGTTGGTTGGATGGGTGGTTGATTGATTGATTTATTGATTTTTACATCCCAGTCAAAAATATTTCACTTATATCAAAACGTCACTAGCTATATACAATACAATACAATACAATACAATGCAATGCAATGCAATGTACATACAATACAATACAATACAATACAATACAATACAATACAATACAATACAATACAATACAATACAATACAATACAATACAATACAAATTCTTTGTTCTCCTAAATAAAACAATTATTATAGACAATAGTACGTGATGTATGAAGTGTCAGATTTTTTTTTTTACATTTGCAGAGCGCTCATGTGCAGGGATGGTTCTTTAAGATACCATGTCTGCCGTGACATGGGACGTCGGTGTTCAAGGTCTCTTCTGACTGTTTGAAGGACGAAAAGTTGGCCAAGGTATTTGTTTATTGGAACACTTTTTTCCCTTCAAAATCCGACTTTCCAAAATTTGCCTATTAAAAAGACTTAATTTATCAGTATATGAACACATGTCAATTAATTTGGCAAAATGTAAGCAGATAAGATAACTTACTGGGCCTGTTGCTTACAGGTGATTGAATTCTATCATGATAAACAGGGTGCATAAATATATATCTTTGTGCTTAAAATTAGCCTACCATAAACCAGGATGCATATCCTTACCAAAGTAGCATATTGATGATCTCTTAGTTTACTGACACGTGAGAATTGGATGCAAGTCCCAATTTAAACGATATTAATTTATTATGAAAAAAAGAATGATTTTATTATTATTATTATTATTATTATATTATTAACCTCTATAGTTTCACGCCTGTTTCACGCATTTCAGTTTTGAGTGGGTGTATAGAACATAGCCAAATTTCAGTCCAGTATATAAAACAATGGTCTTTATATTTATTCTTATCTACATTTGAAATTATATATATCAGGTAATAAGGTACATGTATTAAAAATCAAACAAAAAACGAAACTTTAAACACCGTCGGATAATGACTCGTTAACTTTATGTCCATACACCTACCGACAGGTGTCACAAATATATATTTATCTGCCTACATTAGTCGGCACCCTTTACTTCGAAATCAGAACTTGAATTATGTTTCTAGGATGGTCTGATGCGGCAAAAAATTTTAATCAAGAATGTAATCTCTATCTATGAGTTTGTTATGCTGAAAAAAAGATATTTGTGGATTTGTGGATTTTAGTATGCACAAACTTTTTCACGGTTGGAACTTTGTTTTTAATTTCTAGCAAATGTATATTTTCTGGAAAGCTAACACTTTATTTTAGTATCAGAACTGGTTCCCTTATCCACTCTTGCCAGTACGCGCAATAAGAAATACTTGAAAGACGATAAACAGGTTCCATGTCCATTTTACAATAAACAGTGATACAAGGATGAACTATGTACCCAGTAACACGTCAGATGTAAACAAGCGATAAGATATCGCTATATAAAATGAACTTATATGTTACAAATGCTAATCAGAAAAGGTATACGATCAGTCTCGGCTGTGTCGTCAGCTATGGCTGATCTAAACAAAAAATATGAGGTGAGTTGTACAAGATCAGCACAACATGTGGTCGTGTAGGTTAATAAGTGTAGCACGTGGGAACTGTACAACACATGTTGGTACTTGGATTTATTTAAAGTGTATACGTGTTTTGTTTCCCAGATTTTATTTTAAAAGCATTGCTGCAATCGCAATAAGTGATATGATCATTTATGTTGTCATTTGTCTTGATTTTTTCTCCAGTAATGAGTGCGATTTCCCACATGTTCAACTGTAACATTGATCAGAATATATACTAAATATACTAACATGCTTATGTGATATTTTACAAAACAGATAATGTTAGTACCATATATAACACTACTTATAAGTGAAATAATTTACATACATGTCCGGACTTTGTGAAGACAAAAACTTGCTGAATTCGCTAAAAAGTGTAACATTTGACCAGCAGCATATAATACAGAGGGACATGCATTTGAAACCATGATCTGATTAACCTTTTAGTCTCAATAAATGATTGTCATGTCAAGGTCAATAATCTACAATCACTGTTAAATTTAGTGTTAGATCTTGAAGTACCCTGTGAAATCTTTTTACTGCTACTCGCCATAGGTCAAAAATAAAATTTCCATTTTGCTCTAATTTCATAAAAATTAAAGAAATGCTTATTTTGAAATGTTCGATAATGGATAAAATCAAAATCACAGATGGATAAAACACATTAAATTATTATTACTTCAGTGTACATTAGGATTATTATCCAGTTAACCCAGAGTTATGAAAGTTGTACATTTAGGATTATTAACCAGTTAACCCAGAGTTAAGAAAGTTGTAGATTTAGGATTATTAACTAGTTAACCTGGAATTAAGAAAGTTGTATGTTACATTTAGGATTATTAACCAGTTAACCTTGAGTTAACTTAAGAAAGTTGTACGTGCATTTTGGATTATTAAACAGTTAACCTCGAGTTAAGAAAATTGTATGTTGTATTTTGGATTATTAACCAGTTTACCTTGCGTTAAGAAAGGTTTAAATGTACTCTATGTTTTTAATTTTAAGTTATAACCTTGTTTTCATAACCTTCAACTGTTGATAAGCTATTTCTGTGTTTGTGTCGAGAATTTATTTAATTAGTAATACAAATTTGTATACATGTATACATTATTTATGTACAGGAAGCAGTCAAGACCTTGAATACGCTACAGAGTAATGCACAGACTATTGAGAGAATACGCAAAGAGAGAGATAAACGTGTACATCTTAATATTCCAAAAATGATTAATTATGCTGAAAGAGCTGGTATTACTGTGAGTCCATTTATATTGATCTTTAATCTCAGTAAATACATGTATATCCATTTTCCAATTAGGGGACTTCTGTAGTCTAGTGGTCTAAGTGTGTGCTTATAAATCACAGCATCTCTCGCCACCTAGGTTTGAATCCCACTAGATACAGATCCTGGTGTGACAAAGTTTGTCCATTCACTTTCCAAAGATTGGCAATTTTCTCTAAGTTCTCCGACTCTGGTTTTCACCACCATCACCAACCCCTG
Organism: Anadara kagoshimensis; assembly: GCA_021292105.1. NCBI lineage: Eukaryota > Metazoa > Mollusca > Bivalvia > Arcoida > Arcidae > Anadara > Anadara kagoshimensis. The sequence continues at coordinate 42,189,134 of CM037859.1, read as the reverse complement.
AGATAAACATCTTAATATAAGTGGAAGAAAATGGGTGTTGAATGCCATTACTATAACCTACTCTGTTCCTTTACTGTTAGTTTACTAAGTCTGCTTTAAGCTCTCTAATGTTAAGCTTTTTTTGTCATTCTTTACATTGATGTCTATTTGATATCTCATTGATTGAGAATTGAGACCTCAGTTTAATAATAATGGGCATATAAAGCTCAAGTTTGAACTATAGATTAAAAGTTACACAATCAAATTCAGTGAGTTAGGATCCCCCATCAGTAGGTACTTTTTGTGATTTGCACGTATGTTCAAAGAGCTATAACTCCCAGGAAAATTAGCAAAACCACTCATATTAATGATCTGCACATTTCATGAAGAGCTCTGGTCCCTATGTACAGGTTTTAGCGGAATGGAGATCTATAGTCCCTATGAACAGGTTTAAGCGGAATGGATAGCTCTGGTCCCCATAGACAGGTTTTAGCAAAATAGAGCACAGGTTTTAGCGGAATGGAGATCTATAGTCCCTATGAACAGGTTTAAGTGGAATGGATAGCTCTGGTCCCCATAGACAGGTTTTAGCAAAATAGAGTACAGGTTTAAGCGGAATGGATAGCTCTAGTCCCTATGAACAGGTTTAAGCGGAATGGATAGCTCTGGTCCCCATAGACAGGTTTTAGCAAAATAGAGTACAGGTTTTAGCGTAATGGAGATCAATAGTCCCTATGAACAGGTTTAAGCGGAATGGATAGCTCTGGTCCCCATAGACAGGTTTTAGCAAAATGGAGAGCTCTGGTCCCTATGAACAGGTTTTAGCAAAATGGAGAGCTCTGGTCCATATGAACAGATTTTAGCAGAATAATAAGCTCTGCTCCCTATGGACAGGTTTAGCAAACAGAGCTCTGGTCCATATGGACAGGTTTAACCGTTTTAGCAAAGAGAAAGCTCTGGTCCCTATGGATAGGTTTTAGCGGAATAATGAGCTCTGGTCCCTATGGACAGGTTTTAGCAAACAGAGATTTTTGGTCCCTATGGAAAGGTTTAAGTGGAATGGTGAGCTCTGATTCCTATGGACAGGTTTTAGAAAATGAAGAGCTCTGGTTTCTATGGACAGGTTTTACCAAAATGAAGAGCTCTGGTTTCTATGGACAGGTTTTATCAAAATGAAGAGCTCTGGTTTCTATGGACAGGTTTTACCAAAATGAAGAGCTCTGGTTTCTATGGACAGGTTTTACCAAAATGAAGAGCTCTGGTTTCTATGGACAGGTTTTACCAAAATGAAGAGCTCTGGTTTCTATGGACAGGTTTTACCAAAATGAAGAGCTCTGGTTTCTATGGACAGGTTTTATCAAAATGAAGAGCTCTGGTTTCTATGGACAGGTTTTACCAAAAAAGAGCTCTGGCCAGATCTTTAGGGACAGGTTTTATCAAAATGAAGATATCTGGTCCCTATTCACAGACTTTACTAAAATGAAAGTTGGAGATACTGCATAGACATAAAATTTAACCTGTCATTATTTACCTTATAATATTTGTTTATTTTGTGACATCATAAGGCCATGTGACAAAGCTTTTAAGTACAATCAGATAACACCATTGTCCATGGGGGCACTGTAGGAGATAGATAACACCAAAGTTCAAGGAGCCACTTAAGGTGGATTTGATGCATTTTATTTTAAAATACCACAATTAGGTAAATAAAAGATTAGAAATGAGAAGAGCTTGCACTGGATGTGATTGAGTATTTAAACTTAAGACTAAACAATGGTCCTGGTTTGGTCAACTGACTATTTTTGTGGACTAAACAATGGTCCAGGTTTGGTCAACTGACTATTTATGTGGACTAAACAATGGTCCAGGTTTGGTCAACTGACTATTTATGTGGACTAAACAATGGTCCAGGTTTGGTCAACTGACTATTTATGTGCGACAAAATTATTATTTTCAGACCAATGGAGCAGAGACCCTGTCTAGATTTAACAAAGCTTTCTATTTGTGCTGAGTAAATATTTTTGATGATTTCAGCTTGATGATATTGATCGTCTGTCAATCATACACGTTAGTGGCACTAAAGGAAAAGGTTCTACATGTGCTTATTGTGAGAGTATTCTTCGTCACCAAGGTTACAAGACAGGATTCTTCAGGTAAGCAATTGTGTTTATTGTGAGAGTATTCTCTGTCACCAAGGTTACAAGACAGGATTCTTCAGGTAAGACAATACCGCATTTACCTGTGTATATTGTGTGAGTATTCTCCAACAGGTGTACATGTACTGATATATTTAAATGTTATGTAGATAAACATCACTTTACAAATTGTAAATGCTGACTATACTTTTTGTATGTCAGGAACACATGAGGTTATAGAGATGTACACATAACTTATACAGTCCAACCTGCCTTCAAGGCCACCTCTATATAAGGACCACCTGCTTATAAAGGCCAGTAGAATTGTATCTCAGTTGTTCTTTATTCATATTATTTTAACCTGTATATAAAGGCCACTTTTACTGGTTCCCTTGGGTGGCTTTTATAGACAGGTTTGACTGTATCATGTTTATATCATATTTATTTGAAAACAATAAGAAAGAAAAATAGCAAAATAAAAAATTCTGAAATTCTGGAGAAGGAAATTATTTCAGAATTTTCATTTGATAAATGTTTCATGTTTGGTAGTAAGATGAGGATGGATAAATCATGTTGTATAATGTTGACTTTTGACTTTGCATTTCAGTTCCCCTCATCTTGTTGAAGTAAGAGAAAGATTTAGAATAAATGGTTCACCACTATCAGCAGAGAAGTTTACCTCCTACTTCTGGGATGTTTATAATAAACTGGAATCCTCAAAGGTAATGAAAAAGGTTTTCTCCATATATGGACCTCCTGCATTAAAGGTCACATCTATGTATGGACCTCCTGCATTAAAGGTCGCATCTATGTATGGACCTTCTGCATTAAAGGTCACATCTATATATGGACCTCCTGCATTAAAGGTCACATCTATATATGGACCTCCTGCATTAAAGGTCACATCTATATATAGACCTCCTGCATTAAAGGTCCCATCTATATATGGACCTCCTGCATTAAAGGTCACATCTATATATGGACCTCCTGCATTAAAGGTCACATCTCTGTATGGACCTCCTGCATTAAAGGTCACATCTATATATGAACCTTCTGCATTAAAGGTCACATCTATATATGGACCTCCTGCATTAAAGGTCACATCTATATATGGACCTTCTGCATTAAAGGTCACATCTATATATGGACCTCCTGCATTAAAGGTCACATCTATCTATGGACCTCCTGCATTAAAGGTCACATGTATATAAGGACCACCTGCTAAAGATCATCTCTATATATACAAGGGCCACCTGTTGTAAAGGTCAACTCTGTATAAGGGTCATCTGCATTAAAGGTCATCTCTACATCATAGCCATCTGTTTTTAAAGCAAAAAAATTTATCCCCTTTGGTCTTTACTCATATTTTGTGAACCTGTAGAAAAAAATGGTCACCTGCATATAAAGTCGCTTTTTTGTTCCTTTGAGAGGTCTTTATAGACATGTTTCATGTAATGCCATTTTTGTCTTCCTGAAAAGCAGAAATATACAGATGTTGATATCTTCAAGCAATCGTTATTGGTACATTTTGTTTATAAATATCAAAAAAAATTATCACATTCTCAATACTCAATTCCTGTTATATGTAAATGAGAGTTTTGTGAAATTTAAATAAGTATATTTGTTGAGACTGGCAGTTCTTTGATGATGAAGGAACCTTTTGTCAAACATCTTCACACTAGGATCTGCTTGAATGGAACACAAACCTAGACCATGAGAGGTACACTGATCTGTAAGCATGTGTTTTATACCACTGATGAAATGTGATTGAGAGGTATGTTTAATTATATTTTAGGCAGCTCATGACGGCGCAATGCCTGCATATTTTTCATTTCTAACCATAATGGCCTTCCATGTGTTCATGAAAGAGAAAACCGATGTTGCCATCATTGAAGTTGGTATAGGAGGACAGTATGACAGCACAAATCTCATCAGGAAACCAGTTGTCTGTGGAGTAACTTCCCTTGGACTAGACCACATATCAATTTTAGGAAATACCATAGAAAAAATAGCTTGGAATAAAGCAGGAATATTTAAGGTACAGTTCCTATAATGACCTTGTCTGAAAAAATTATAATAAGATAATTTGGATCTCGTCACTAGTTAACAACTGTCGACTAGTTTCTTTAGGACAACCTGTTTACAAATGTCATACCTGAGGTACAAAATAAGGAGCATAAAAATGACACATGATTATTATTATTATTAAAGAATGTTTGTTGCATTAAAAAATGATATGCATAAAATACAACCTTGATATAACAGCGTCTTTGGTTTAGACCAAATTTTGACTTTGACAGAACTGCATAATACATGATACCCATAATGGTAATATATATCCTTAGATTGTATATGTTATTAGGCCTTATATAGGTTCATCAGGCTGAAGGCTGTCCTGTTTTCACATAGGTTCATCATTCCATGTTTCTATATGCTGATGTGTATATTTAATAATGACAGAAATAAATAAAATATCTTTGTATGTTACAGCAAGATGTTCCAGCCGTAACTGTTGAACAAGTCCCCTCAGCACAACAAGTATTACAAGACAGAGCTGTGGAAAAAGGAGTAAGTTTAGCTTACTATTATATACAGTAAAATCTTGATTCATCACCACCATTTGTTTAGTCGGATTTGGCATTAGAGATAGAGAGTAAAGCTATCAGAGTGTCTACAGAATTAAACATCAGCCAAATGAAATGTTTCACAGAATGATCCTGACTTAAGTTTACGGCTGATTAAGTAGTGACATTTTCAAGACAAGTAGGATATGTTTGTTGACTCCTCAGCTTTGTCAGATAAAATACTTAGTCTTTATTTGGATGTATTTACTGTTGCCATTTCAGGCAATATAATGGAAACTTCACATCATCATTAATTCATTATTGTTATTAATAACATTGATGTATGGAAGTGATTGTAAGTCTATTTTAAAAATGTGTATTTTTTGTTCTCCATACCTAAAAGATGCCTTAATTTTCCTTTATTAGGAGAAAAGGTTGCCTGGCTACTTGGAATTTCCACTGGTCACCTAAAAATTTTAATTAGTGACCAGCTGGCCACTTAGTTTTGATACCCACTTTGAGGGCTCACAGTGTCTTAATTGTATAAATAGCTTGACCTATAAGTGTCTTACTTTTTCCTTTTAGAGCACCCTTTACGTTTCTCCACCATTAAGTAGTTTTGACACAGAGGGTAAATCAGTACACCTGGGTATAGTAGGCAAAGTACAGAGAACCAATGCTGCTCTGGCTCTGGAATTATGTAAAATATGGATGGAGAGAATGAAGAAATCAGGTACATAGAAATATACGTAGATATACCGGGGTAATCAATGTTGATTCAGGGATTTACAGCCATTTTTAAATTTGGGGGTCCGGGGCATGCAGAGTATAAAGAAACGAGGGTCCAGATGTAAAATGTACCTGATTTTGAAAGTCTAAAGGTAAAAGATGTGTGTATAGGATGCGCAAATTTGTCAAAGACAATCACTACACTCCCTTCAACATTCCTGAACTGACCACCTCAAAATCAATGAAAGAATCTTGAGTGGGGTGTTAAAAACAAGCACCACACTCCCTGCATTATTTTTGAATTGACCACCTCAATATCAGTGAAAGAATCTCAAATGGGGTGTTAGAGACCACAAATCAAATCAATAAGGACCAAATGAAGATTTTGTATTATTCATTATACTAGTAAACTATAAATGATGTTTTGAATTATCACCACTGTTCTGTAGTATTATATATAGTTTTATGTTTTAGGTTCAGGGGATGCTGTCATTAATGGTGCTCCTGGTAAAGTTTTAGAGGGATTTACACTAAATAACAAACACCTTTCAGGTATGTACATTACATTAATCTATGGTTTCTCTGGATGTATGTGGATTTGGTTGACAAAGAACACATAACCCATGACATGCTCAAAGAACATAAAATCCATGACATGCTCAAAGAACATATAACCTATGTTACTTGCTTAAAGAACATATAACCCATGTAACATGCTCAAAGAACATATAACCCATGACATGCTCAAATAACATATAATCCATGACATGCTCAAAGAACATATAACTATAACCCATGACATGCTCAAAGAATGTATAACCTATGTTACATGCTTAAAGAACATATAACCCATGTAACATGCTCAAAGAATATATAACCCATGTTACACGCTCAAGGAACATAAAGCCCATGACATGCTCAAAGAACATAACCCACGGGGTGCTCAAAGAACATATGACCCATGTTACAAGCTTAAAGAACATATAACCCATAGTACATGCTCAATGAACACATAACCCATGACATACTCAAAGAACAGAACCCATGACATGCTCAAAGAACATATAACTATAACCCATGGCATGCTCAAAGAACATATAACCTATGTTACTTGCTCAAAGAACATATAACTTATGCCATGCTTGAAGAACATAGAACCCATTGCATGCTTAATGAACATATAGCCCATGGTACATGCTCAATGAACACATAACCCATGGCATGCTCAAAGAACATATAACCAATGCATGACATGCTCAAATAACATATAACCCATGACATGCTCAAAGAACATATGACCCATGACATGCTCAAAGAACATATGACCCATGACATGCTCAAAGAACATATGACCCATGACATGCTCAAAGAACATATAATTTATGCCATGCTTGAAGAACATAGAACCCATTACGTGCTTAATGAACATATAACCCATGATATGCTCAGAGAACATATAACCTATGCCATGCTCAAAGAACATATGACCAATGGCATGTTTTAATAAAGAACATACAATTTGTGCCATGCTCAAAGAACATATAACCATGACATGCTCAGAGAACATTTAACTCATGACATGCTCAAAGAACATATAACCCATGACATGCTCAAAGAACATATAACACATGCCATATATAGTTGACCTCATTCTTCCTATTGGATTCATATTTGGCATGTATCTTTGTATGATTGACCTACAGTTCGAGTGTGACATTGGCTCAATTTTGATTAGATTTGATAGAATTATGGCTTTTTGTGTTCTTGACTTTTAATGGTTTCTATGGTGATGAGATTTCTCTTGGCATGTCTGATATAATTTACATGTACATGTATACCCAATAGACTAATAGGATGTAAGAAAGTTAGATAGTTGCTATGGTGATTGGGTTTCTCTTTGCATGTCTGGTGTGTTAAATAACTGCTAAAGTAATAGCACCACAGAAGCTTTGAAAGTTTCTATGGTGATTGTGCCTGGTTTGTTAAATTACTACTAAAATAACAGCACAGTAGAAGGTTAGATGGTTGCTATGGTGATTGGTTTTTCTTTGCATGTCTAGTGTTTTAAATAACTACTAAACTAAAACAGGGCAGAAAGTTCTATGGTTGCTATGGTGATTGTGTCTGGTGTGGTAAATATTTACTAAACTGACAGCATGGCAGAAGGTTAGGTGGTTGCTATGGTGATTGTGTCCAGGGTAGTAAATATTTACAACAGCACAGAAGGTTAGGTGGTTGCTATGATGATTGGACTTTTAGCATATCTGGTGTGGTAAATAACTACTAAACTAACAGCACGACAGAAGGTTAGGTAGTTGCTATGGCGATTGGATTTCCCTCGGTATGTCTGGTGTGGTAAATAACTAATAAGCTAACAGCATGACAGAAGGTTAGGTGGTTGCTATGGTGATTGGATTTCTCTCGGTATGTCCGGTGTGGTAAATAACTACTAAGCTAACAGCACGACAGAAGGTTAGGTAGTTGCTATGGCGATTGGATTTCTCTTGGCATGTCTGGTGTGGTAAATAACTAATAAACTGTCAGACATTTGAATAATGTTACTATTTGTCCTCATATTTAGATGAGGGAGTATTGGATTGTATTTTAGGATTAGCTCAGTGTAGTTGGCCTGGTAGAAATCAGATACTGGAGAAGCCAGGTATAACATACTACCTGGATGGAGCACACACTGTGGAGAGTATACAGGTAAGACAAATATAAATTATATTTACCTGATAGGAGTTATAATTCTGTGTGATTTTGTAACATGTTTTACTACACTTTGTCATTAAGATTGGGGAAAATTGCTCTTTGTAATGAGGACAATTGAATATATATATACTGTCTAACCTGCTTCAAAGACCACCTCTATATAAGAACCACTTGCTTGTAAAGGCTAGTAGAATTCATCCCAATTGAGGTATCGCCGGCACTGTTCTGACACTAGCCGCCATCACTGTTCCAAAGCAGCACCACAGCAACTATTGACATTTTAGTGTCAGTGACATCATGAAAATGGAACAATTCAGGCTGAGTTTTTATTCTTTTTGCATGTAATTCAAGCATGCTGGGCATTTGTTGAAACATTGTGGTCCTGGATCCGTCAATTATTCTTTATTCATATTATTTGAACCTGCATATAAAGTCCACCTGCCCATAAAGGCCACTTTCACTGGTTCCCTTGGGTGATCTTTATAGACAGGTTTCACTTTAAATATATTTTTCTTACATGTATGACATTACAAATTATTTGAACATGGCATACAGATATTGTATCAAGTTAGAAAATTCCTTGACCATGGTTCTCGACAACAAACTACACAATACATTCTCAATAACAGCTATACAGAATTAAAAATTACAGTATATTCTTCATTGACAGCATTTTAAAACTTTTGATTTTTGTAGCAATGTGTTGAGTGGTTTGAAGAAGCTTCAGGAAAGGAGACAAAGACAAAAAGGTCAGAATCATTTACATTGTGATAACAAGTGAAAGGAATTGGATGAGTTTTCATAATCGATGGTCGGAACTGCTCAAGTACATGTAACTAATGGAATTGCTGGAGTAACTTATAAATGGAAACAATTGATTATGTAACATATGTATGCCCACATAAGATTTTAGTTTTATTTTAATTGTCATTTTCCATTAAATTTATCTACTGGTACCTTGAATTTTATACAATGTGTTCCTAATTTCGACAAAAATAAAATATACAGTAGCCATTTCTTATTTTCTCGCGATAAACTCTTTCCACCAAAAATGGAAACAGATCATCGATTATTGATTTTAAGGTCCCTTTGCTTTGTATTTTAAAGGTCCTTTGATCCTTTTGTTAAAGGGACATAACTCTTTTAGTAATGCCTACTCGGTCCAAGGACAGGTTGTGTATTGCCTGCTTGGTAATAGAGTAGTTTGCACCACATGATCTCCTATTATTACCCAATAGAATAGTTACAAAACTGATATGAACTACAGTCGACTCTCGTTAATTCGAAATTGAAGGAATCGGATGAAAAAATTCGATTTATCCGAATTTCGAATTAACCGTTTTGATCGCTGATGGACACTTCAGAACGATGAAAACGGGAGATAACTCGAATAGTAAAGCACTCCTCCATTGATGTCACGTGTATGCTGTTACATATGGTGTATCGCTTACGATTAAAAATCATTTTGAATTTTTAGCTCACCTGAGCCAAAGGCTCAGATGAGCTATTGCAATCTATCACCGTCCGTCGTCCGTTGTGCGTAAACTTTACATTTTAATCTTCTCCTCCAAAACTACTGGGCCATATTTGATGAAACTTGGTGATTATCATGCCTGGGTAACAGCCTTTCAAAATTGTGTTAGGGGTTTGGCCACGCCCAACAAGATGGCCGCTGTTACTAAAAATAGCAAAAAGACAAAAAAATCTTCTTCTCTGAAACCAAAAGGTGCAGGCAAATTTTGATTGGATATTTGGATTCAGCATACCTGGGAACATTAAAATTGTGTTTTTCATGAAAATTAGACGAAAAATAGGTTACGCGTTTTTTGCGTAAAATTACATAATTTTTAAAATGAGACATTTATTGTTATAACTTCATAACGGCTGAAGATAATTGTATGGAGTTTTCACTGTTGATCTTGTCTTGCAATTTTCTTCCAATTGATGTCAAGGTCGAAGGTCAAGGTCATGTCCCAGTTTTTGACCTTTGATAAAAAATGCTATTTTTTTAACATTTCTTGTGATAATGGCATAGGATTTTCAGTTATTTGTAGGTATTGACATGCCGGTCATTTTGAAACATAGATCAGGGTCATAGGTTCAAAGGTCAAGGTCACAGATGTCCAAGAATACCAAAATAGTTAATTATCTGCAAAACTGAATCTTTTGTATAGGCATGTATATCAGAGTATTGTAGGTAATGGCACAATGGTCATTTTGATATATGAAGAAAGGTCATGGGTTCAAAGGTCAAGGTCACAGATGTAAACAAGTACTGAAATGGTTAATTATCTCAAAAACTATAAACATTTTGTATAGGCATGTATATTGGAATATTGTAGGTATTGGCCTAATAATCATTTTGATATATGAATGAAGGTCATAGGTTCAAAGGTCAAGGTCATACATGCAAACGAATACTTAAATGGTTAATTATCTCAAAAACTATAAACTTTTTGTATAAGCATGTACATTGGAATATTGTAAGTATTGGCCTAATGATCATTTTGATATATGAATGAAGGTCATAGGTTCAAAGGTCAAGGTCATAGCTGCGAACGAATATTTAAATGGTTAATTATCTCAAAAACTATAAACTTTTTGTATAGGCATGTATATTCGAATATTGTAGGTATTGGCTTAACGATCATTTTGATATATGAATGAAGGTCATAGGTTCAAAGGTCAAGGTCATAGACTCATACGAATACTTAAATGGTTAATTATCTCAAAAACTATAAACTTTTTGTATAGGCATGTATATTGGAATATTGTAGGTATTGGCCTAACGGTCATTTTGGTATATGAATGAAGGTCATAGGTTCAAAGGTCAAGGTCATAGAATTGAAAAAATACTTAAATGGTTAATTATCTCAAAAACTATAAACTTTTTGTATAGGCATGTATATTTGAATATTGTAGTTATTGGCCTAACGATCATTTTGATATATGAATGAAGGTCATAGGTTCAAAGGTTAAGGTCATAGCTGCGAATGAATATTTAAATGGTTAATTATCTCAAAAACTATAAACTTTTTGTATAGGCATGTATATTAGAATATTGTAGGCATTTGCACAACAATCATTTTGATATATGAATGAAGTTCATAGGTTCAAAGGTCAAGGTCATAGATGCATATTAATACTTAAATGGTTAATTATCTCAGAAACTATAAACTTTTTGTATAGGCATGTATATTAGAATACTGTAGGTATTGGCCTGTCGATCATTTTGATATATGAATGAAGGTCATAGGTTCAAAGGTCAAGGTCATTGATGCAAATGAATACTTAAATGGTTAATTATCTCAAAAACTATAAACTTTTTGTATAGGCATGTATATTGGAATAAGGTACTTATTGACCCAACGTTCACTTTGATATATGAATGAAGGTCATAGGTCCAAAGATCAAGGTCATAGAAGCGAACAAATACTTAAATGGTTAATTATCTCAAAAACTATAAACTTTTTGTATAGGCATGTATATTGGAATATTGTAGGCATTTGCACAACAATCATTTTAATATATGAATGAAGGTCATAGGTTCAAAGGTCAAGGTCATAGATGCAAACGAATACTTAAATGGTTAATTATCTCAAAAACTATAAACTCTTTGTATAGGCATGTATATTGGAATATTGTAGGTATTGGCCTAATGCACATTTTAATATACAGATGTTTTAGCTGTTTATAAATAATATATTGTAGCTAGACTTTAAATATGTTATATATAGCATACTTATATAATTATTATAATTAATTTGCAAAAATACTTGCATATTATTGGCCCTTTCTGCTGAAAATTTTGATGTTCTCTTTTATTAATGTCATTGACCATTGAACCTCTGCATAAGATATGTACTCTTCCTCAGGTGAGCGTTAAGGCCCATGGGCCTCTTGTTCTATTTTAATGTAAAGCTTAACAAACTAAAGTTTGACCACGTTCTGTAAGCAATAAATAAGTAAGTCGGAAAATGTGCCGTAATTTACAGGATTCCATTGAGATTTTCCTGGTTAAACACTGATTATGGCGAGGCCCAAAAAGTCTTGAAAAAACTTCACCGTAACTTACAAGGTTCCATTGAAGTTTCCCCAGCACTAGCGATTCTCAATTGAAGAATTGTTTATCAAGAATTTTTAACAATTTACACCTTTTCCCCTATGACGGATCTTGCTATACTAGTAACTCTTGTCAATATTCATTAAATTTTGTTCATAATCATAATTTCTTCATTCGTAATCCTAAGCGTCTGACTTTGGTGATTTTTAAAATCACAGTTTGTCATGTCACACACCTGTAATTAACACCTTCAATTGGGCTTGATAGATCAAAGAAGTTTCGGCGTGTCGATTAGCTTTGGGTATTCTGTGGAATGGAAGACCGCCCACTCTTTAAGTTTAAACCAATGAAATTTCTCCTCTTACTGACTGACATTTTACTAATGACAGGTATGTCGAGTACAAATTGAAAATCATGAAAGTAGCACGAGATGCCGACTTTCTTTTTATGGGTATTTAAGTAGGAAATGAATCTTCCGAGTAAGCCGCCATTCTGTTACTGTAAACACATTTTAAATAAGAGATGGAGTAATTATTTCAGGTATTGTTCAAGTTCAAGAATATTTTTGTGTATTTTTTTTATTTTGCCGCTTGTTGTATAAACATTCAAAAGTATAAACAAGGAAAGTATATTTCGATTAAAACATCAGATTTTCACTATATTTCGTATTAGATTTGACTGAAAATTGATTTCGATTTAAATGTTGGAATTTTCGTTATATTTCGTAATTTGGACTGAAAATTCACTTCGAATTAAGCAAAATTTCGAATTTCGGTATTTCGAATTAAACATACAAATTTACATAGAAATACATAGCAAACTGACGGGACCATTTGTATCATTTCGATTTAAGCGAAATTTCGATTCAACCGATTTCGAATTAATGAGAGTCGACTGTAATTGTTTGTATATTTCAGTGGTAGAGTGGTTAAGATGATATTATACAACACTACAGGAGACCGAGATCCTAAAGCTCTAATATCTGCCTTTGTGGTAAGGTTTTATATACATGTAGTACACTAGACAGACAAACAAAACTAATATTTGAATAGATGCAGTGAAGTTTACCAAAATACTATGTGTTATCCACGTATTCACCTAATTTTATTGTATCATTTTCAATGGATGTGATATTACATAAGTTGACATTCGTAGTATTCCAGTGAACCCCATTGGTTTTGTGCCCCAGTTAAGGTGATTCCCAATTGGGATTCTGACCATAGGAAAGGTGAACACTCTAATTGGGTTTTATGCCCAAGGCAAGGCAATTCCCATTGGGTTCTATTCCCATATCAAGACTATTTTGCTCATTTTGATTGGTCATTCAATAGTGAAGAAATGCAGGTTTCACAGAAAAACTAACGATTTTCAAGAAAACTGAAAAAACTTCTTAAGATCTGTTTAGATTAAATATCAACTTCAAGCCTAGAGGCATTGGTCTTTACAGTCCAACCTGCCTTAATGGCCACCTCTATATAAAAGGCACCTGTTTATAAAGGTCAGTAGCTTTGGATCCAAATTGTTCTTTATTCATACTATTTGAACCCATATATAAAGACCATCTGTTCATAAAGGTCACTTTTACTAGTTCCCTTGGGTGGTCTTAATAGACAGGTTTGACTGTATATAAAAGAGAAAAGATTCACAGAGTGCTGGGTGGGGATTAATGGTTATAACAACCCATGAACTTGGTCCAATATGTGGGAATGTAGGGTATGTAAGCTTACTCACTAAAGTTCATTCATTTCAATGAGTTCCTGGGTTGACTTCAGACCAGTTATGTTATTATACTTTGTATAATATGAGATTTATAATCTGTTTTGTAGAACTGCCATTTTGATGCTGCTGTGTTCTGCCCTAACATGATTTTCCCAAAAGCCACTACAGCAGGTTTGTATTACATTATATAGGGCTGTCAAGATCAGGGTAACTGATGTAGGTTAAACCAGTTACATTACAAACCAGTAAACTGTACCTGAAGTCAACAAAACCTAGCTAAGTTAGAGTAGGTCCAAGCTAGGCTCACTGTCAGAATTTGTGTCTTTGCTGACGTAAATTTTAGAAAAATAAAACTTAAATGTACATCTGAACAGAAACACAATCAGTAGGTTGACATACTTTTTTTAAAAAAAAAAACAAATGGCAGTTTAATACATTTTAAGTTCTTTAGTAAATGCTGTAACAATGTATACTGTTAAAACATTGCACATCAAATGTACAGGGCCTCCAAGTAAACACTAAACAATAACTTTAGGAGGAAATAAAAAATCTTTACCACTGTGAGGTGTAATACAAATATATTAGTAAAACGGGTTCAAAGGGCTTCTGATTTATTGCCGCAATAAAAATGTCAAAAATGATAATATACTAGTTCAAAAAAAATTACTAAACAATTAGTGCCAAAATCAAGGTCTCTTGAACGTTTGAAAACAATTGTGTGTTATAAACAACTATATGGTATGTTTCAAGTGCTTTTGTTGTAAACTAAAAATGGTAATGCTTTGGTCAACCATAGTTGTAAATAAGAACTCAATCAGTTCAAGAACTCAACAAACCAAAAGCTTAAAACTACTGCAAGCATTTATTTAGGATTAGCATGATTTTTATACGCCCGTCATATGACGGGACGTATTATGTTACGGTGCTGTCCGTCCGGGCGGGCGTCTGTTAACAAATTGTATTCCGTTCAATAGAGACCACAAACATTTATGGATTCAAATGAAATTTGGTATACAGCTTAACCATGGTAATACCTTGTGCAAGTTCGAATTACAACTTTTTCGGATTATTTTTAGAGGAGTTATGCCCCTTTTTTAACTTAGAAATTTTTGTATGTATGACCATGTGGTTTCCGATCATTAGAGCCTACAACTATTTATGGATTCAAATGAAATTTGGTATACACATTTACGATGTTAATATCTGGTGCAAGTTCAAATTACAAATTTTTCGGATTATTTTTGGAGGAGTTATGCCCCTTTTTTAACTTAGAAATTTTTGTATGTATGACCATGTGATTTCCGATCATTAGAGCCTACCACTATTTATGGATTCAAATGAAATTTGATATACACATTTACGATGTTAATACCTGGTGCAAGTTCGAATTACAACTTTTTTGGATTATTTTTGGAGGAATTATGCCCCTTTTTTAACTTAGAAATTTTTGTATGTATGACCATGTGGTTTCGATCATTAGAGCCTACAACTATTTATGGATTCAAATGAAATTTGGTATACACATTTACGATGTTAATATCTGGTGCAAGTTCGAATTACAACTTTTTCCGATTATTTTTGGAGGAGTTATGCCCCTTTTTTAACTTAGAAATTTTTGTATGTATGACCATGTGGTTTGTATTCCATTCAGTAGACAATACAAACATGGATTTAAATGAAATTTGTTATACATTTGGTATACACATTAACGATGTTAATATCTGGTGCAAGTTCGAATTACAACTTTTTCAGATTATTTTTGGAGGAGTTATGCCCCTTTTTTAACTTAGAAATTTTTGTATGTATGACCATGTGATTTGTATTCCATTCAGTAGACAATACAAACATGGATTTAAATGAAATTTGTTATACAGTTACACCTTAATCATGGTAATAT